>VZTE01002841.1:430722-492582 GCA_013397775.1 Eulacestoma nigropectus
AAAACAGAAAAAAAAATGAACTGTTTCAAGAAATATATATATATATATATATATATATATATATATCTTACATTTAGCTAGCAACAAACCATTCTGGAGAGAGAAGCCATAGTTAATGAAATAACAGGAAGTAATCTCATGAAGTTCAACATGGGGAAGTGCAGAGTCCTGTGCCTTGAGGAACAACCCCTGGAACCAGTATAATTTGAAGGCCACCCAGCTGGACAGCAGCTTGGCAGAAAAGTGCCTGGGGCCATTTTTGCCCTGAACATCTGCCTAACAATTGTTCAGATATTTGGAAACAGTAAAATTGCATGTGCAGATTTGATCCCTGGCAACAGATCTAGGGAGCAGAGGAAGCTGTACAGAGCAGCCACCCTTTCCATCCACTGTCTGCTCCATGGCAGACCTTGCACAGGAATTTTAAAGCATGTGCTGCTATCAAAGAGGAAGATATGAGGAGATTACTTTTCCCTGTTTTCATTTGCTTTTGGTTTCTCTTGAAGGCACTGAGAAAGTTTTGCCTCGATACTCACTGCAGAGGTGAGAGATGTTCCCAGTGGATTTCCCCCCTGGCAGGGGGTAGCATGAGAGGTCACTTTGCATACCTTGCTGCTAAGACAATGCAGTGCATCCCTTTGCAGACTGGGACTACATCAAAAATAAGGAAACAGTCTTTTCCTGGGCAGTTTTCAGAAAAAAAACATGGGCAAAATACCACTATTTGAGGTTTAAATACCCCTCTATCCCTTCTCTTTTCAGTCATCAAATTGCTTACATATTCCTCACTTGTCAGATCTCACTGGAAATACTGGTCAGTCCTTTAACAGCATCTCAGGCAGGCGATGAAAGGACTGGAGCATCTCTCCTGTGAGGAAAAGCTGAGAGATTTGGGACCGTTCAGTTCAGAGAAGAGATGACCTCCAGAGGTCCCTTCCAACCTCAACTGTTCTGGGATTCTGCAACATGTTAATGTAATTGTAGAGTAAAAGTAGGGCTTGGCTAATTACTTCACCAGAGGAATATGAAATACACTGGCTAATCACTAATGAGACAATTAAATGTATAAATCACACTAAAATTCTCTTCTCGTCCAGTTCTTCTAAGTATTAACATGATTACTTCTTTCTTTTCACTCCTATGATTTTCAATATGTTCCAAAACATTCAGTCTCATAGGCTAATTAGCAGTTAAAGTACTTTGATTTAGCAGTGCATTTCAGAATGGAAAAAAAACCCAACCCATATTTTAACACCATCTGGTACTTTTTCAGTACTTATTTTATATCACTAAATTTCTGGCTTTTTTTTAACTCAGTGTAATTATCTTCTGAAACTGCTGATTCAGTTACAGTTTGAAATAAAAAGAAGATCCTTAAATTATCTATTCTGAAGCCTCCATGGCTTCAAATGTAAGAGAAGAGCCAAAGTTATCACATACAAGATAAATTTTATCATCCCACAAAATTGTCAATCTGTTGCCCTGGAATTCACACCTATTGGTACAAACTAGGGAATTAGGCAGACAGTGCAAGAGGCTTCTGCGTCATGGGTGTGTTAATGGGATTATTATCCCAAGAACAACCCTCTGTTCCTTCTCATTACTTCCCTGCAACTTACTCTGTTGTCTGACATTTCCAGTGCAGGTATCTTATCACTTATTAAAATGCACATTAAAAAAAAAAGAAAACTTTGTATGTGGTCTAGAGAAGACACATTCCTGGCAGATGGATAATTTAGAGAACTTCTATACTATCAGAAACCTTACATTTTTCTATAGACTAGTGAATTTCTGTTCCCCGATCACTGAAGTTTCATTAATGGTTGTCACCTTCTGGTATTGGCTTTCAAGTAAACCACTACAAATCCTGAGTCTTGTTTTGGAAACAGTTCAGTGCTGGAACCACCCTCAATAGCTAGTGTGGATAAGATTTAAAAAATGGTGGCACCTCCCAGTGCAGTCCTCCAGCTCTATCTTGCACCTTCAGCCACCCCACAAATCTCCTTGACAAATTCTAGGAAATACTCCAAAAGTGTCTATTTTCAAGCACAAGAACATCCAAGTAATCTTCAGGAGAGCTTTTGCCTTCTTTTTAACACCCTGAGTTGGAAAAGCAAATAAACTTAATTATCTTTTTGAACTACAGATGGCACCATATAGAATCCGATTGGCATTGTCTGGGTCCTACCCATGAAGGTTAGGAATAGCACCCTTTGCAGCAGGTTTACCTTAGAGGGAAATAATTGCAGTAAAACAGAATCTCCCAGGAACTGAGCTAAGGGCTAAGCAGTGTGGATGAGCATCTTTACAGCTATTATGAGAAATAATAAAAGAAGGCTAGGGGTAATGGGAAACTGGTACTGTTGCAGCACCAAACTGCTCTGTTCACATTGTTTAAACCAAATCATGATCAAAGTAGCTTATTGATTTAGTTATGGTATGCAATGAACTGCCAATCAGATGAACCATGTGTTTAGAATCAATATCAATCATGCAGTAGATAAACTACAGTACTAGACACTTAAAAAATATGAATTTACATCTTCAAATTTTTTGACATTCTTCTTGAGCAAATCCCTCAAAGTTCTAGTCGGAGACACACGTACGCACACACACAAACACAGATACACAGTTTGTGTAGGTCACCATCACCTGCTCCTCACTGGTGGGAGCTCCAGTGGGTGCACGCCCCTCCTTCAGAACGTGTAGTTCCCCTAGCATTTGCTTTTGTCCACACGTAGAACTTTTGATTTTATTGTTAACACATTATTTGCACAATTTTCAGTGGGACCAGAACTGTTTTTAAACAAGAGCATGTATTTTGTTGCTGAGCAAAGGTAGACTATCATACTGCATGATAGAAATCATTAATAAAAGGAATTCTTGGAAGTTTTAGACTCCATAAAAATATAAAATAAACCATGAATGTTTGTGTAATAAAACATAACATTATATTATAAAACAAAATGCACAACATCAAAGACATTGCCTAAAATCACTGTTGAAAAGCTGTCAGTTCTGATACTCTCAAAACTATAAAGATTAGTGGAAAAGACTTCTATTGGTTTTAGAGAATTCTGCTCATATAGAATAATTGAATATTCTCAAAGGTTTCTCGATTTTTTTTTTTCATATCACTATATGGCAAATCTTTCTGACATTTTAATACATTTTTTCACTAAAACAAAAGTAAGATTTTTTTTTGTGTATTTGGTATAAATTTTTGGAGTGATTAAAGGAATTTCTAGGAGTCTTATTACAGAGTAATGAACTGCTGCCCTATGCTACCATCTTCTGTATAGCTATTTCTTTACCAAAAACATTCTCCTTGGTATCTGCATCGGTAACCTCTTTAGGTCACATTTGTTCCACTTGAGTCACCATCTTTTCGGTTCGAAATGTAATATTGCAGATCACTAGATCAAGGTCATCATTTTGCACCTACGCACAGCAGCATCTCTAAATCTTGAACAAAATGATCAGAGTACATGTCAGCAACAGCTTTAGTAATAGCAAAATCAGCAGAAAGTCTTACAGGGAAAAAAAAATGTAGAAGTTTTCTGATGATAAATGTAGAACTCCTACCCGTCTTCATGAGTTTAAATACTGAATCATTCTACCAACAAGGAAAAAAAAAAGTACTTTTATGTGGAAGTGTCTTCATTGAATACAAAGATAGTTTGGCAAGAGGGAGATGTTGAGGATTTTCATCTGCTTCTGAAGCACTTTTCACTTTGTTTATATGAAAAGTCCATTTATACCTAGCTAAAATAAATACATTGCATTCATAGTCTCAGACAGTCTTTATTACTTCATATAGCCTACATCAGCTTGATGAAAAATAATTAAAAATATCTTTGTAGGACAGGTTTCTAGGTATTTCTGCATTTGACTTAAAATATTAGGTTGCAAATAATATTGCTATCCAAATATTCTTTTTCATTCAGTGACCTTGCTATATTATTAGTCTCCAGCCATCAACTATGCAAAAAATGTGAGAATTACAATCAGGTTTCTACAAAAATCTTGATTTATAAGTCATTAGCAAGGTCATGAAATATGCTTAATTTTAGAAAAAGACAAAGTTTCAAAGTTTAATAGGAGATAACTAGAGGATCACTTAAAAGGTTTCACCAAAACAATTTCACAAATTCATATTCTTAAAAATGACAGCTAAAACAAAGAAAGTATAAATTTATATTGTGCAATGGTGTACTGCTCTGTAGATAAAGGTGAAATTGTGAGATCTAGTACTTCACTGTTTCATCAGAAACGTGGGATGGTAGGATCGTTTTCATCCCTGCTGCATACACAGAGGAGTTGTCAGCAGCAGTTGGACATTAATGTAAAATTACCCTGATCATCTATGGCATTTCATTTCTGAAGTCTTCTTTCTCTGTAGGTCTCTCATTACTTCATAGACCTTGATTAATCAGGGTTTATAATGCCCATATGCACAATACACAGAACTAATTTCATCCAATGCCCAGCTGAATCCTAAGTAGAATTTAAGTTAGGGGGGAAAAAAAAAAAGTTGAAATGTATCCAGAACATCAAGACACATCCTTATGTTCTTACTAGAAATTATTTGTGCTGCCACAGTAATGGTATAGCTTTTTAATTTACTACACACTTTTCTTTATTGTGCAAATAGCTATTAAATTAATTCAGTTTCACCTCACTATGTCTTTTTCATATAGTCTGCCTTCAGTGCTACATCCTGAAGTTAGTTGGTTTTAGAGCTCTGTCCATCTGAAAAATAGCAGCTTGTGCATGCCTGTGTGTATAGAGGAATTGCCTGGGTGTGTAGTACTTTTATTGTAAAATCTTCAATATTCTGTGTATTTGTTTTTCTTTCATCTTTACTGTTTCATACCCAGTATCATAAAGACAGTCTAATAAATAATTTATTTCCTTTTCACCATTAGACCGCTAAAAACCTAGTAGTGATATGCAAGTGAAAGAAACAATAATTGAATGCATTTAAAAATGTAATTTCATGTAATTTTTAATATAAGTATTTAATGTAAGTATTTAATACAAGTATTTTTATTTGGGTCTATGTGGTATTCTGTGGTATTCCATCTGTTTTGTTTTGTAGGAAAATAGGTCTATCTCTGCATAATCAGCAGATATGCTGCAGTTCAAAATGAATAATGAATTTTTCCTTTATTTATTTTATAGATATCTTCACATTAAGCCTGTAACTCCAATTTCAATAAAAAAATATACCAGTCACTTTCCGATTGCTTCCTTCCATCCTCATGTTTTTGGGAAATTGGATTTTCTGGTTTTCTGAAACATGTAATCAGAATTATTTTGGTTTGTTCATGGGGATTAGAAAAAAGTCCTTGTCTACAGGTTTCTGACATTGCTTAGACATCCTTTCACAGCCTGTATAGACTGAGGTAGGCAATATCAACCAACACAGCTCATTTCTTCGAGTTTGCACAGTTTGGAAGTTGCTTCAGTTAGGAGTTGGCTCTGCTGACTGCCATCTACTAGGAATGGCAGAGAGGAGAAGACTTTCTTATCTCAGCTGGCATGTGATGCAACCAATTTTTTCTTGTTGCTGGAACCAGCATCTGAGTGAGTGACTGTTCCTCCACTGCACCACAGCATGGTGGTTCAAAAACCCTAGATAATGATCTCATCTTAGGAGTGATGAAAGAGATTGGGGATAGGGTTCTGTCTGTCTCTCTGCTGGTTGCATGTGTCCAGGGTATACTCTATAGTCCCTCCAGACTGGGCAGCAGAGAGTGACTTATCGTCCTGTAATGTAACTACTGGTTATAAACGCGCTGTGCTCAGCACTGGTGAGACCACACCTCAAATCCTATGTCCAGTTCTAGGCAAGAGGGACATTGATCTCCCAGAGTGTGTCCAGAGAAGGGCAGTGAAGCTAGTGAAGGGCCTGGAGTGCAAGTCTTGTGAGGAGTGGCTGAGGGACCTGAAGTTCTTTAGCCTGGAAAAAAAGAAGGCTCAGGGAAGAGCTTATCACTCTCTGCAACTTCCTGAAAGGAGGTTGTAGCAGGGTGGCTGTCAGTCCCTTATCCCAAGTAACAAGTGATAGGGCAACAGGAAATGGCCTCAAATTGCACCAGAGGAGATTTATATTGGATATGAGGAAAAACTGCTTCACTGAAAGTGTTATCAGGCATTGGAATAGCCCAGGGAAGTGATGGAGTCCCCATCCCTGAAGCTATTTAAAAGATATGTAGATGTGGTGCTTGGGGTTTAGTGAAGGATTTGGCAGTGCTGGGTTAAAGGGTGAGTGATATTAAAGGTCTTTTCCAACCAGAATGATTCTACAATTCTACAACTCTGTGATCCACTTAGACTTCTGGCAAAGACAGAACTACTACCCAAAGTCATAAAATATAATCAGTTGCTTAAATGTTAAAACAGAATTCCAAAATATTTCCCCAAAACCTTGATGTTTATAAATTTCTTCACTCCAGTAGCCTTACTGTAAGTCAAATCTTTAAGGTCAATATAGATTTAGCAGAAAAGGCTGTGAAAGAATCTAAGAATGACGTTCCTGTCCTTCTGAATTAAGAATCCTAAAAAACGGGAAAACAGATGTTTCGTAGTCTTTACTCAGTAACAGGAGATTTTAGCAAAAGTGGCTCGAAGGTGTTGTCATCAAGATGAAGCAATGGCCTTGTTGTTCATGCTGTTTGATGCACCCGTGGGTACTTTAGAGCTTCTACTTTTATTCTGTTCCAGAGCAAATTTGTGATGTCAACATTTGGCGATGTAATAATACTTTCATTCTGAGAGTATTATATGCAAATATATTCAAGCCATAAAATAGATGAAAAATCAATATTCCAATATGGTACTGATTTTATATACCCAGAGGACCTGACTCTTAAATAGCTAAACTAATTTGTCTAGTAAAATCCTATTGGTATCAAGATTTTCCTCCTCTTCTAGGTGCAGAAAATCCTTTTACTTCCAAGATCAAAACAGTTGAGTTAAAGAAAAGAGTCTATTCCTTTGTCAGAAATACCCAGTTTTCTTCCTAGGAAAGGCAGAAGTTTATTCTCTCTTATAGTCTAAGCTGTGCAAATATTTGACCATGTGTATGGGAATGAAGAACAGTCTAAATATTAATATTAAAAAGAAGTTCTCAATAATCTGCAATTAAAGATATCCTAAAATCTCTGCTGATAACACCTTTCAGTTGTTCCACCACGTTTTTGTTTAAAGATTTTTCTAGTTTGAGTGTTACTATTCCAGTGTCATTGCAATCAAAATAATTACTGTAATTTAAGAGGTCTTCTTTTCTTGTCTGAATTGCAGTCTAGAATGTATTATAGTCATGTGCCTGATAAGAATGATTTTATAGGACTGACACCTACTTCACTTTGTGTTGTTGATTGTTGTTATTATTCTCGTTGCTGTTTTTATTGTTATTATTATATCATTTTCATCCTCATCCTCATCATCATTACAAAATAGCAAGGCACTTTATTGGATAAACAGAATTTAAACAGTCCAGAAATTCCAGGATTAGATGCTCAACATGAAAGAGAATAGAATAGAATACAATACAATACAATGCAATGAAAACTCAAACTTAGCCAATATTAGAAAATGTGTAGCTGAGCATAATTGAAAGACTCTGTTTGTTATGTAAGTACAATTTTCTGAAATCAGAATGACAAAGCTTTTAAACTGTACTCTTTACCATTGAAGTAGATAGTTTTACAGAACTCATATGCCACAGTTCTAGCTTTTAGCATTAATAGATTCAACATATAAAGCATTATAATTTTATTAATATGCATCATTATAATATGCCCTGCAGAACCTCCAAAAATCTGTATCAAATAATCTGTATATTTTGTTCTTTCAAATGTAAGGATTAATGAATTTACAGCTGTCAATTTTAAACTAGGGTCAAAAAGATAAATATGTGTCTCTAAATTGAATGCAAAATTTGCTCCATATATCTTGTGGCTTCATAAAACTAGGAGAGAATTTCATACATCCATTTGTAATGTACATTATTTTCCTCTGCTACACTTAATTGAATTTAAATTATGACTTTTTTAGTTCAACTAACAAAACTATTGCTTTCATGATGTTTGTTTGCACTTGGCTCATTGCTCTTTTGTTCCACAGAATGAATGAATCCTAAAAGAATTGTTTTCCACAGAATTATAACCTTTTATTTTAATCCAAAGAATTAGTTCCAAAGAGTAAAGCTTCATAATTATCTTCATTTTTTTCTGTAGGATATTTAAGCCTTGGAAGTGAAGCACTGTTATGTGTATGTTAAAATAAAGCACTGGTTACATTTCAGATGAATTATTAAGTCATTCTCTTAAGCGTTTATTTAAATACATCTATAATTTTGATATCTGTAGTTCTGCTTTTATGTCTCATCAGGAGCTACAACTATTGAAAAGTATGATCTCAGAACAAACATATGGATTCAGGCTGGAGTAATGAATGGCAGGAGGCTTCAGTTTGGTGTTGCTGTCATCGATGACAAGCTGTTTGTCATTGGAGGCCGGGATGGTTTAAAGACATTAAACACTGTTGAATGTTACAATCCAAAGACCAAGGCTTGGACTGTGTTACCACCTATGTCAACACACAGACATGGCTTAGGTAAGAAAAAAATTATTTTTAAAATTTGCCACATTTTTTGGATATGTAATTTTTAATGGAAAACTCAGTACTTTTAAGCTATGGTAGCATTCTGACCAGTAACAATAACTCGGTTTTGCAATATTGTTGTTAAAAGGTATAGAAAACGAAACTGTTCATTATCTGTTCCGCTCAAACCACTTGGTGTAATAGAATTATTACAACGTCCTGAAAACTAGAAATGGAAGACGCTGTTATGAGCTGTTCCAGAAGGTGAGGGTGACCTAGGTTCCGGTTGATAGATCCCTTGGGGCAGTTAGACGACACTGAATGATAGGTGTTTGTAAATATGCACATGTAGGGTTTATTTTAGAACAGTTCGGTTGCAATGGGAAGCAGGTATGTAGCCATTTTTGGTTATTATTATCTGTAGTAATATAGCAATATAAAAACATAAAAATAACACTTAAGAAAATGTATGTGGAAAAGAAAGAAAGAGAAATAAAGGTTAAGAGTAGAAAGGTATTACCACCTGTGGATCCAATGATGAGACTTGATTGTTGCAATTTAGATATCTGTTGTTTGAAGTGATCACAGTCTTGATCCCTCTGGAGTGGGGGAAGCCCACGAAACACAGAATTCAGTGGAGGGGAGTTTTACACTGTCTTTTGCAACACTGTAGATCATGTGTTGATCCACACTGAAATGAGTCTGGGAGTGCTTTCAGGGGCAGGTCTTTAATGGTTTATAACATGACAGCATAGCTGAGCCATCAGAAGGGCTCAACTCCCAGGCCTGTGTGTGAATATCAATGTTCCATGTGAATCTGACCTTCCAAGGGAGTAAGGTGGGTGGAGAGTGGGAGGAGTTTTACAACTGAACCAGTTTGTGTAAGGGAGGACATTGGCATGATAAAAAGAACTATACTGCCTCCACAAGGTCTGCTTCTTACTGGCTTCCAGTGGTGGGTGGTCACCCCCTCTGATTTATGCAGACCAGAGGCTTCACCAGCACCCACCCAAAAATTTACCTCCTCACCCCGGGGGGAATGCAAACCCCAGCCTAGCAAAGCACCCTACCACCTCCACAAATAGGCAAATGTTTGACCCTTAACCATTAACATCTCAGTCTCTCACAGACGTGTAGGGATGAAAGTGTTAAAAGCAGAAGGATGGCAGATTTGCTCAAGTGACTTTGCAGCTTGGAATGCCAAGGCATGGAGAATAAGAGTGTGGTAACCCCATACATATGTATCTATTATGCTTTTCTGCTGTTTATCTCTGTTTTGAGAAGTAAAATTTCTGTGTGGAGATAATGTACATGTTTGGAGAGACTTGGAGGCACTCTTATGGACATGTTTGAGCTCCCGGTTTTGGGAGAGAGATCAAAGCTCAGAGATCACAAAAAGCCCAGAGGAGATTCCAGCACACTGGTAAACTACGTGTGCATGGATCCTTGATAAATGAGTGCAAACACCAGCCCGGCCACCTGCTAGGATTGGACTAAGTTGCCGTGTTCCTGCTTGTGTGCCTCCACCTGGATGTTGCTTGGGCATCCTCTGGTTAGGAAGGTAATGAAAAAAATTTACTGTTTGCATTTCAGCAGTGGTTTTGTGGTTATTCCAGCTGCCTGCCTGTGTCGACTCACACGAAACATGCTACGTTATCCTGTCCATTCCCCTGAGTTGCAATCAGCAAGTCTTTTATTGTAGTGTTGTGTCAATACCTCACAAAATGACTGTGCTTTCATGCATTTCCCTTTGCTCATATCATTGGACACTTGTAGTCTGCATATGTACTGCTGCTATTGAGCAAGTCTTATAATAGAAAATAGTGATGGTAGTCTGTATCAGATGGCATCACGACATTAAATATCTCACTGATTTAAAATTGTTTCTGAAGTTTAAATTTAATTGTAAATTAGAAAATATATGAGAAAATACATGAATTACATGCAGAAATACATGTAATGTCTCTTCTGCCAGTGTTCCAGAATTTTACAGAAACAGTGCTGTTCCCAAGGGTGGTAAAAATGCAATGACTTTAGGTATAACACAGGAAAGTGGTAATACAATATTAGAGTATGCTTGATAGAGAAAATATTTGTCTCAGTTACAAAAGAGATGAATCTATGATTGAAAACCCTTGGTGATCAGTTGAAAAAATAATTCGGGACTATAATTTTACAGATGCTTTTGGTCAACAGATTTAAAAAAATACCATTATAGTTTAAGTTGAGGAATGTTGAGGTTATGCCTGGAGAAAAACTGGTATGTTTTCTGTTGTAGGAAAAAAGGAATAAACTAGCCATTTGACCATTTGTGGGGTTTTTTTGCTTACTATAAAATAATTTTTAAATTTTTATATTGAAGTAATTCAGGCTTTTTGTAAACAACATGTAAAGTGAGGAAAGAAGTCTAAACTGGGATGATTAAGTGCAATTCTTTGGGAGGCGTCAGAAACGTGCTTTATTTGGAATTATGTAATAATCATATTATTACCTGAAAAGCTTAATTAATAGAATTTAATTGCTTTTTAATTTTTTTTCTAAGTATCCCATGAAGTTACTATTTCAGTAAATGTTCTTTGTATGGAAATCAATCTGAAATAATATTTTTTTTTTTCATTTGTTTTCTAAACTGTGTGTTATGTTATGTCCATACAGCAATAATGCTAGAGTAGTTTGAATTGGATTTTGTATACAGGATGGAAATAAGCACCCATCCTTTACATGGATGTCTTTTTGTTGACATAGCAAAAAAATTTTGAGAGGTACCCTATTGTAACTAAGGTCACAGCCAGGTAATACAATTCACTTTATCCTGTCTTCATATAATCTTCAATAGAACCATGTGTATAGAAGTTACATGATGCATGTAGAAATGAGGAAATAAAAGTTGACAGGCCTTGTAGTGAAAGTCCAAAGTGTAGGAAGTCATATGTTAGGCAGTTTCAAATCTGCCAATGGAAGATGAGTGAAAGCTCTTTTTATGGCAGTGTTTGAAATAAGTGGTGCTAAAGTACAAAAAAGAAAGGGTAGACTGTGGGATCCAAAACTATTATTTAAAGTAATAGTGATCCTAATATCCCTGTTGAGTAGTCCATAAAACAGAGTGCAACATGAAAGAGCAATAAGACACCAGAAAGGCAGTGAAAGGCAAAAATGTAATATGGGAAAGGTGAAACCTGACTAACAGAAAGACAGAATCAAAATTCATATAGGGAAGGAAAGAAGATGTGAAAAATGTAAAACAGATTGTGGTTTATAAATTCAGTAGTTTTATGAAGCAAATCCGTATCCACTTTTCCAGTTTCTTTGCTGAACTTAATAGTCTATGTAGAGGACGAGAAAGAAAGGAAATATGGTAGACTAAATTCAATTTTAGATACCAAATCCAGTGAAACTGATTAAAAAAAAAAAAAAAAAAAAACAAAACAAAAAAAAACCCGAAAAAACAAGACGTTAAAAAAAGGTTGGTACTTGGCTTGTTTTTCCAAAAGAAAAAATTAAATGCCATAGTGAGAAAATTAGGCTTCCAGTATAATTAAAGGAGAACAACAGTCTTTTCAGGTAAGTGTTCTAAATTGTCTTGTTCTTTCCATGAACTATGTAAAGTGTGTCTAAGCTCCTGTTTTAGGCTTTGGCTTTGAAAATACACTGATCTCACTATCCATAGTCAAACATCTCTTCAAGATGAGCAGTGTGGGAAGGAGGCTGACAGGGCCTGGTATTACCTTGTAAAATCCTGTACACCTTAGAGTGGAGGCAAGTTTCATATTTCTCCTCCTCCTCTCCTGGAAGAGAGAATCTTGCCAGTTGTAATCATCTGAGTGAAAATGCTATAAATGCTATAAAAATATTAAGAGCTGATGGGAAAGCCTTAGATTTATTTACATAGGCTATAGGCCTAGGGTAGATAGAATTCACTCTACGCAGAGTGAATGACCATAGAAGACCTAAAGAGTTTCCAAGTCTCAGTTTACACAGTGCATTAGCCTTCAACCTATTGTTCTGAAGAAGCTAAATAAGTAATGTAAATGCATTTTAAAGGACCTGAGGGGTATGCTTGAAATTAGAGTGAATACTTTCTTATAATGTGGTTGTCATGAAACTGGTATGTGCAGGAATGAATAACCAGAAGACGAAGTTCAAAACTCAGAAGTGGAAAGAGAATACATGAAGTTAGGGAGTTATAGGATAAAATATCCCAGAATATCTTAGATGTTGCTGACAAAATATCAAATGGCACTATGTGTTTGCATGAAGGCCTATTTCTGTATTTCACTGAAAGGGAGCAACCCACTGTGCTTCTTAGACTCAGCTTGATTTTCCACTTTCATGCTTACTGCTCTAGAGTCCAACTCATAAGTGAGAGGGAAAGGAAAAAAAAATTTACTTGGGAAAGATACAGGGATGCCTCTGTAACTTTCAAGTGGTAATGAGAAATACTAATAATTAGAAATACTGGAGTGAAAGATTGTGGAGAAACTGAATTATCAGTATTCTTACTACATGGTAAATCTCAGAAGTAAAATACATGTACAAATATAAGTAATATGAATAATATAAAAATATAAGTAATATAAACAATATAAAATATTAAAAATCTAGACATGTAAATTAATTATTATAAGCCTGTATATTTTTTATATCACTAAATGACAATTTAGAAAATATTTTATCTACTTTTACAAGTATTCAATTATTGACTGTTTCATTGATTCAAAATTAATGAGATGCTTTACAAGTAATGTTTGTATTTTCAAAATTATTGTTTATCTAATAGTTCTACATTGTGTGAAAGCTTAGGGCATAATTACAACTCCACAATTTTAGAGATCTAAGAATTTTGGTAGGATTCAGCTGCTTAAGTAGATACACGTACAGTGAAGTAGAGCAACTGAGATGGTATAATCTCATTTCCATGGGAAAAAGAAGTGTAGCATGTTTAGGATTAAATGATAAATGGCTTGGGAGCAGTCCCTGCTTCTCAAGGTACAACAAATACTATTGAGTAGACTGGAAACTGAGAATCTGTCAAATACAACTTTGATTCCAGTTGCACTGGAACTTCTAAAAAGAAAGCCAAAGATGTTGTATTGGGTATTTATACCTGTATGTGGGTATGATTTGAGAGATGTCAAAAATATAGATTCTTGAAAAACTACTTAAGATACAAAACTAAACAAAAAAAAAAAGGTGAATTTTTATGAACACTTCTATTTAAAGAAATCTAGCATAGTAAAGAAGTACATAATATCTTAAAGGGCTAGCAGTAACATAATAGCATCAATAGAACTGCTTACCAGTTCAGTAATTTCTGGTAGAATTATTCTTTTATAAAGCAATAAGTTGAAAAAAAAATATTCTATATAATAACATTTCTCTATACAAATATTGACATGAAGCAGATATTTTTAATCCCATTGCTCTCCCCTGGTGAAGTAAATGAAGTAATTTTTAACAATAAATTTTTAAATTTCAATAGCTTTTTAAAATAAGCCTTCAGTGCAATATCAGAAAAAGTACCAGATACTAGAAACATTACTAGATCCATAATAGTAAAACAGTATCTGATTACACTGAAACAAGTGAAGGAGAAACATATAGGTAACACATATTTGATACCACAAATTTATAATGAACAGGTCATTGCAATAAAAATTATGTATATTAAAGATGCATTTTATGAGATGAATATGGAAAGTGATCACCTCTACTTTATTTTATGCCAAATAAATTTTGTTTGGAAACAAAGCCTTTAAAGAATGAGTGTTACTAACAGATTTTTTAAAACAGTTCCACCAGGATAGCATAGGCTATAGGATTCATGATCAGATACACAGCAAAGTAGCAAAACCATTAACTGTACAGGCTGTCTGACGTTTACCTCTTTCATGAAACATAATGTAACATCGATTATTGCTTACTCAACACCGAAAATCTAATGATGAATGATACCTCTCTTTAGATCTAGTATGAAGGATAATCTTCAAGTCAGTGAGAGTTGAACTTTCATCTTCCATTTTAGAAACTTTTGCTATGGCAGTTAAGCAATGATGTTATTTTAGATAACTTTTAGCTTAGTATTTAAGCTCCAATAAATACATGTTTGTCTATGGAGTTACAATCTGTCAGAAAGCATTCCAGGAAGAGTAGAAACCATTAAAATAAAATAGGAATATAAATAAAAGCTTGGTATAGCCTTAACACTCCCATCCACTGTAACTGTAAAATAAACTATAAAATTGTAGAAGATAAAAGGGATCTTTGTTCTTCTTTCTCCACTATCTTGCATGATTGGTTCTTCTTTTTATGTATCACCATTGCTGGTCTATCAAGTTGGCAAAAATGGAAAATTTACATCTTCCATTAACATACAACAAAAAATAAGTAGGGGTTTGTTCTGGGTCTGGATTTCTTTTCTTTTTTTTTTTAAGTTTTACAACATAATAAATGCAAAATTTTTGTACGTTGTCTGTAGGTAAAAGAAACCACTCTATGGAGACTAAATACAGAGCTGCAGAGACAGATGCATGAGAATCTGAGATTCCATTCTGGACATCAGGGCATATATGAACCTGGAGGCCAGAGACGAAAGGCAGGAAGAAAGAAATGTCAGTAAAATGAAGAGAATTAATTAGCATTGAAACCAACAGATTAGATCATACCCTATTAGCATGATAAAACTGTAATTATTTATGACTAGTTAATTTCTCAATATTGTGGAGCAACTATTTATAAAGAAAAGAATTCTTGAATGATATAATCATATTTTTTGCGTAATGTTTGTTACAGTGCCAAATAGCTAGAACACTAGATAAAGAACACTTTTCCAGGTACTAGTTTGTTAGAGCATGCAGACAACTGAAATTATAATAGCACTTCATGTTATCACATATGTGATACTGACCAAATTCTACTGAGCTGGGCAATGATATTCCAGATTTCCAGAGCATGATGTCACACAGTATGGAAAGTAATTTTGGTCAGTTATGGTCAGCTGAGAAAGGTTTATGTCCCATAAAGGTTCAACTCAACATCCTGTTGTAAATATCTTATTTTTCTGCAATGGTAGATCTTTCTGGGTACCAGCATCTCATAAAAGCAATTCTATAGTTAAGATGTGTGTTCTCCATCTTTATGTGGTAATTTCTATGCACAGAATACCCCACAACCCATCACCTCCCAAAAAAGCCAACAAACAAAAATGCCCAAACCTATCACCACCTAGGCATTAAGTAGAAGAGTTCCTCAACAGACTAGCTTCTCAGAGCACAGCAGTGCTCTGATATAGCTGTATTTTTTACCCCAGAAGCAGATGTTAAGAGATTAGTTTGAGAATCTTTCTTTTAGGCGAAGTTGACTAGTACTATGTGCCTCTGTGTAGTTAAATTATTGTTATTTTTTTTCATGCGAAATCTTGGGAAAAAGATGCATTCTGACTGCTTTAACTGTGGGTTGACACAAGGCCTGAGCATTTTAAAGTATTTTCTCTGCAATATTGATTTGCATGTATATTGGATTTTTGCTTTGGATTTTTCTCCTAATCATGGGGAACATTAGAGGGATTTTTTTTCTTAGTTGTTAAGTACCTTTCCTTTGTACCTTGCACCTTTAGTAAGTAGTAGATCATGACCCAATTCACTAAAGAGTTACAAATCATAACAGCAACACTTATAATAATTTCTGAGTCATGTTCTCAGGATAATAGTGTGGCAGAGTTGAGAACCTAGTGTCTTATCTACAAAACTGAATGTAAATAAAGGGTTGACAGGCAGATCTTTGCTTCTTTAAATTTGCATTACATTAGCATGTTAGTGTAATGTATTCTGGCCCAAGAGGGCAGTGATACTGCTGCAATTCTTTAAATCAGCCTTGATACTTGTTTGTGAATTTACATAGGATTAGGTATTTTCAGCATTGAGTCACTGAATATTCACTAAGGAAGGTAGGTCAGGTCTAATTCTCCAGTTAATGACACACTAAATTCCAAGCTTGGCCTATGGCAGTCCTATATGCAGCAT
Source organism: Eulacestoma nigropectus (assembly GCA_013397775.1). Classification (NCBI taxonomy): domain Eukaryota; kingdom Metazoa; phylum Chordata; class Aves; order Passeriformes; genus Eulacestoma; species Eulacestoma nigropectus. Next base: position 447,354 of record VZTE01002841.1, read on the forward strand.
CCAAAGAACAGTATTTGTATTTCACACTCAGTTAATATTATGGCTTTGAGAACGAAATACAAGGTTTAATTCATCATTTAATTAATGATGCATAATTTAAAGCAAATTGGACTTTACTTTCTTTGACACCACTACTATGGAAGAAAAGTGATTTAAGACTTAAAAGGGGAAAGAACAGAGTAAGGAAAAGCACCAGTATTATTTACAATTAGTACAGAATTGTATAAATATGCTTCTATGGGTGTGGGTGAGAAAGGAGATTGTTAGAAATGTGCTTCTACCTGGATAAATGCAGAGCCTAAAAGGGAAGAATAAAGTCTGTGTGTTATTTGATCCAGTTTAATACTTGGATAACAAACCACTGATTTGTCTTATCAACTTCAATGTCATGATATAGTGTATGTCTTTTATCTTCCTGAAAGCTAATGTCCTTATTTAAAAAATAAGTTGTTGAATACAAGTATATCCTTCCCAGTTAAAATTTCATATCTCTATAAATATCAAAATGCAGAGACTACAGTAAAGCTAGCACCACGGATATTTTTTTCTTTGACATTTTTTATCCAAGTGTTAGTGAAACTATATTTACAGTTGTTTTATAAAAAAATTACACTTTTTAAAATGTCACTTTGTAAAATTAGGTCCATCAGGCAGATAAGGAAATGCAGAGTTAAAAATATGATAGGCAGTGTTCCTTTATTTTGTAACATTACAGAAAAGCAATTTAAAATCCCATTCCAGTCTTCAAGTATAAATAATTGGAACTGTACAGATCTCAGCACCTAATTAGGCATAATAGGGTTTTTGCTGCATAGCTTTGTGAAGGCAATCAAAAGGAAAATGCCTACCAATGCAAACTGGACAATTAATTTTTTAGATCTCATTTAGTTTAAAAATAATACTGTTTGCTTTTATAAATTCCTAAGTCAAGATGCTTAGAAGAATTATTTTCCAGGTATTTTTTTTGTTCAGGAAGACATTAAGCTTTCTCTGCACTGTAATTACTGCACTTACCTACTCAATATATTGCTGAAAACATATCTCCTCTTAAAAAAAAAAAAGTTGCTTCCTTTCCTAAAAGGGATGAAGGGATGTTCATAGTTGGTTCAGCTTTCCAACTGTATGAGAACTAGGAAAGCCAAACTGTTCACAGTGTCATGTAAATGAAAGTAATTTATCAAAAGATGGGTAGAACGAATTACTCCCTCAATGCCAGAACTATTATATTCTACAAATTAAAAAAGTAAGATCTGATTCCACCAATTTCCAGTTTCTTTGTTCAGATAAATAATAACTTTGGTTATTTAGTGTCATTCTCTTTGACTAAAATACTCCCTTTCTGAATGTATTATTGCTTTTATCAGAAAAAACAGAGCACTAGTATCATGTGAAACATTAAATCGAAGCGGATTTCTTCTTTTCTTGTGTCTTAAATTGATTTTGCCAAATTGTTGAAGATGAGGTACAGGAAGAAAAGGGCCTCCTGTCCTTTCTTTTCTCTTAGCAAACTGTCCTGAAGGAGCTAACAGTATTATTCTTCTGTGCAATTTGCTTAATGACAAATAGTTTAGGTGTCAGCTGGAAATAGATATTTTCTCATTTAGGAACAGGAAACGCTCATTCTATATAATATATTTTAACAAAAAACCATTATCTACATTCTGAGTGTAAATCTAGGTGGACTTTTATTACCTTGTGGACATAGATAACAGAAAACAAAATTATGTACTCTGACATCAATTAACTCTAGGACATATAATGAGCACGAAAACCTGTTTCATGAAGTTGAAATGAACTCTGATCTTCTTACACACTGTTCTGTATCTTGACTACAAAAAGATGAGAAATCTTATCTCAAGAGACCAAGCAGAAATTGGCTGCACCATTTAGAAAAAAATAAAAGGTATATAGAGTTCAGTACCTTTGCTCTTTAAGGAGGAGGAATTCTGCAGTGTCCTAATAGGATTCGAACTCTGACATTTCAACACAGACTACTTACAATGAATTTAATTTTTTTCTTCTGTTAAAGCAAATGATCTGGAACATTTAGAAAAGAGAATAGTCTTGTTTCATTAATTTTACTAGAAAATATTTTGCTTTGTGATCTTGGGGAATGTGTCCCTTAAGATTTTGATTGTGGTGTTGCCATTTGCTGTTATCATGGACTGTTCAGTAATTCCAGTCAGAGAAGAGATGTACTGCAATCCACCCTGTGTGATAAGGAGACTACAAGCAACACCTTTGGGACTACCCCTTAGTCCATATGTGTGATATAAAAATCTCAGAGAAATTCTGGCGTTTAAGAATGAATTCAAATGCTTGAATTCAATGCTTGAATATTGAATTCTTCATATATGACACAGTCTGCTATAATATAAAATGTGTATTTATGTATTTCCTTGAGGGAGACAATTACATTATCATTACTACTCATTAGAATATTTTGAAACATATGGTGCAAGCACTGCCTAATGGGGAAGGAAAATACTTTTGCATTACTTAGAACTTTGCCAACCTGGCTTCTTAGAAAACATAAGAATCAGACTGTGGGGCTTCATAGATACGTGGGTCTGAGCACAGGTAACAGAGGCACCAAAGAGATGCAACAGTTTGTACAGCAGCTTCCACAAAAGGGTGCCAGAAACTACTGAGGGTGCTATGTTGGCTTCTACAATGGGGAAAAAAATCAGAAGGAACTGTGCATCTCACAGGGTTCTTTCTGCATTTTCTAAACTCAGAAAAGTTCTCATGAGAAGAACAGAGAAGCCATTGAAGACTATTTTCTGTATAAAGCTCAGTTACAAGAGTATAACAAGAAATGCAGAGAGAGTAACATTATATTAATGCAACGACTTTATCAGTTTTCATTGTCATTAAAAAAAAAAAAAAAGTAAAAATCCATGAAAATGCAGGAAGAATGGTATTTTGATTAAGGGGAAATCAGATTTCCTGCAAAGAGTGAATGAAATAATTGTGATGGCTTAATTTCCAGCAGGAAATATATGAGAATAAAACTCGAATATGAATGACTTGAAAAAAGAATGAAATACTGAATGAGATAAAAAGAGTAATTGAGGAACACTCTTTATATCCTGGTGAAAGTGCAAATAAGTTATTTGAGGAAGTAAAAGCAGGAAATTTCAAAACTGATGAGATGTGTTTTTATGTGCATCATAGATTCCTTGTGAAATTCACTGCATAATAATACAACTCTGTTTATGTGTGAAGGTGAAGAGGGTTTGTGTGTTTGTCTAGACACCAATTATGTGTACATGTATGTGTATAGGAGTGTTTACCTCCCTGAACTTTTTTTGAATATGATTCATTTTGTTATTCCAAAAAGAATTTCATTTTCCATTTAACTTTGCATTTAACGAAGAGTATATAGATGAAAAGCTAAGGAGTACCGTGTTTTTATAAGAAATCATAGTAAATAATTTTTTGTCCATGTAAACCTCTTTGTTCAGGATTTAAGAATATTTAAAAATATTAGATACTAGAGTAAACAAAAAAACACTCCCAAACTACATATATTATCATATAATCCCATAATTTTTATGTGAACACTGACACATCTTCCCACATGTTGTTACTGGTTGTGTTCTGAGATAAGATATTGAGCTATATGGGTCATGACTTCAATTTAATATCCACTTTAATATTCTAGAAAAAGTTAGAACTGGAGCATGTGATTGAATCGAAAAAATTTCTAAGCAAGACAACGAAAACAATTGGAGAATGAGTTTTATAGAAAAAGATGACGTTCAGTCTTCTTTCGGAGGAAAATTTTTCTGAGAGTTAGTAAGGGTTTTGGAATTACTTTCTTTTTTAAGTAAAAAAATACTGATAAATGAAAATCGACACCCAAAGTGCGGGAACACTTTCTGTGAACACTGAGATGAAACATGTTCAAACTCATTGATAAATATAGTTTTAAAGTCAAATAAGCTTTTAATTAATTACTTTTCTGAAATGGAACAAAACATTCCTACATAGAAAGCAGAAACTTCGCATTTTTTTAAATTAAAGAGAGACTTTTCTGCAAGAAAAAAATAAAGCCTTTCTCAAACTTTAAAGATCTACTGTTTACTGACTTTTTGGTGAGTTCAAATCATGTGAAATGGAGTGAAGGAAAAAAAAAGACATTGACTTAGAAATAGGACTGGATTTAGCCTGAGATTTTTCAGAGCAATGTTCATTTGGGATCATGGATTCATAGAATGGAATTACTGAGCTCACTGTCTTGTAACAAGTGGTGCTTAGCTATAACTTATCTTCCAGAGCCTTCTAAGGTTAACTGAAGAGACTGTGAGAGAGAGAATTCATCCATTCCTTCGACTGGGTGATTCAAACCCCTCATAGTTAAAAAATTGTTTCTTATTTAAATATTTCCAACTTCAGTCTTCACACTTTACATTTTCTTTTACTTTTCTTCAGTAGATAAAAGAATCCTCATATATCCAACATTATTTTTCTGTGAAGGTGTGTGGTTATTTTTTTTTTTTGATAAAGTAAAACTGAGGAAGCAACTTAAATTTCTCAGTCTAATTACTTGCTCAAGCCTTTGAATGTGTTTTTTGATTCTGTACCAGTCCACAAGCTTCCTGCTACTGAAAAATTGATATTTTCTTCTACACATTTGACAAAAATGGTGAAAAACCAGACTTCAACCACTGTAAAAGCAATTCCATTCAATGAAATCCCCCTTAGATTGACAGTAATCTGAGATCTACCAGGTATCCAGTCCATACTTTGTTATGTGCTTTAGTGCTATTCTAAAGAGCTAATTCATCATCAGAATGAGATACTAAAGGGAATACAGAAATCTAAGAGGATCATATCATATCATATCATATCATAGACAGGTTATTCTATGAAGCAAACACTTCTCAAGAAATGAAATTGTTTGTTTGACAAGATATTTGTTTGACATAGAGCCATGTGGAGTGGCATTAATTTTGTTCCTGTTTGTTAATTCTTAATTAATCAAATCTCAGATTGGTGCTTCCTTTTTTATTTTGAATATACAAGTTCATTTTTTGGTTGTGTTTTGGAAAACTTTTTTACTACTGATAGAGGAAACATACTTTTATCTTCTCTCACTTTCTCCTCCATTTTAGGAGTTACAGTGCTTGAAGGGCCTATTTATGCAGTGGGAGGACATGATGGTTGGAGTTATTTGAACACAGTTGAGAGGTGGGACCCTCAAAGTCAGCAGTGGACATTTGTGGCAAGTATGTCAATTGCCAGAAGCACTGTTGGAGTAGCAGCATTAAATGGCAAGTGAGTAGGGTTGCTTACACAACTGAAACACTTCTTTTGAAAATCAATGAAGCATAATTGTCATTGCTTTCCCTTATTAAGTTGCTGTGGCATAGAAATGTTCCAGACTAGATCAAATGGTCAAAGCTGCTGTAATAACCCTGTTACTTTACAAGAAACTGGTTTCAATGGTGCATAAGCCCTGCAGCAGACTAGCAGAAGCAACATCTAGGTAAATAACCCTCGAAATATTCATCTAAAGTCATGAAGAGCTGCATATGATTATGCATGTATATTCCAGCTTTGTTTCTTTTGCACAGCTGGCCATATATTTAATGCTTCCCCGTTAATAGATACTCAATTGAATTTTGCATGACTTTTATGAAACACTTTTAAATTAAAAGAAATGTTACCTGTGTCCCAGAAAGGTAGGGTGGACGCCGCTGAAAACTGAAAAGCGGTGGTCTCACTGCAAAAAAAAGAAATATGCTATGGATTTTTGTTCTTTTTATCTGAGTAACCATCTTTAAAAATATCCCATATGCCAAGAACTGCAACTTGAAAACATAAGTGAGGACCAAACCTTTCAACTCCGCAGTGCTATTCGTGCTGCATTGCTGTTCCACACAACTGATATGTGCTGCATTCCTCGGGATACGGAAAATGGATATCCCATTGAGAAACAAGATGTTGGATTTAACATTCAGCAAAGGAAAAAAATATTTTAGCATGGAAGTTCTGAGGAGATTTTTCTTGGTTATTCATTATGATTTCTTTCTTCTGCAGTGAATTAAATAAATAAATAAAATGCATTAGAAGGTCTTTGAAGTGAGAGAGTTATAAACTATTCTATGTATGTATCTCTCACACTACTTTGGGCACTTTACATAAAATGAATACTGGATGCTAAATATTTCAAATGTGAGTTTCTTAAAACATTCGAAAAAATACAGCCTCTTCTTTTGTGTTTTAATGTGGGAAACTATTCCATTTGTGCTCTTCCATCACTTTATGGTTGGCTTAATTTGTTTTCCATTTAAATTAATTTTAAGCAGAAAATGAAAATTGTATTTTTCTAGCAGCTTATGATGGAAATAAAAAAAATTAAAGCTTTCATATTCTGATCTCCTCAAGCTCTGAGTGAGGGGACTGATTTGTAAGTAACCTCTTATTAGTTCCCAATGTATTGAAGTGTTTTTGAAACTGATGTGTAGACCATGCAAGTAAATTATTAATTATTCTGCTGCTCAAACAAATTGAAAACAATACTATCTGAATTTGGCAAAACAAGGTGCACAGAAATTAATGTTGTTTCACTGAAATACATTTTTAAATTTAAACTGAAATTCTTATATCAACATCTTTCCTAAAACATGAAAAAGATTGTGTCCACATGTGCATCATATTCTAATTTGAAAAAGATTTAATTATTGAAGCAATAAAATCCTACTGAATTTCTCAGAAATTCAGAAAAATAACTATCTGAAGTACTTTTTAAAAAATTTTAAACTTCATCCATTTACAGGATTCTTTTCTGTAATCGTGTTGCCTTATTACTTTTCAAAGTTGCAGTACTGTTTCACCTTTGTGCTTCTCCCAGCACAAAGGTCAGCAGGTTGTTACCTCCAGATTACCCAGAGTAAGAGGATAGAATAGTTACTATCCTTCAATGAGGAACACAGGCAATATTCATTTTCTTAAATGTCTTCCTAGTCGTAAGGGGCAGCTAGAACAACTAATAAAAGATATAGGTTGTTTTCTAGATAGAAGACACATGACAAATTTATTTTACCAGAATTTAAACAGAACAATTTATCTGGTGCTACTTTGGAAATAACTATTTAAGATGAATAAAAAGGTGAATAGTACAGGGATTTGAAGAAGAAAAGGACTGTATGCAATAACTAAGATGTCACAGTTACCCCTGGAATTCTTTAAAGATCTGTCTTGAGTTAGAAGAGTATAACAGCAAGAGCAAGTTACTGAATTTACCAGACAATTCAAAGCGGCACCAAAGGGGGCAATGTCCTGCATTTCATATTGGACACATGAATACAGAAGTATTTGGATGACCTGAAGAAGCAAGATGAATAGAATATTTAGTAGTTTATATGTTAATTAACAAGCCTTGTGTTTGAAGAAAATTAATGTTAAGAAGTGAAAGAAGAGGTAAAAAAAGCTCTGTATGTTGTTAGCACAGAAAAAGAACAGAAGAAGAAATCTAGGGAGAAAAAAGGAAATGCTACTGAAGAATACATTAAGTTTAATTAATATTGGAAATATTTATGTTATTTGGCTTACTGTGTGGAATTCTGGTCATCCATATTAAAGGAAGTTCAAGTGAAATTGCAAAGCTCATATAGTGTATACCATGACTGTCAAGAATGCCTGTCATACCAAAGAAAACCAACGCAACTGTTACAGCTGGCAAAGGAACAGATGCACAAAATAGCTACAGTTCAGCTGGGAAAACAGAGATGGATTAAAAATAATATGGGGACAATAAGATTGTGTCCACAAAACTCTCATCAGGTTCTAAATGCCTGTTTATTGATTCATAGAAAGAGTAATATTGTGTTTTTATGCAACACCGAAGACTAGAATCTGAGAATTTTCCTTTTCAGTAATATTTTTGTTTTCCCAAGTCAACAATGGATTCTGGGTACTACTAACAATGAATACTGAGGCTTTGGAGATTCCATCTCCTTCATCTTCATATGTTTCTCACAGTCAAACAGTAATGCAAGAGTGGAGTGTGTTATCCTTACTCTCTCTCTCTCTCTTATTATTTTTAACTTGATGTCTTTATCAATATTTAACATACTTGGGTAGGTGTTGTAGGACTTGCCATGACTGTAGAATTTCCTGGAGTGAAATATGGACAGTAGTTCCTTCTGGTATGGCAACAGCATCATCCTTTCTGCCTTGTTACTGTTAACAACACTGTTGCACAGACTGGAAGAGAAAGAGTACATGAACTTCCTCAGATCAGCAATAGATATAGGTGTTTAAATATTAAATGTGAAATGGAGATTAATGCTTTGAAAAAACTGGGAGAGGATGGTGCTTTTTATATGCAGATAATGAGTCAGAAGCTGGGATGATTTATTTGAATTCTTCTTTGGGGCTGACGTAAGTGGTGTGTAACTAGTGTGCAATTTATACTATGTAAGACTAGCATTCTCTGGTTGTCAGCAGATAGTGCTGAAGCGATAGAATCTTTCTATAGTACAAGTTAGCAGCACCAAGGAACCTAAAGCATGAAAAAGTCTTTTTTTTTTTCCAGAACCTTTTTAAAATTATCACTTACTATTTCAAGATTTTCTTAATTTCTTCATTTTTAAACTCAAGAAGAGAAAAAAGAAATGTAGTTGACACCTTCAATCCAATAAATACTAATCCTTTTGGTAACTTAAAATGTAAATGCCTCCAGATTTATAGCTAATACCATAGCTATTTATTAGCCTTCTATTAAAAAACTCCCTAATACATGAACCACACATTCCCTGAGAACACTAAACCTTTACACTAATTTAATTTAATTTCAGAACGTATTTTTCGCTAATGGTGTAGCTCTAAGTAAAAATGAAGTTTACACACGTTCATCAAGAATACATACATCTCAAACACATTCTCTATATCATACAGATTTATGTTATTCCAAATATTTTTGTGTCACTACCACAACTGAAGTTTTTCTATATTGCTCTATTATATGGCCACAAAGACTGCATTACAGAAAATATTGCCTAGTTTCTACTAGTATGTTCGAAATTATCAGTATTTTTTTTGAACCAACTGTAGCTTTCATGGCAGAAAGTCTGGTCCTTCAGTTTTGATCCCTTTAGCAAATATCGGTAAATCTGTGTTACAAAAGGATAAAATACTCAGCTGTTGATGTGATCTGCAGGCTGACTTTAAATGGTAGAACATCACAGCAGTGCCTTAAGTGTCAAAACTAATGAGTTTGACACACACTGGCAAGCAGTACCATCTCATGGTAACATCTTGTGGAGTCAAGGAGAAAGGAGTCCTGCCCTTTATTGATTGCCATGTCTCCTCAAATATGTGCTATAGTGAACTTGATATTTCCCCCTGCTGCTGTTGTTTTTATTAAACACCACACACTGTGGTTGGTATATGATAGATGACAAAAAGCAAGGAATTGTTTAATCTTAACTTTAAAAAATATAACTAAGTATTCTTTGAAATAATATTTTACTTTTATTTGAGAAAATAAAGTTTTATAAGTATTCGTTGTCTCTGAAGGAAAGTAAAAGAGGAAGGAGAAATGCTGCAAGAGAATATTATTCCCCATCAATATCTATCTGATCACTTACCAATTGCTGTCAAAGGGAAATAAACTTGACTTGGGGAAAATTAATGCAATGTATTAGTAATAAAAATAGATCCTGGCTAGTGAGAAGCAATCCCGAATTTTAAAATACCACCTTTCTTCCCCCATTTCCCAGGCTCAATTTATGTTGTGTATAATCTTATAGCCCCACTCCTGAATGGTGCAGGGGGATGGGGAATGGGGGTTGTGGTCAGACCATAATTGCTTCTTTCTTCCCCTCCTTCTTCCTCACACATTTCCCTTGTTCCATCATGGGCTGTCCATGGGCTGCAGTCCTTTGGGAGATAACCTCCTACTCCAGTGTGGTGTCTTCCATAGGCTGCTGTGCCTGTGACTGGTGATTACCTTAAGCAGGAAAATGCAATGCCAATACTACAGGCAAGATGCATAAGCTGACCCAGAGATATTTTCTTTTACAGGAACAAACCCCTAAGCATAGATCCTCTTAATCCAATCCAACATCTTTAGAACTGGAGTTGTTTGGCAAGCCTCATCTCTCTCCATCATGTTTCCTTCCGTTTTCCTGTTTGCCTTAGACACTGATATTTTTTCATATTTTTGTTGAAAGACAATCCAGCATAAAAAAATGATTTTCTGGTTGTGTCCTTTAAGTAATTATTTAGTATCAATTGGTAATGTCAAATTTTGTCTCTTACTTAACTATAGCAGATAGAATTTAGATGAGATTCCACATTCTATTAATTCTGCTTAAGCACTGATAGAAATAGAGCATAATAATCATTACTTTAAAATGCATTTGTATATACATATTTATTATTCTTCCCTTCACTATTGTTCTTCCCTTCACATTCATGCAAATTCATTTGTTACATTTTCAATTTTACTAGTTAGGTAGAGAGACTTTAATAACTATGTAGCTTTGGGATTTTTTTTTTTTTTTAAATAGTTATTCATCTGTTTATATTCAGTTACATTCATTCAGTTCCACCACTTATGCAATAATTGGATACATTTAGTAATGGATTTCATAAATTGGATTATTGTTTTGGCAGTGCTTTCCCAGCTATTCTCTGTTTCATTTTGAATGGGAAACACAGAAAGCTGGCCAATAGAGATGCTGCATATGCGCAGTGGAATGTTCTGTTTTCAGGTCATTTAATGAGAAAAACTGGAAAGAAATTTGTGTTATTTAGACCAATATTGTCCCTGCTGTAAATAGCAGTTGCTTTAGTTTAATATATCCCTTACAATTATTAGGCACTATTACAAAGTTACTAATAGAAAGTTTAGCCTGCTGAACTTTCATTTTTAAGAAAAATAGCAAAATTCAAACCAAATTAGTGTAAGCACAAGAAAGGTTCTCAAAATCATCTTGTAGTTAGTCACTCACCAGGAATATAATTGCTTTGGACTGACCTTGGAGAGACAAAGGTTACTAATTCCACAGTTTCCTTAATAGTAGTTCAGTGTTTGGCACGAGAGAATTAGCAATGTATTACATTCATATAACCACCTGCAAAACTTGATTGTGTGGCTGATTACAACCTCCTCCAGGAGTTCTGCCCCTTTGGCTTTCATGCATTGTATAATAAACTATCTGTGGCATTTTCTCATAGCAGAATCATTAAGGCTTATTACTAATTCAGTGCCCTGGTCTGATCTTTTGTACTTTTGCACAAATTCATATTTCCTACATGAAGGTCTCATGCAGCTCAGTGAACGTACGATTTAATTCAAAGTGCATCATATCCTCTCTTTTTCAAGGAAGATTTAACATGTTATTTTACATCCAGCCTGTAAAATAAGAGACTCAGCACAGGTTTACTTTTCTTCTGTAGGGCTAGCCTTAAAAAGATACAAGCTAGATAAATATATGTGGCTCTTAGAAGAAAACAATGAAAAATCATGAAACTTTACAGTAAAACCACTATTCTTCCTTCAGTCCAAGGCAGATGCATATGCAGCTAGGATGCCTTCCTCTTTAGAAACTAAGTAGTTGGTAGGAGACACAGCAGATGCTAAAAACATTGCTGATCTGCAGGGTGGGAACTTGATGAGCCTATTTTCTCTGGCTATACTGTGGCCAGGGCCCCAGATGCTTGGACCACTTTTCTATTTTGAAAGTTTACTGGACATTTGCTCTTTTAGTGTGTATGCCATCACTGTGCTCTTCTCTTCATTCATCACTCATACCACAAAATTTTTGGACTAGCTGGCTGTTGACTGTAATTTGTGATAAGGTCTGTCATTCTGGTTTTGTAATAAGAAACATTTTGTCTGTACTACATTTTTTTTTTCTGTAAGTTTTGTGATGAACAACAAATTCTACATAGATAATGTGTATGATCTACTATGGTATGCATTAATTTGGACATGTGTGGGTACTTCAGGCCAAACAGACATTGTGAGTTAACTTAGTCCTAATACCTGGCAGAAAAGGGCAGTAGTGTCACTCCACTTAATTTATGCTTTTAGATGTAACATATGCGCAAATCTAGACAGCAGGAAGCACTGTGGATAATGCCTAGAAAAATTTACACCCTATTTTTTTAATTGTGCAGCTTCCACAATGAAGTACAGACTTTTAAAAAAGCATTCAGCAATCACTGTTTTCTCTCTTGTGGTCAAGAGTGCAAAAGGTATTGATATCCTATATTCCTGATTATAATAAAAGTTTGGCTTTTCATTATTATCTTTAGTAGGATATAAAGTATGAGAATCCGAGCCTGTCTCAAATAGTACTTGGTGCCTATATGCTGGGACAGGAAGGAAGCCCTTGTTCAGTGCAATGGGAGAAGTCTAGAGATCCTCCCCTGACCAAATGAAGGCATTAACTTAGATTACACACGCACACAGGTATACACATACACGTTCATGTGTGCATTATCCTGTGTATACAAATACTTCCTTATTTTCACATATGTGTAAATCTGGAAGGATATTTAAACATATACATCTGACTGAAATTAAAGAAAGCTAAATATTAATCTAATACTCAGCTAAATATTTTTATGGGCAACAGCCCTTACAGCAGCTACCACATATCTACTATGCTTAGCAGAATAGAATACCAAGCTATCTCCACTCTTAGCTTTCTGTTTTTCCAATTTGAAACTTGATTACCTTCTTAATAACTAATATTGGGGTAAGATGAAATTTCTTTTGACTTGCTAGACCAACTTCACCTAAATCTTACATTATTGGTTGAATTTGTTGAACTGAGAAAGGTTTGTTCATTTTGAAGGTCACAGGCTAAAAGACTTTTTTGCAAGTCATCCATATAATTGCAATGCACAGATACTTTTTAATACTTCAGCAAAGACTAGGGTACTGCTCAGTATTATTAAATAAATGAAGCATTTATATGCTTTAATTGTGTTTTTTAAGGCCAAAGTAAAACTTCAAAATTCCATGCCAAACTAACAAGACAAGAAAGTATGACCAAAGCCACTGTATTTCCCATCAGTGCCATTTTTTTCTCATGGCTTTTGTTGCTTGAGGGTTTTTTTTGCTCTTACACTTAATTGATGATTCATTTTCTCTTTTATTAATCAATTTGAACTAAGAAAAATACCTTAATAGACATACATAGTTACTGTCAGGTAAGGAAAGAAAAACAAGATTTCAAACTGCATTCTTTCTGCCCACAATATTTCCACTAACTACAAGTAAATAGTTTTAAATCAATATATTAAGTATGACGTAGATATTTTGCATAATGCTAAAGTACAGGAGTGCTTTTTTTTGTCAAAAAATTCATGCAGTCACATGTCTGCTTTCATAACAGACCCTAAGTCATCTACCTAACCAGACAGTATCTAAAATTTTTCTTAGGAAGTTATTATCTGTTAATGAATTTTGTGAAACTCTCTTGCAATGGGAAGTATAAAAAACATACTTCAAAGACTACCACAAAAGTTATCAGCCTTAGATTTTATTTTGTTGAAAATTTTGTCTCTGTTCTTACTATGTTTTACTCTAAATGCACTTTAACCTATAAATAATTTTATAACTTGATTTGAATCTCGAGAAGTTATTTCATGCTCTTTTATGACAGTGTTTATGCTGTGCCTGTTTTATAAATATGCTGTTTATTAATTTCTGGTTTAAATCAAACTTTTTTTTCAGAAAAACAATTATTCTGAATCCAACTGTAGGGAAAAGGAGACACATTGAAATTATTCTTCCTCAACTGTGGAAACTACAAAAAGGTGTTGATATTTTAAAATATTTTAGTCAAAATAAATAATAATTGGAATAAATGGATCCTGAGACAAAAAATGAAACAACAGTATGGTCTAAAATTATTAAACTCACAAAGAAAATTAATATCATAAACATATTATCTCAGTCTAGCACAAAGTAATTCTATGGATTCACTAAAAATTTTTATTTAATGACATGTTCACTATGTGTTTTTTAATAAACAATAGAGCAAATAGAGCCTCATGCACATGCTGTAGTAAATCAATAATTTACAAAGGTAATTGGTAATTTTGCCTTACCTACGTTACAGCCTGATAAAGTCAACTATGTTTTTTAACTGGTTGAACCTGCATTCAGTCAATGGTCTTGAATAGAGAATGTAGCCCAGATAATTCTGATTACAATTTAAATTGCTTGAAACAGGTTCTTTCTATGAGGAAACTAAAATTTCTAGTGTAGGAAGTCAAGTGTAGGAAGTCAGTTTGTCATAACTATATTATCCATACAAAGAGTGATTTTCTTTCAATATTTTATGTCACAGAATCATAGAATGTCTTGTGTTGGAAGGGACCTCAAAGATCATCTAGTTCCAACTCCCCTGCCGTTGGGAGAAACACCAGCTACTAGATCAAGTTCTCAGGACTCTCATCTAACTTATCAGTAGTTACTATTCATTTAATTCCAGGCACTTATTCTATGACTTTATTTTTTTTCCTTTTTTTTTTTTGGTCAAATTCTATTTTGAATTTATTTCACTACTGCATTACAACTACATGAAATGCCCTTCCAAATTTACACGCAGAAATGAGACTTCATTAATGCTTTCCATTCACAAAATTATTGTATTTTCAACTTTTGCCAGTGAACTTCATTGGCTTAATCAAGGCAGCATGGATAAATATCTCTCCTCTCCTATAGTCTGACTCCTAGGTCAGGTATGGACTGATTCAGCAATACAGTAGTCCAGCACTATTACTGTCCCCTCACTTCTACCAACCAGATATCTTTTGTGCCAGAGTAATTCTCTGCTGCTCTTTCATACACACTGAAAGGCCAGAAAAGAGTACAAAAGGGCCTAAGAAAAAGACTGGATAAAGTCTTTGATATTCATAGTGAAATAATTTTGAAAGGGAAGACCTCATTAAGAAATGCAGCACGGGCATGATTCAACAGTTTTCACAAGCCGTACCACCTCACATCAAAGGCAGTCTGGTCTTTTGAGGTTGGCTTGTCAAACTGAATTTAAAACTGGCTTTTCTGAGTAGTTATCAAAGGTTTGTAATGGCAGAACTGAGATAAATGCTTTTGATCCAGCTGGTCATGATTTCTCCTGATGTTTCCTACTTTGAAACTTCTACTTCATTTTTCTAGCCAATTATACATACAGGTATATATATATATGAATGTTCAGGAATCTCTCTCCATCTTAGTACAAGAAGCAACAAAACCCTGAAAAGACAGAAGATGATGAGGTTGGTCTAATGTCATATCTATGCAAGTGTCTGAATCAGCTGAAATGTAGACCATTTAGGAATAGAAATCTATAATATCTCCACAGGCAGAACTTTCACTGTGGAGATAAAAGTGCTCAGTACTGGATGCTTTTTTTTCCTTGTTGCTATATATCTCTAAGCAGAGATATATATTATTATTATTTTTATAATCATTCTAGTTTTGATGGGATACACGATGAAGAGTAATTCAGCTAATTCAGAGAAATACATTATACTTTTTCCTGTAGAAATTTTGTTACAAACTGTTTCCAAGCTAGACAAAGCTGAAAAAATGGATTAATATGAAGTCATCTAATAAAATAGGACCCTAAGCACTAAGAAGGAAGTAAGACTACTAAATAAATTTGGTTATAAGTATTTCAGAAGTTTCAAATAGCTGTGCAGTACCTCGAGTATTCAGCACTTGTTACAGAGCGCTTCAGTCATTTTGGGCCTTTGAGAACGTGGATTTGGAAATTTGGCTGAAGACTGGAAGCAATTCTTGACTGAAGTGTTCAAGCTCAACCACAATCAGAGCTTTAAAACAATTACTTGATTTCCAATTTTTATTTATCTGAATTATATTTATTTCACCTTTGTGAAATTAAAAAAAAAATTTTTTTTGTAATGATTCCTTGCAGAGATAGAAACACAATCAAACTCTAAAATGTTAGTTCTAAAATATGGTTTTGAAAATGAATTTTGTTCTAAATAGTAGAGAGCATTTTAGCAAAAGACTAGGTGGTCCCAATCACTGGCTGAAAGTTTTATCAGCTACTTACTAACAGCATTTGCTATCTTTTTACCAGCAACTTAAGAGTGCCTTCAACTATATTTTATTAGCTGTCATAATTGGAATATAGGAATGAGAAAGTATGTTCCACTTTCAGTGTGCAAATATCAGCTTATAGATTTATTTCAGTTGAAAGACAATGGAATAAATAAGAGCTTTTCATGCCAGAAGAAATATCAAAGCGGTGGGTATTTTGCTTAGGGGTACACAAGATTATTTGCACTGAAGTCTACAGAAGTGTTGGTTCTTTGCATCTTTTAAACAGTGTTCAGTGTTGGTGTGTCCAAATATCAACTTAGAAATATATTTGAAAATCTCGGAAGTGTTAATCATGGTTTATATTTTTGGGGATCGATTCATTTACTGACATGTAATTGTCTACTGCCATTTAAATTGCTTCAGGGTGCCAGCAGTCATGAATTTTTCTACTGTGTACTATTTTCCATATCTCTCAGCCTGGAAGGAATGTCAACATATCTTAAATGTCACAAAAAATGTTTTATCACTGTCTATGAGTGGTTCAACCAAGTCACATCTTTGAAAATAAAGATAACATCCTTACAGACACCTACATGTAAATACTTATATTTACATTTATATTAATGTAAATGTTTTTGGTCACATGTTTAAATTTTTTTTAGTGCTGTTCTTTAGGCTCAGATGACTACTCTGAGCGTAACAGCAAGTTAGATGTTGTAGACATCCAAGAATTAACACATTTAGGTGCCTTAATATTGATTTCATCTGTAGATATCTGATAATCATAAAGAAAGCTAAATTTATTAGGTCTGGATGCAAAGAAATTGTTGGTAAAAAAGTGTATTTGCTTTAGTATCTCTCATAGAGGAGTATGGATTCTCCTGGGTGCTTTAGTCTGAGCACAAGTATGTCTGTCAGGCACTAGCAAAATGTTCTCAGGCTTCAGTGACATATTTAGTGGTTATACAACACTTCCTTATTCATCAGCATCCATATCAATGAAATGTAGTGGCAAATGCACATTTAAATGGCTCTGAATTCATGGGGTGCTTAGGACAGTAAAAGCTTCCAAATGAGTAATTGCTTTACAGAGACAGCTTTCACATCCAAAATTGCTTAGTGGTTGGACTTTGAAATAGCCTGTGTTTCTATTAGTTAATCTCCAGGCACTGTATAAAAGGCAACAGACTGCAAAAAGATTCGTATAAGGAGTGAATACAGCATGGTATTAGTGGGAAAGAACAATCAGAACCATTTCCTCTTGGGACCCATTATAAAGAGTAGAACGAAACAAGTTTCTTGCCTGCAGATACTTATAAACACAACATCTTTTTTGTTAAACCATATTTTTATCATTTCAAGTTTAAAATACTCTTCAGAGGTTGTCCATGACTTTCCAATGTAACTCAATCCTCATAAAACATTCTGATGAAGAAAAACAACACAGTGCTTGGGGGTCATAATTTTCTTGCGAAGTAGACATGTTACTGTTAGTGTGGGTAAGACTTTTCTTCAGCATAAGCAAGAGCCTTGAAATTGAGGTAGTACCTTTTAAAAATCCACGTTTAAAACATAACATATGCTATTTGATATTCCTATCTGCAATGCATTTCATATTTGATATCTACTATATTGTAAGTGTAAAATTCATTCTGAACATGAGTTCCCATTGATAGATCTTTATGTGGAATTTGTTGACTATCAGATCTAATTTTCCATATTGTTTGTGCTTCTTAATACTTTGATGCACAGCGAAAACACAGAGAAACTATAATAAATGGATTGCATATTTCTTATTTGTCTGGATTACTAATTATAAGTTAGCACTTCATCTCATAGGTGATGAGCTTAGGCACCAACCCTGCTTATGTGATTTTTAAACCTATAGAGACATACCTGAGTGTCATTCATTGTGCTCTTGACTGTATATACAGTAATGAAAGAAGGAAAATATCCATTGGCAGAAAGAAATATCTTCCTTTCTATTCAGGTGGACAAAGCGCTAAATAGCATGTGAGTTTGGTAATAAATTTAGTAATAACATCTGTGTTTGCTCAGTATATGAGAGTCACAGGATTTAAAAATACTATATATTTTCTTTTTTTCTATTTTCTGATGTCAGGTAAAAGAACAGATACTCCTTGCTTTTATTTCTGCAATTCTGAGCTCTTGTTTTATCAACATTTTTATTTGTGTGGACTCTCTTAGGTTATATTCAGTTGGAGGTCGTGATGGAAGTTCATGTTTGAGTTCAATGGAATATTATGATCCTCACACAAATAAATGGAATATGTGTGCTCCTATGTGTAAGAGAAGAGGAGGTGTAGGAGTGGCTACATGTGATGGCTTTCTTTATGCAGTTGGAGGTCATGATGCTCCTGCCTCTAATCACTGTTCTCGACTGCTGGACTATGTGGAAAGGTATCAAATTATACATGCATCTTTTTAAAACAAAATAATATCTGGTAGCATCATTTTCTGAACTTTGTGATGGTAAAATTAAACAGATATTTTTAACCCAAGAAATGCCTAATTAGTACTTACTTGAAAAATTCTATAAAGGTCTGTAAAAGACAATTTCTTTTAAACTTATTGTCATCCCTTTTTATTCACAGTACTATTATATATTACCACAAACACAAAAATCCACTCTTTCCATATCCCATTTAAGTAATTTTAGGACACTGTATTATACATTGCAGTGTCACAAACTAACCACTGTAGTGATAAAAATTTTTCCTTGAAATAGTTTCATAATTGAATTTACAAAATTGAATTGTGTTTAGAAACATTTTTTAACTCTAAAAACAGCAAAGAAAATAAGAAATAAATAACTGCTTAGGTGATGGATATTCACAGTACAATATATTGCTTCCTTTAGCAAAATTACCACTTTCTAATGTGGTGACATAGGCCTTATACACTGTCTTTACAGTACCCTGAATTTTGCAAGTAGATTTTCTAGAAATTCAAGAATATCTGGTAGAGCAGTAGAGCACAGATGAAGTGATTATGGCATTCAGTGTAAAGGTATTCTTCAAATGTTTCATGAAGGTTTGACTTTTTTTCTGTTTCTGAATGCTATAAAATAGAATAAGGAAAATATTCACTCCAAATATGTACAGGTTGCAAAAGTTAAAGTAGTTGTGTTTGAGTAGTTGGTTTATCTTAACATATAAGATGAGAAAGATTTCTCTCTTTATCTGTTTTCTGAAGGGGTTAATTAAATGTCAGTTATTTCTTCTGCTGAGTCCAGCTTGGCATACGATTTTTAATTGAAAAATTTTAAGTTAAAACTCCTTATGTTATCCATATGATTTTGCTCAATCTTAGACTCATTGCCATCTCTACTGTATGTACACAAAGATCATAGACTGCCAAATACTTCTCATCTCCAACAGAGACACAATTAATCACGGAAATCCCATGATGCCTCTACTTACAGGGACTATCCTGGTGGACTTCTATTTATAAGGAACAATAACAAGAATTTTCAATGAAATAAATTTATATTAAGACTACTAGTGACAGTCAATAAGTATGAGATCTTTTCAACTACTTCTGGTTATTGGTGCTCATAAGGGAGCTTTTCTTTTGTTTTTCATTCTCTCTTCTTCCAATGTTGAAGACGAACCATATCCCATCACATTTGTCTTTCTCAGGGGAGACTGCAACAATGAGCTAAACCACATAATCCTTATGCTGGTTTATGTACTGGTATTAGAATGACCATATCTAGTGTTTCTCGTCTAGGTATTTTTTCCACTGGTAGCGAATGTGTGGATAATGTACTTCATCAATAGTCAGCTCTGAGACTAAAAGTTGGGACTAACAAACAAGAACTTGTAGACTATTAACTTGCATAGAGTCGATGTGAATTAACTGGTGGACTCCATTGAAATGTGAAAAAACTCTCATGGCCCTTGCAGTGATTGATTAGTTTATAAGATGGCTGGAATGTGATTTAGTGTGTCTGTTTTTTTATTTCAAAATAATGCATCATTTTCAAAAAATAAAAGCCTCTCAATATCTTAGGAAAACAAAGGATAGTAAGTGATGAGGAGGTCTGTTAGTCTAAGTTATTTTATATCTCTCCTAAAGTTTTTTTTTTCCATTAGTATCAAAGGCCTTTGTTTTAATTAAGTCTCTTCTTCTTCAGGAATAATGCTTCAGTCATTTTTTCATTCTGATTCTACCTGGTAGGACGTCCTTTATTCCATTACCAATTTGCTCCTGGAAGACTGTCGAAACAGACATAATATTTTAAAATTTATTTTTGAGATTATGCAAATATAGTGACAGCAGATACGTGTTTTTTAAATGCTGCTGCTGAAATCCTGCTCAATAGTAATTAAGTCTTACAATTTGATCTCTTCTAAGGTTCATGCAATTTTAAAGGATTTCCTTTGGAATCAAGCATTCTGAAATAAAATAGTAGTTATGTTTCTCGTGTCCTCACGAGTTGTCAAAGTGCAATCTTCTATTCCTTTTTAAAGGCAAAACAACTATTTTCTTCTTAAGAACTATGCAATTTTCAAGACATTTTGGCAGATTTCATAAAGCAGCTTTCCTTTCTTTTTCAAATGTTACTCAAAACTTGACAGATGCTAAAAGCATAGTCATTTGACCTATAGTTTTTTCCCCTTCGTCTCACCTTGATTTCAAAATTGATTTCTTTCCACATTCAGGAGCTTTTATCATAACCCTACTCAGCCTGGGGCACATACCTAGTTATTATAAGAATGACATATACAGTTGCTTTTAGCAGCAAAAAGGTTGTCAGAAATCTCAGGTATTTTCCTGGCAATTACAAAACCAACAAGTTCTTGTACAGTTCTATTTTGTTGACAGAATTGAGTTATAAGGATTCATTTTAGCCTTGCATACCTGTTTATTGGAAGAAGGAAAAAAAAGGTCCAACGATGTCAATTGTATTGTTTTCCAGCTTTTGTACCTTCTCACCTTGGCCCTTGTAATTTAAGAGCAGTGCATGAAGGAGTCTATTAAACATTTATTACCTTTAGGCAGGCAAAGATACAATGCACACTAGTGCATTTCACTGGATGGGAAACTGTTTCAGCTAGAGGCATATGATGCTGTTGCTGAAAAATTCACACAATCTTTGAAAAAAATCTTTTAAAAATATTTTTTTGGCTTGTTATATGTTCATTTCCCTTCCACGTGTTCAAGCAGTATTTTGCAACATTTTCCTCTAAAGTTAGGAAAGACATTTATCATACATCTAGATATTTGAGATCTTATTTTCTGAAAAGTCCCCCAAATGCCAGGATTAGCAGCTAGGAGGTATGTAGATTCTTTTCTTAAAATGTATTTACCTGTCAAGGACAATATAAACAAGGTTACAGACAGTTCTTTAACTGTCCAGTTGAAATGTCATATTTATGAACCAGGAGGCTATTACAAGCAAAACACTGTAACATTGCTGTTTCAGTGCTTGTATTAAAATATATATATATTTAATATTTCATTGTTAAAATATGTCGGACTTCAAACAGTATCCCTACAAGTTGCTTATTGATAATATGACTGACTAAAATACTTACACTTTTAGGCAAATTAATAAAGTCAGACAAAGGATTTGTAGGCTATAACGGCTTATTTTCTCCACTGGTCAAATGATTCTATTACATAGTAGACTTGCTTAAGGGCAGATGAAATTAATTTTATTATACTGTGATACAGTATTCTGTTTTAGTAATATTTGATATCTAAAAATGAGGTATCAAGTGTAACCTAATACTCCAGACACCCTTAGTAACAAACTGTCAAAAGATAATTCATTTCTGGTTTATGGATTTCCAAAACAATTGCAATGGAATGATTTCTGAAATGAAATAATTTTACCTTGTTAAGGGATATCTAAATGAATAGCTAGGTTAAATATTTAATTTTTAAATTACCATCATTATACAAAAGGATTTTTAATGTCAGTTTTAAAAATTCAGTGGTGATTATGTCTTAAAACCAGTATTAATTTCTTTACTTGAGCAAATATCAGGAGGAGACTCTAATGCAGTTAAGCATATTCCCTGAATACATAGGGAGGTTTTCACTATTGTATAATATAATTTCAGAAATTAAAATTTAGTGAAATTTAATTTTAGAAATAATATTTCTAATATTTTTTTATGTGCTACAAGAAATACCCTACTTAAAATGTATACATAACCTATAAATAAAATTTATACATACATCCATCCACATATTGCTCATATATCTGTCTCAGATCTCTTTCTGACACACTATCCTACGAATACCTTAGTTATTCTAGAAGGTTAGCTGAGCAAAAGTTTCTAATGAACATCTAGAGGGTTGAATTGGGAAGACAATAAATCTGTATCTTTTTCCTGTTAGGAACAATACTTTTGGATAGGATGCTAAAGGATTTTTTTCCCCCTTAAAAAAAAAAAAAAGACTATATTCAAGTGAAGATGAGCATGAATTGATGCTTGTCTTCTCTCCACATATCCAGTTTCATTTTTCTTTCCTCAGGTATGACCCAAAAACTGATACATGGACAATGGTGGCTCCACTGAGTATGCCTCGAGATGCTGTTGGTGTTTGTCTTCTTGGTGACAAATTATATGCAGTAGGTGGCTATGATGGTCAATCATACCTGAACACTATGGAAGCATATGACCCTCAAACTAACGAGTGGACACAGGTAATTATAAAGTTTATTTTATATATACACATGCACACACACACGTATATGAATTAGCCATTCTAAGTTTCCTTTAAAGTTAGTGCAGAAAATACTTCGAAACCATGATCTTATCCTAAAATAAGCATTTAAATTAGGTGAGATGTATTACACTCAAGAAAGCTTATTTCTTTTTATGATTGCAAGGGGGAACTCCTGTTGACTAGCTTAAATGTCGACATAAGTGGTTTAAAGTTAGTGCAGAAGCCCATCTTTTTTAATCTACTATTAATTAATGAGAAGAGCATTTTTATGAAGCTCTGTAGGAAATAAGAAATTAATTTGGAAATATTTTTTTCTCAAAACCACCAGTTCACATTAAAAACAATTAATAAACATGCTTGGAGAGGTAGTTAGGAGACATGTAAACACTGTTGTGGGTTATACAGTGCCACTTATTACAGTGTACTATTACATACATATAAGCTGACTCTACTGTAATAGTTTCAGCAAGATTCAGTTCCCTAAAGGTTTTAATCCTTGTCTTGTCTTGAATACTGTTTAAAATTGCAAAACTTATCCTAAAGGGTACTTGGGCCTGTTTAGGAATACTGGAACCATATATTGCTGTATTGGTAGCTTTCACCTTGCCTCAAGGACTAAAGTGGAAGCATCAGCCACAGTCTACAGAATATAGAAACCCCTTGCATATTAATGGTTCACAAAATTGATGACAACTCTAAAATTAATTCCTGCTTTCTGTTCTCACACTTTCAAATGAAAGATGTGAGGTGTAAGTAATTTTCAATTACAATAGCAGGGTAATGTGGGTTTTATTTATTTTTAGCAGTTTATACTCCCATTAGTTTTGACCATTTTAAAATAATGTTGACACAGCACTTTGACAATCTTTGCATGGCTTGTTCCTGTATGGAAATCTTTTGCATGATCTGTTTCTATTCAGTTAATTTGTATCTGTTTTTCTGCAGATGGCTTCCTTAAATATTGGAAGAGCTGGTGCCTGTGTTGTAGTCATCAAACAACCATGACTTTGTCAGCACTGCTTAGGATTTTACTGACTGTGAAATGATTATTTTTCTATGAGACAAAGAGAATGATAAATTCACAAGAACAAGGATTTACACAGTGAATACACTGTTGATCACAAACTTGAAGAAGTTTGGAAGTGACAAAGATTAAGTATTTATGCCCTATAAAATCATAAAACCGTTCACAGTCAGTGAACAAGGAAAAAAACCCAGAGTATTGTAGGCGTAAATATGTGAATGTAGAATAGTAAGTTCAGGTACTGTTCTCATGAATGTGTCCTGGAGAACTGGATAATCATAGGAAATCTCTACATAACAGCAGAAAAGAAAATGAGAACAGTTTTCAACAGTTTTCTGCAGGAGAACTGCAGAAACATGAAAGTATATTTAATCAATTTTAAACTGTGTTTTTTAAAAGAGAAAAGTGGATAGTAATATAATTTTTTTGCTGTTCAGGTCTTGTCTTCAAATGGGTTATGGCCTTCTCATTTAAATGAGCAGTTTGATTTTTACTAAAGGGAAGAGGTCAAATGGTCTGGATATTCACAGCAACTGAGCTGTGACTCTAGAGTAGGAAGAAAAACAAAACTAAAAGTAGACTTTTTTGTAACTTGAGATTGTACCTCCGTGGCAGAATTAACACATCTTCTAAATGAGTCTCTTGAGGGAGAAGCCTGTGCGTTTAATCAACTAATACATAAAGCAATCCTGTGGCTACAGTGGGGCTTTGCTGCAAATATGGGAGTCAAAGGAACAGTTACCTAATTCTTTCTTAATCTTATATTCAATTTAAGCATGTGGGCTCAAATCTCATTGTTTAATGCATCTACTGCATGTTGGAAGCTCATGACAAGCTGGAAAATTGATATCCTTCTTTCACTGCGTCATGTTAACAGACGAAGTGTGACCGGAACAGTCTATAGAGCCTCTTCTAGCATTTCAAGAGGGAGAAAAATCCTATATTTTATTTCTTTCTGATGCTTGTACATACAAAATTTGCCTAATTAGAGCTGCCAATTTATGGCTTTCCATTTATGACTGAGAAAAACTGCAAGTCAGGAAATCAGAATAAATGCAAGTGGAATAAGGAAAATTAAACCATTTGATCTAATAAAGTTCATATGGTAAATATACTAGTGTCATCTGTGCTTCCCTTTAGGGTTGATAATTTCTGCCAGTAATGATACTTTGAGCTTTTGCTTTGGCATTAGATTTGATGCTGATGCTTTCTGTCTGCTCAGCTGAACCTAAGGCCACCACTGGAATATGAAATTCTGCTATTCAAGGAGGCACAGTTTCTGGGAACAGGACACCAAATATACTTCTCTAAAGCCCTGCTGATCCTATAGGAAACATTTTACGGCCCAAAAGCAGAAACTTCACAATCCTTTGTCACTAGCAATTTTGAGAAGGAATTCTGGTTGCACTAAAATAAGTTTTCTTAGTGGAAACCTTTGCAATCATTTGAGATTAAAAAAATACATAGAGCTTCTATCTTGGGACATCTGATTTGAAGATGTGTCTAACAGCATCAGTATGCGTGGAGATCTTTGTTTACTGACATAAGCTGAATTACAAATCTGAAGCCTAAGTATACAGATCTAAATCTTTTAAATATTTCTCTGTCCTAATTTGGAATCAGCTGAAAACACTTCAATATTCATTTTCCAGAGCCAGTTGCCTTTTGAATTGCAATTAGTCTTTTGCAGACAAGCATGTCAATTTTTCTCCAACTACAGCAAGTTGTTGAATAAAAGATGTTACCTCTCTAAAGATATTGCTTCACATAAACACAAGTTTCGGAGACCAAATGAAGAAGATTCTAGAATTATAATTGTAATTAAATGTGGACATTGGCATTCAGTTCTCCTGCAGAGATACCTAATGAACTTAGAAATTGAATTTTAATTCTATTCCCAGAACTTTCTTTTGATTTCATTATATTCATACACAATAGAAATATGATTGGTCTACCTATATACTTACCTTCAAAATTGGATTATTTCTATTAATTTCATTCTGTGGCAGATTTGTTTTCTGTGCCTTGATCATTATTTTCCTCCATTTATCCTCAATTTTATTTTTGATTCTCAATTTTCTTTTCCACTTCTTCAGTTTGCCTTTATTTTATCAGAATGATTCTCATGTGAAATTTTTCAGTCTATTTTAATTATCTTATTCAAAAGAATAAAATTATTATTTGTTTTATTTTGATTATGTAAAATCTAGCCACAGTAAGAGCCAAAATTGGCAGTCATATTCTTTTTATACTACTGCTACAAGTCTCTTCGAAAGAGAATTTATGAAGAATTTTTGATTATTTTCTTATCATTGTTTGAGCTTATTAAAAAAAATAAGAATAGTTTTACCTTTGTTTTCAAAGGGAATGTATTTAAATACAAGTAGTATATAATCACAGTCTTGATTTCTGTGATTCATTAAGACCCATTTTTTATGTACGAGTTAAAATTGCTTCTGATACACTGAATTGTGCTAAACAATATTAGGTTTACAGGAAAAGCTGCTGTCTTTTCAAAAAACAGGTGATCTTGTTCTTGATCTACCAGGGTTTCTTTTGTCTCACATAATCCCTTTGATTTCCAACTATGAAAATCACAGTGAAATCAGAGCTGCAACAAACATTAATTTTAGTGAAATCAATGACTAAATTCCTCAAAAATCTGCTTTAATGTTTACTAGTTTAATGTTCTGGTTTAATAGTCTAATTGAATACTCTATTAATATTCTAGTTTAATATTCTGTGTTCTAAAATGTTAGCTTTTTCTCTGTCTTTCCATTTTTTTTCAAGAACACCAACCATTTTTACTAGAATGTCTATGTTTCACATTAGCCTGGGTTTATACATAGGAATTAGATCCATTTTTTCTTATTATTGTCTCTCTTTATACATGAACATCTTTTGAACTAATCAAACACAAGTAAAAATAATTAAAATTACAGTTCTCTGGAGTAATTACATTTAAGGCCCTCTGGGACTACTGAGAAGTCTTACATTTCTCTGTTCTATGCGTCAAAAAGTCCGTTTTTATTTATTCATTATTTATTAGAAATTTTATTAATTTCCTTTTGGCTGCCACTGGTTTTGAGACAGAAGAAGGCCAAAGATGTGAATGCTGGAAAAGTTATTTTTAAATGGATGAGTCCATACAGATTTTTATAACAAGTTAGAAAAAGCAATACTGTCAGAAAGTGATCATTCTCAGATTGTTGCAAAAAAATCATAGAATCATAGAATGAATCATAGAATCAAGATCATCTGGTTCCAACCCCACTGCTGTGGGCAGGGACACCTTCCACTAGACCAGGTTGCTCAGGACCCCATCCAAACTGGCCAAATTTGCTTCTTGAGGTGCTTATAGAAGCAATACCTAAAAGACAAAATAAGCAGGTTTCCCAGAAGAGGAAATTGTTATAGCTGTAGCAGTGTCATTAGTATGTATTAATAAAATTATTAAATAAATCATGGAAGAAATTACATTTTTTCAGGGTTTTAATTGGTTATTTAAGTGAACAAAATAAAGAAAAATACCATAGCATATTATGTATCTGTTTTTCAAATTAATTTTTCTTTCTGATTTACTTTATCTCAAAATGCTAAATGGCTAAACTTCAAGAGTATACTTCTCTAAACACTCTTTGAGGCTGTTAAATATGGAATAACTCAAGATGAACTCAATAGAAAAAAATCAAGAAAAACAGGTAAATTTTTTATTACACTTTTGAGGTGTTTCTACAAATAGTGTAGAGTTAAAAAATCCATTTTAAAAAATAAATACTAACCTTGTGATCCTCTGCTGCTTCTGGAACTGTTGATTACCTTGCAGTTTTGGACTATTCCTTTTAGGTATTTTTTATATTTACAGTTTTTTATTATTGGCAATGATGGATGCTAGACATATAATCCATATTAGGATATATCTACATAGAAAAATGTCAGTTAATAGCTATTCTTTAGTGGAGCTCTTTAGTATTGACATTATGTCATCCAATTTTCTATAAAAGTTTTACATTGTTATTGAAGTCACAAATAAGGCAATAAAAAGATCTGAAGGTATCTGAAGGTGACCTGTTATCTATGACTTTGCATTACTTATTTCATGAGGAATAAATAGAGAAGGCATTTCCACAAAAGCTTTAAAAAAGCTCTTGTAACTGTTATCAAATAATAATAGATTGTGTAATTTAAATTCTTGAAATATCAAGTTCTTGGATTTTTTTGCATTTACTGTACCAAGAAAATATACATAGACTAGGTAACGTAGGCTTACTGCCAGCTCAAAATCTCAACATGTAAAAGTAACTCCAGATAAATTTCTTTAAAAACAGATCATCCATGTAGTATGTCTGTTCTAACTTAAATGAGAATGCATAAAATACTCAGCAGAATAATTATTCTTCAGCCTTGTTCTAACTCCAGTGTAAAGCTGCTCAAATTGGCATAACCTTGCATTTCATTGTGAATTCCCTCATTATAGTTCTTCTTCATAGTTCATGCGGATTGGGTACACTTCGGGACAGAGAAGCCACTGAAAATCCTTAAATTCGCAAAAGTGTAGGAGTGCAGCTGTTGGACATTAAACCATAAAGAAAATTACTAGCACAGGTAAGAATTGTAGTGACAGGGAACAATACAGCCTTAAATCACTGGCTATTCACAGCTTCACCTTAGGGAATCTATGGAGCTGCCAAATTCATCACTCACCAAGAGTTGCAAATGTAGTCAAAGCTGAGGTATAAGCAATTTACACTTCTATCACCCTATATTTTCCCAGATTTCCCATGATGACATCATGCTTAAAAAATGCACAAAAATTAAAATAATTATGATAATAAATCCTCTCTTGCAGAAGTCTAGTACTCCTCAGAATTAGGTCTGTGAACCAGGTTCATGTTCAGTCTTCTTCGCTTAAGTGGCCTAGGTTGTGTGTTAAGTCTGGTGACATCTTTAGTGAACTATTTCTAATGTCCCCAGCAAAAGTCACTGAAGAGGACTGCCTTTGATGGCCTCCAGGAAGAAATGGTGTTCCAAAAGTGAGATGTTCCAATTAAATAGATGAGCATTCAGTTTAGCCATCCCCACATAAGTGTCTGATACCATGGGAAATGCCCAAAACTATCTAAGTCATTCACGCTGGGCAGAAGGTATGATGCAGATGACGTTATGGAGTGGTAACAGAAGTTTGAAAGGGCTGTAAAGTATTCCAGATGATATTAAACACCTTTCTGTGGGTAAAAAAAAATCCATGATCCCTCATATATATATATGTATGTATAGATGCATACATACGCAGTGCCACTGACTTACAACCCAGCTGCCTGATGGGAAAGGCTGAATTTAAAAATATTTTACTTCAGGTTGCTTAAGCTTGAAAATATTAACCTTCATTGTCCAATGAATGGTACAAATAGTGAACATAGATGTGAGACCACAGTCCATTAATAGTCATTAATGCTGGCAAGTATGGGAAATGCTAACTTGGAGAAATCCTCGTTATAAGGAAAATTAGCTTTTGTGCATCACTTCAGCAAAAATTTGTTCCGTAAGCAAGTCAGGAGTAAATCACCCTTATTCAGCAGTTATTGAAAAAAATCACCTACATTAGTTGCTATCACCTAATGTAGGCTTTTTGGGTTTGCTTTTCTATTTAACAGTAAAATGTTTCTGAGTGCAGTTCTGTAAAGGTTTGAGTGGCACATTTCAGTCACATAGTGGAAAATCTCACATATAGACATAGTGTGAAAACCGAGACTATTTGGCTTAGGTTTTAGGGTTGCTTTTTTTTTCTTGTTTCTACATTTGTATATTTTCCAGGATATCAATTAATTTTAAATGGTCATTTGTTCCATATGAAAGGTAAAAGAGAAAGAAGACTTGCTATAGCAGGCTGAATGAATAAATACCCATTTCATAATAGTGTTCTCAAATATAGATCTCTACTGTGTAAATGTCCACATCAGAATTATACATCCAAAGGATTTTCTTATAGCCAGAGTAGCAAAATCACTATTTCCAGGACGCGATTCATCTCATTAATAAGGTGAAATAAATCACACTTTGTGTGTTTCTCTCCATTGACTGCAAAAGTGCCTAAAATGACTAGTTCAGACAGAAATACTTAAGTTGAATAAGATGAATCTCTACTCTTTGATAAATGCCTAGAAGGAACTGGCCCCACAAATATTTATTTCCAATAACTATGACAGGATTTTAATTTAGAATATAACTGCAAGACTCAAATATGCATTGAACAAAAACCAATTTCGCTGTTATGAAATCAAATATTCTTATGATATTGAGAGAGTGGATAATTTGGAGCTTTCAAATGATGTGAAAAATAAGAAAAAGATATCTCTTTGTTAACCTAGAGGGAGAAAAAGTGTTCATAAAATTGTAGCTGCAGCTCCTGGTTACCTAAATTTTAGATATCCTAGATTTCAGGGATAAGGGAGCAATTTAATACAGTAACCTGCAAAACATATCTATATAATTGACCTTTAGAAACCTTTAGAACATGAAATAGGATTATTTAAAAACTTAGGATTGCTGTAATCAGTGGGCATCTTTATTCCAGGCCCGTGTTATAGGAAGAGAGAAACTGGAGAAAAAGTAGTTTCCTCCACCAGGTGGGTCACCTCATCCAAATGTAGGCATACAGAAAAATCACCTGCTTGAAATGTATTGTTTTCCTCTTTGATTTATAAAGGAGCCAATGAGAATAACTCAGATATAGGCACCTAAATTAGTAGAAATACCAACAATGAAGTGTAGAAAAATGCCAATAGTATGATCTGTCTGAAACTCTAAATCTGCTTGACTTTCTTATAGATTTATTCATGTTATCATTTATCTCACAGGTAGGTTACACCATACTACATATTCTTTGCCAGCTCTATGTGCATAGACAATTAAAGGGATATATTTTTTGTGATCA
This sequence comes from Eulacestoma nigropectus, assembly GCA_013397775.1. NCBI lineage: Eukaryota > Metazoa > Chordata > Aves > Passeriformes > Eulacestoma > Eulacestoma nigropectus. The sequence continues at coordinate 478,071 of VZTE01002841.1, forward strand.
AATGAAACTTTTGAAATACCATCCATTGTACAGCTATTGTAAGTGAATTTCTTTGTTGTTTTTATGAAAGTTCACCATCTTTGTGCAGTTCTGCACAAAGTGCAAAAGCGCTGGATTAATTGTTGATTTCGTTATAAATTATGAATGTTTAGCACCTTCTAAAATCACAGACCATTTTCTTTGCTCTTTAAAATCAGATGTTTATTTTTTTATTTCATTTTTCTAAATTGTGGCTTTATTTTACATAAGACATTTTTATGCAACACATGTTTATGTGTCTGGATCTTTGCAGAAAAATACATGTCAGGATTCTGTTGGAATGAGATTACAAAACACATAAGCTTTTAAAAAATGTATTCTCTATGATAGGTGCTTAACATATCTTTGGTTATATTTAGTTGACTTTAGGGAACTGACTCAGAGTTATTAAAAAATATATAAAGAAAATGAAACCAAGATTTTCAATAAACTTGACTTGCTTGACTGCTATCTTTACTCTCTTCCCTCCTAAAAAGCAACAAAAAACCCCCAAACCAAAACCAAAAAACAACAACAAAAAAAGGCAACCAAAAAAATAAACAGATAAGTTATATGTACTTTTTAATTTCATTGTAAATTCAATAATTTATATCGATTTATATGTCATAGATTATGATTAATTGTAAAGTTAGAATTAGACAGAGGAAGAGCTGCAACCAAAATGGCACAGAAGTAACTGTTAGGCATAGATTGAAGGTCTTCATTAACTGAGGGAAAAAAATCATTTTTCTAGAATGGTCTAGTCAACACACGGTGTCAGCAATCTTATGCTAATGGATGACTTGTTCTTTAACTAAAATGCTTCTGCCTTCACCTTGCATACCAAAAGGGCTAGCATCAGATTATGGCTGCTTGCTTTGAGGAAGAGACTGGAAAATGAGGGCTGAGTCTTTACTGCACGGGGGACATAGTTAAAGCAGGAATGATGTGGTTAACAGCATGTCATAAATATAAACTTTCCAGTGCTGTCATATGAGCATGCAACTGTTTGCAGATGTATTATAGGACTTTTGCATCAAATGGGTCCAGTCAGAAGTTTTGAAGCTTTAGTCAAAAACAAAGTCACTTTTGAAGAAATACCTTGGGATGTTGACGTATGAGTTTACTTAGTATGGAAAGGGACTTCAGAGCAAAATAAGTGTACAATGTTTTGGAATGTAAGACAATAAATACATTAAGAAAATGTATAAATATGGTTGTAAATACATTCAATTAAGCTGTCCTAAGTTTTGCAATATTTGCAGAGCAGTTTACTGAATGTTATGCTTTTACTATGGTTCTGTTACATCTTGGACATGTATGTATAGAATGCAAGTGAAGACAATAGAGCACAATGTTAAACTCTTAACCTGGCTTTGTTTGACACAAATTGTTTCTAAGAAATTTGAATCTTGAAAATGTCACTGTGCAAAAATAAATATGCCTGTTTTTATGTGTTGCAGAGGTGATTCTTTTAAGTGAATGTGATAACACAATCAAGGGGTTAGCTTGTGTATTTTAAACTTGCCCATACACAGTTACACTTGTGTAGAATCAAAGGGTAAGAGTCTTAAGACTCTGATAAACATTAGTATTTGTTTTTTATCCTTTTCTTAAGTCAGACTATCAATAATATAATGGGATGACAAATAACATTATTAAAAATTCAGACTTTCAAGATTTTTTGATCACCTTTTATTGGAAACACAATGAAAGATCTTCTTTCCCTCAAAAATAAAAAAAAGTCTACATGTGGTTCAGGATTTAAGTAGAGTATGATCATGAACTGCAAGTGAGTCTGGATGCTGTTTTATATGATCAATAAGAAAATAAATTTTCAGTGGAAAGAAATATACCTCTTCAGGCAAAACAGCTGTCTTGAATCACACGTATTTGAAGAGTTTTCTTAAATCACACATATTTGGAATGGTTTAGCGTCCAATGTGTTAAACTGGGATATAAAATAAATCTGTGTTATAGGACCTAGGAGTAATTCATATTTCTTGGGTCCATCTGTACATTCCAGATTTGTTCTGAATTCATCTTTGAGTGAGATCCAGCTGCACTCTACTGTCTGGATAGACAGTTCAGGTTGACTGAGTTGCATTCCATGTGTTTTCCCAGTTTTCATGTATAACTTGGGAGAATTATGTATTCTCTGTTCTTTAAATCCATTCCCTCACTCTGTGAAACATAGATCATACTATGTACTTAAAATACATAGAATTTACGAGAAGATACATTAAAATATGTTGAGGAAGGTATGAGAGTGATGCATGACAGATAGGTTAAAAGTTCTGTCAAAGTCAAATTTGAATAGAGACTCCTGAAGCATAAAGAATGCATGTACTAGAATTTTCATTCAGTAATTTCAAACTCCTTGGAGAGACAAATACTTTAGACATGAGTGCATCAATAAGCACAAATTTTGAATAACTGATATCAGGCTTTCTAAGGTGGACAGTTTAAATGCAGAAACTTTGCTGAGAGTGTACTTCCCTTTAAGATTTATCTTAACCTATTTTGGATGAGGGCTGAAGTGTCAGAATTCTTTTTTATAAGAGATGCTAGAAAATATTTAAGCAAGAAATTATTTTTATGTTCAGCAGAGTTTAACTTTGGATACAATGAACCTTTGCCACATAATTTACTTTTCTCATGATCTCAACATTTCTCTTGAGTAATATACTGTCAAACAATGGGTAATTGTTTATGGTTGAAATTAATGAAAAGGAGGTTGTCAAAAGCAGGCATATATTCTACATCCTGTTAATTCATGTAATTTTTGATCAGCCAATACAGTACATGGCCAAACCTGTCCAACCTGTTAATATAACTTTACAAAAGAAATACAGTGGAGCTTGAGCCCTGATCACTGTATTTCAGATCATAAACAAGATAATATAATGAATTATAGAATCAAAAGGTCTTAGAATCAAAAGCTCTTAGAATCAAAAAACATGCTCTAATAGGAGGAGAAGTTTTATTTATTAAACAGAGATATTGAATTTTTTAATACTTTATGGTTCAAGATTCAGTTTTGAATCCTTACAGGAAAATGTAAGACCTGAGAAGAAATTACATCTGTGCTTTCTTACTACTTACTTTTTTATGTATTTTTTCCTCCTTTTCTTTACCCATGTTTCATCTTACTCTCAATTCCAACTTTCTGTCCCATTCATATGATAATTTTCTTCCTTCTAATAAGTCCTACTCTTTTGTATTTCCCTTCTTCTCCCAATTTTCTTCTTACTGTAGCATTCTACCTGATCTCTGGGAACTTATTTTTTCTTACTGATTCTTATTATCGTGGGTGCAATATCTCCTTCATGTCACTTTTAGCTGGAGCTCATAGGTTTGTTCTCCCTCTCAGTACTTTTCCTTCAAATTCCTCTTTTTTTTGTGTGTGTACTTACACATCATTAAGAAGTCCTGCTTGCATTGTATTGAAAATTGTTATGTTACAGCCATCTATCCTTTAAAATTCTTTCCTTTTGCATTGGGAAATTATATTTATTTTTATGAGGATGAATTATTAGTAGTATTGACCTACAAAAAAGAAAATAATCACTGATTACACAGTCATAAAGGCTTTGTTTTTCTTCATACTATCCAGAGGTAAAATACTCCTGCTGGACAACACATTGCATAATTTCCCTGTCAGAAGGATTTAATATATGTAAAAAACAGTTATTACTGTTCATTTTCCTCTGATAATTGTGTTCAGTGAAATTGTAAGGAGTTGGACAGTGGAATTCAGAATCTGCAAGGGATCTTTGTTAAGCACAGAAATTAAGGACTACAGCCACTAGCTGCAAAGAGAAGTCAGGAAAAATTGGTAGACAATGAAGAGAAAATAATTATTTACAGGGTAAGACTGGGCAGGAAAAAAATACATTTAGAGTAGTTAAGAAAAAAAAATGTAGACAGAAAATAAAATAAGATGTTTAAGTAGGAGAAGACTAAATTTATGGAACTACTTTTTAATAAGAATGCTTAGAAGTTAACTAGAAAATTGACTAATAAATTCTGGAGGACATAAACTGTACATTATTCATGTATCAGATCACTTTAATTATGCTATCGCATTTTGGCCAGGCCCCCAATTTACCTGAGAGGACTCTGCAACTTCAAAAAGTAAGTTTCGGCAATAGGAGGTACCTAAAGCTGATACCATTCTTTACAAATAGTAAAAGTAAATGAAGATTCTCAATATTATAGCAGCTTTTCTAATAACATCCACAATGTTCTCTTGTCCTCTTTTTACAACAACATGTTATTTCTGCTGGAAAAAAAAGCAGAAAGAAATCACATTGGTATCTTGATCCACAGTTTCCTTTGGCCCAAGGACTGAAAAAAGTGTTGCTTTGTGAATTCATGAAGCTATATTCCCTCTGTAGTCATGTTTAACTTTTACATTTGCTATACTCTTCAACCTTGCAGCTGGTGCCCAAACGATGATGAGGATATTTCACAGAACACATTCTCCACATTGCTGCAAATGTGTCATTAGGCAGCAAAGAATGAAAGGTTCATTGAGCCAGAGAAAGAGAGCATGAGCACTAGTGTGAGAAGGAATATGACTTTCTAATCGATTAATCTGGGCATTCATCATACAAAATCTCTGGGGTTTAGCTCTGCATAAAATGTTTCATATATTACATTTTGTAGTTTATGATCCTTTAACATTAAAAAGATATTAGGCAAAATAACCATCAATGAAATGTAGTCCTGGATCTTCCCGTTTTCAGTATTTCCTCTCATCTAATTTAGGTAGTTCTAATAGCTTGTATGATGATTGGCTTTGTACGCTGCATTTGTAGCTTAGATTACTGATCCTGGGCAGTTGTAGGTACATGAGCTTATATTTACACTCTCTAGACAGTTATATTCTTGCTTTACCTCTGCTAAATTACTTAGGACAAATTGATGAACATAAACCCAGATATTTAAATTCCAAGAGATTTATTAATAAAAGTTCTATGTAATTTTAACATGGTCCCACAGACCTGCACTTCATCAGAGGAAGTTCACATACAACCAATACATATTGTATAAATCTACTCTTAGTAAATGACAAAACCCCCCCTTCCTATATTTTCACTGTAGATGTGAAGTTTAAAGTTCATGTAGTATTAAGTTGCCTGACAATTTATTAAATGGATAAGCACAGCATAAAAATGGCAGCTTAACAACAAGAAGTCCCACTATGAATCTAAAGGAATTTCCAGAATTTTAAAGGTCTAAAGAAATAAAACTGTGGGTACATTTCTGAACACAAAGATGGTATCTTTGAAGCAATGGGAATAAATTTCCTTTATTTTATCCAAACTAAAAGAAGATAAGAATGTATTTGTTTTAGACGAATTAAGGGAAATGCTCTAGGGGGAACATCCAAAATGAACATCCTCTGATAGAAGGCAGATTTCAGCCACCCCTCTCCCACTAGATTTGGAAAGAAATTCCTCTGAGGAAAGCAAAAAAAAAAAGTTATTTATTTAACAAGCAGAGTGCACGCAGGCACGGAAAAAAAGAATAATGCTGAATAATAAAACCTCTCGCTGTGGAGAGAACCTGGTAAAAAAAAGTCCTTTGTAGGCGTGGCTCTGCTCTCTCAGGAGCTGGGGTTCGGTTTAGGCCCCTCCGGGCTGTGGAGTAGGGCCTCTTGGTGATGTTCTGGTGTTGCTGAACAGTCCAGAAGAGAAGAAGAAGAAGCCAAAGTCCCAGGAAACTCCTTGCTTTAGCTAATGAGCAAGAAGCTAGCTAAGAAACAAAAGAAAGCCACTCTCTTCCCTGCCGCAGAGCCGAGAGCTGAGGAAAGGGCGAGCGAGTTATCTGTGTTTTGAACACAGCGCCGAAGGAATTCCTCCGGCTCTCCTCCCTCTCCCAGAGCTGGCTTTAAAGGCACACAACTCGTGTCTGGCATAGGGCAGACGGTAGGGAATACAGTGTCATAAAGTCACCCCGGGACATTATTGTACTGAGTACGTTTTCATGCGTTTTCTAACCTACACTACTAGGATCAGGAAAGCGATAAATCTCTGAAGCAAAGAAAGATCGTTTGAACTACAAAACCTGCCTAGCAGGTAAAAAAAAAGATATCAAAATGGAAATTATTAATTTATTTGTATCACAATCTATGATGGCTCTTGTCTATAATGGCAGCCTGTGGCCCATGGCGAGTCAAAGAATTAAGCAGCTCTAGGGGTTATGTTTTATTTTTATTGCATTTTGTATAGCCTAACTACCTATGTACCTCACTCATGCGGGTTTTATTGGTGTTGGTTTTAAAATATAGCCAATTGGTTTAATTCAGAACATTAAAGAACACAAAATTGGTGATTTCTTCTTTTTTTTTTTNCCAATGTTCTATTTATTCGGAGGGACTGCGCTTTTTTTTTTTTTTTTTTTTTTTTTTTTTCTGTGCTATTATATTGCAAGTCAAAGATCTTCATCAAACAGGCAGACATAAAAGAGGCTGTCTGACCACAGGCAAAATTCTCCAGAGTCTGACAGATGCCTTCCTCTGTTGCCTGGTACCATTACACCAAGATATATTTGGAGGATAAATTACAAACACGAATACAAAGCTCAGGCTGCCTGAAACTGCTTTCAAAGAGATTGATTAATCCAGTTGTTATATAACATAAATACAATAGTGATTGCTAAAATATCTCAGGATTGCCCTAGTATGATCATAGAAAGATCTTTAGAACTTTAAGTAACTCAGGCCTGTGTTGAACAAACAGTTTAAGCTAAATATCAAAGGACTTCTGTGGTGGTTATTATTGGTAAAATAAGCAACAACCATTCCTTTATGGTGTCTCCAATGTACAAGGAAGGATAAAATGAAGGCCTTTCTGTTGTATCACAAAGGAAAACATAGGCTGCATGATAGAAATTAGTTGGAAACACATCATCACAGACTTTCAGTTATTTTGACTGTTTTAAAAATAACAAGAAAACTTGCCTGTAAGAACATAGAAATGGCTGCACTATTTCTGATGAAAGATCCATTGACTCTAATTTTGTCTTTGAGTAGTGACCGCCACCAGGAGCTTCAGAAAAAAAGTTTATGGGGTTGTATTGTCACTTACTCCTGTCTAAATTCTGTCACTGCCTGAAAACTTGTGTGGTCAGCACAAATTTTTGTGCTGTCAAAAAGAAAGAATTCCTGTGTTGTAACAAAGAAAGAATGACTGATCTTTCCTTGCCCTCTCAATCTCTTTTTATTTTACTTTACTCATTGTTTTACATAATTTACTGTCTTTCCTCCCTGGCATCTTTTTTCTGCCTAAAGAGACTTATTTTCTTCTCATTGTACAATACTTACTCTGTAACTTCGGTTATTTTTGTCAGCCTGTTACTACTTTTTTAAATGATATTTTACTATATCATGTTAGAGATCATGGTTCCTCAACTGTATCTCATATTCAAAATTTAAGTATCTCCTGGAGGTTCAGTGGCATCAGTATGTTTACTGTTTTTTCCTTTATTTTATAAGAAATTTTTGAGATATTTACCTCTCACATGGCTGCACATTATGATAATGTTATTATAGATACATTTCTAAAGATAATATAATCTTTATTTATAAAGATTATTAGATTTATTTGCAAGATCTTTTCCCTAAGAATAGCTAATTTATAAATGTTTATAATTTGTTGTAATTAAGACTATTTTCCACAATGGATTATATAGATTAACCTTTAATTTTATCTGGCTTTTTATCAATTTATTGGTAACACTCAGTTCAGGATTTGGTCTTACAGTCAAATCTTTTTATCAGTTGCAAATGTAATCATCTTTCACTCATTTTCTTTTTATCCCTGTTATGATCTTGATTTCATCCCATGATGGCTTAGTTTCTTTAATAAGTTTTACATCACCTTAAAAAGTTTTGGAAATCAAGGTGCACTTTATTAAAAGAAGTCTTTCAGAGATTTCTAATTTATTTTTCCAGTGTGACTTCCTTTAAAATAAAAGATATTGACTTTTCCTGATATTTTTTAACCTAATAATTTTATTCTTTACCACAATTTTTAACAGTCACAGGTATGTACAACTTAGACCTAATTGGTTACAGATGTTCATATGCCCCCAAATCTTCTTATTAACTCATGCATTACTTTTCACATGTCATTCCCAAGGGTTAATTAAAGCCAGTCTCAGTATTTAACAATTTTGTATCTGGCTTCCTTTAACACTCTGGGGTGAATACCATTTACTTCTGGAAATCTGAGTATTTTACTTTATTGATTAGCACTTGGTCTATTCTGATGACATTAGTCTTTAATGAAAGTTCTATCTCAGTAAAGGAAAAATTCAATGTGGCAAATTTCCAGAACTCCTCTGTAAGAAATGTGAACTACAGAAATAGTTCCATTTTCTACAAATTTGGAGGTTTTTTTCACACTTCTTGCATGTTCTTTTATGTCATGATCATCTGTGCACATGGTAAATTCTTTTATCATTCTTCTGAATCTGAGAAGTTTCAATTTGTTTCTGTTAATAAAGTTCCAGAAAGTATTTTCTCAAATTTTCTTCTGGCCATTTTCATTAAGGATTTATATTTGTCTCTTCTGTTTTCTTTGTTTCATCATATCTTTACCATGTGAAGATTTCTTTTACTTTACACACATATCTCCTTTTTTTTTCAACAGTTTAAATTTTTTGAGCTGGTTTTGATGGGTGGCAAATATTTCCATTGAGGTGCCGATGCAATATCTTTAATAGTATGTTTCACTTCACTTTGATGAAGAGTGGTCATATTACATACCTGCTTCTCACTAATGCATTACTAGGCCATTGCAAAGTCTTCTATGAAAATACTATTTTCTCTTTCTGCCACAAAGGGCTGACAAATGCCAATACTAATGGATGCTCCTTCATATGACCTATGAGATACCTAAGAAATGTCAACAAAAATTAGAGGAAAAGGTGATTTGTATATTCATTTCCTGAGATTTACTCAGCATGCTGTAAATTGTGAAGTCATATAATAGATTATTTATATCCATGTTACTGTTTTTCCTTTTCTTTTCAATTGTGTGAAATTCTCCAGTAGCACTATGAGGATATTGCTTGGTTCAAGTTGGTATGATAAACATTTGAAAATATTGTATAACTTCAAGTATGTCATCTTTCACTTTTAAGCTTTACTTTCAGAAATGTGGTAAAACTTATGTGTCAATTTAATGGCATTAATCCTTGCAATAACAATTACCATTTCAAAGGAAAAAGTAAATTTTCAGTAGCAGGCCAAGTGCATGTTGATTTCAAATGACAGAACACTAATGGTCACAATGCTTTCATAAGCCATTGTATCAAAAAGCAGAAAGAATTTTGTTTAATTTAAGCAGAAATTATTAAAAATATGCCAACAATGTAAGATAAATGGCTGAAGGCTTTTAAACCCTAGTACAAGACAAATATTGTGGTATGACAACCTTTGCTATCAAAGTTAATAATGAATATTGAACATGCATGATGCATGAAACATTCTGATGCATGAAATACACAGTATACGGAATTTTCATCTCATTTCAGTCAGTTGCCTTGAACTAAGAAAAGAAAAATGTAAATTGAGTAAGACAATCTTACTACTTATTCTGTGCATGAAAATGAGCTGGATGTGATAAGTTTGATCATAATCTTTTCAATAAATATGCTTGCATAAAAAATCATAAGGCCATAAAGATGAGCTTGTGTTTTTAAAACTTCGAGACCAGTTTCTTAAAATGAATAATAAGATATCAGACAGTGATATATCTGGTGCTACTGAAGTAGAGAAAATGTCTCACATTTTTGGCCAGAGAATGGGTCTGGGGGATAAAACAGAAGTCTTAGCATTAGAACAGTTACTACATACTGTGGAAACCGTAGGAGATCTAAGAAAACAAAAATTGTTTCTGCACAGTGTTTTCTTAAGACCATCTAAGTTTTCCTTGCAACTTTGTCTTAAGTACAGACAGTAGAGAAATCATTATAAAAGTGTAGGAGTGATAGTGAGCTATCAGGAAATGTGGTTATTTGAAATATGTAATAAATTAATTAATTCTTTTTTCTTAAAACCTTTTAGACAAGTCAGCCATGGGGCGCTGTTTTTTACAGACCAAAAAAAGAAGGTTTAAGGAATAAATATAATAAAGTAAGTACTTAAAATGTAAATTAAATTTGCATTAGTATGCATGCTTGCCATTTATAAAATTCTATGGTGAAAGTCTTATTGAAAAAGAAAAATTAGTATACCAAAAAAGCAAATTAAATTATTTTATTCATTGACTGTTTTTCTTTCCACTCCTTAAACATTCCTCAGCCGATCACCCCTTTTCACAGTCCTTCTCAGTCTTGTCTTTATGATCTCTGTCCTTTCCTCTACTAGTTCTTCGGTCTTCCATTTCTTCAATCCCTTCTTACCACTGAAGGAAAAGTTACTGTATTCAAATTTCTTGTACTTATATTCTCCTCTGAAACTCCATGTTCCACAATAACCCTCCCTTCTTTTCCTATTCCATTCTATACTGTTTCATTTTAACTCTCTTCAGCCGTATTTTAGTTCATCGATGTTAAGGAATGGAGGGAAAATATTCTTCAAAGCAAACTATTTTCTTAGGCTGAAAAGGAAGAAGTAATAAGAATACTTCATAGGACCTAGCCATGTCTCAAGGCTGTCTGAGGGTGATTTTTTGCATAAGGTGAACTAATGTAGATAGTTGGAGAAAGAGGAATAATACTAGAGTTTTCTCTTTCTCTTTACTGTTCATAAGGGGAATCTAATTAAATAGTTCAGAAACACAGGTGTGATGCATACAACTAAACTTTAGTGAGATGGATATTGCACAAATGTCAACTTTTATCCTAAGGTTCAAATTCAGAAACAATATAGTGGCAATCTTTAATAATTAAATTTGTTAAATTTGACGGCAGATCTCTTGACTCAGAGCTGCTTCTGATTTCAGTCATTTACAGTAATGAAAACTGACAGTCATAACATTAGTCTCTAGAAATGTTCATACAGTAGGATAATGACAACTGGAAATTTCCATGCAGTGATTTGTGAACTCATTCTTCTATGATTTGTACCCAGTATTCCTTGATATTACTTCCTCTTCCAAGTAATGAATATCACATCTGCTCCACTTGGAGGGCAAATGTTCGTGATGAAAAATTTGCCATAGTCACAAAGTGTATTATATGAGAATGAAGTATTTAAAATAGTAGACACATACCTTAAAAATAAAACCAGAATGTAATATTATTACATTGCCATAACAGAAACATTGTCTTGTATTTTTCTGTTACAAAAGGGATGAAAAATGTTCGTTTTTCTTGTTGCAAGACAGACATAAAAAGTCAGACTCCACTATGGTGAAAATCTGCATTGGTAGAGATATTCATGCAAGGAACAAAACCGAATCCCGTTAGGAAGAAAAAGGAAGGAAATTATTATGTCTAGGATTTGCAAGTGAAAATATAAAAGATGCAGATCCATGAGATCCACATAGGTTCTGAAGAATCATGATATGCTCTTTTACTCAAGGAAGAAGACTGATTGGAAACTAGTATTTTTCAATCTGATAGCTTTGGCCCACTTTGAAATTTCAGTTTAGACTATGGGTACCATAGTTTAAGTTTTCACTTGGAGAATTAAGATGACAATCAGCAGGGTAGGATTTAAAGCATGGCTACTCAGCCTTAATAGAGAGATGAGAAAGTTTTTGTGTGAAGCTGTCTGAAAAGCAAACACAAAACTTCTGTGATGGTACTGTAGTAGTCTCAGGCATTCCTCCCATTGCTGTAATACCATGGAGGCTCATAAGACCAGAACCCTGAAAATTTTGTCAAAAAAATACAGGAGCCTCTCCTGGATATTTCTTCAGTAAGAACCTGAAATATTGGTCAGATGACCACTCTCTGAAAAGCCTAAAAGATCAGAAATAATATGAACAAATATTATTTGGGGTTAGTTTTGGTTTGCTAACATCACTGAAACAATGTCTAAGAGCAAAATGTTAAGATAAAATGAGCAAAGACGTAATTTGTTGGGAAAATTCAAATGCAGGTCATATAAATAATTTTCTAAGAGGAATGTAGGGGTATGTAAGAAAAAAACATGCTTAGATTTACCTATATTTTCAATCAATACCAAGTATTTCAGATTTCATATATGTTTTTCCATAGCTAAATCTTGGTAAGATGAGACCCACTTTTATTTTATAGATTTAGAAACTATTTAAATGCAGTTTTTATAGATGTTTGTTTGTTTGTTTGTTTTGAATAGAACTACTCTTTATACACATATACAAATAAGAATATGGATGATACTCGCTCCAAGTTGCTGGCTAAAACTTGAACAGCTGTAGCTGTACTTCCAAGGTAGTCTCACATGACTGCTTACGTCACTTTTGAGGGAGATCATGCACTAACATACACCACGTGGTAAGTATGGAAGTAAAACTGTCCTGATTAATTTGCCATGACACCTAATAGGCAACCTTATAAGACCTAGCAACAGAAAGTCGTAATTTTTTTAAAAAGGATGGACTGTGTTTATTTCTTACACTAATTTCATCAAGTTGATCAAATGAACACAATTTATTGGAGGATAATCTGTGACCATCCATAAGCACCAATCCATGCTTTTCTGGGAAAATGTTCAATTCTATGATACAAGGCTTCATCTAAAGATGGACTTTTTCTTCTTGGTCTTTTGTTTGGTAAATAAACTGATGGATTAGCATCTACTATGAAAAAGAACACCAGTGCTATATTAATTTGAATTATCTTGGAATCCCTTTAATTCAAATATATAAAATAACTGAAATACCTTGTTCAGCAGATACTTAATACCTGGCAATATTTTCATAATGACACACAATCTTTTGGGTTCACATATACATAACATAAAATAGTTTGATTAACTTGACAACAGCTGTGCAAATTTCAGAGTTTCTGAACTCATAACTAACAAGACAAATAAAATTTGTAATAATTTGGAGGGTGGGGGGGGTTGTTGTTTTTTTTCTTCTCTAATATCCTGAGATAAGACGTTGCATCTATATCACATATTGTCTGAAGATTAATGAACTCAAGAACAGCACACACAAAACATGAAAAATTTGCTAATGTGAGATAGGAATACTATAATTCTCTATGACAGAGAAAAGTAAATTGTGGTATTTACACTGAGGAGTGTCTACATGTCTTTCAAAAGTTATATTGAAATAAGGCAATTGCCAGAGTAATATACTTCTCAGCATGAATATTTGATCTTCAGTTAAAATTTTGTTAATTTAGTGATTTTTTTCTGTCCCTTCTCTATGTATTATTTTTAGTAAATGCTCAGAAAGAACTCCATAGGAGAATAGCTCACAAATAGAACGGATTTTCAAAGTAAAAAATAGTGAAACCAGTGTAACCTCAGTCAAAAAGGATGGCTTGCAGCTCTGTCCTCACCTCCCTTCATTTGCTGCCACATAAATTTTCTTAAATTTACATTTTATTACCTTTGTCCTTCAGAACCTTTATCTCTGTAGAGAAGCACATTCTCTGTTAATAAGGAGTAAAAATTGAATACAGTCCCCACGAGTTCCTGATTATCCTGGGCATAGCCCTACATATAAATGTGGATTTAATACTGCTGCAGTTCACTGAACATCCGAAAAGATAAATGTTCCCTACACAGACTACTGTGATGACTTTGACATTGCTGGACATATATTTCCACAGGAGTGACATTCACTGAGGAGACAAAAGAAGGATTAAACATTATAATTGTAGTTTGACAAGAACATATGACTTCTGGGATGGATTAATACTCCTGCAAAGGATTTTACTACTATGTCTGACAATACTGCCTCATGAACTTTTATTCTGGGTGCCTTTTTTCTTTTGCTGTAAAATGACGCATGAAGTGCTCTGAACAAACATTTATCTTTATTCCAAGCAAAATATACTGCAAATTTATGAAAGGTTATCCAGACCTTTCCACTGCCAGCAGAATTTGGTCATCTCATCTGACCTTACAGCAGGTCAGAGATTTTTTCTTTTTATCCTGAGTGACCTCTTCTTCCGCTTATTAATCTCAGATAACTGAAATTTAGGTTAATTTTTTTTCCTGCTGTCTAAGTCTGAAATCCATGATACATTCCATATAGATAGTTGGTCAAACTACAGATAAGCAGAGCTTTTTCTGGGCATAATTATCATCTTTCTTCTGAACTTTTGCAGGTGGCCAGATTCATATCTTCCAGAATAGCATACTGCCTTCAGTGATCTGTCTTGAGTGATTTCAATGGGATCCTTATTTACATGGACCTTTGAAATAAAATTATCTAGATTCTTTCTTAGAGAAGTACTCCAAGATTACTAGAAAGGCTTTAAAACAAAAAGAACAAATCCTAAAGAAACAACAAAACAAAATAAAAATTAAAAATACCTCAACCCACTCCTTGCCCAAAACCCAAACCAACCAACCAAAAAAAAAAAAAAA
>VZTE01002841.1:492678-505283 GCA_013397775.1 Eulacestoma nigropectus
AAAAAAAAAAATTAAAAAACAACAACAACAACAAACACCCAAAAACCCCCTAAAAACCTCAACAAAAAACAAAAACAAAAAAACCCCCACCTAACCTAAATGACAAGCACCTCAAACAAACCCAGAGCAGAAAGTCTAAAAATCATTCTCATTTCATTATATTGTGGGGAGGCAAATCACTATTTTCAGACTAGCTTTCTAGCTTTGGGGTTGTTAGTCTCTCAGTGGCTTCCTCAATGAAAATTAACTCTACACAATTCTACTTGGTTCCTTTGAAACCATCTTCTGTTTGTTGTAAGTTCTTGTCCAAAGCCCAGTTATCTGATCTCTTCCCCCTAACTGATGTCTTAGTCTGTGCATGAGGGGCAAACTGTTCTATCCTAAACTATCACCATTTCTCTTTTCACTGCCCCAGGAAACACCTTTTCCCAAAGCATCCTAAAATAGCTATAGAAGTTCATCAAGTTCCCCTGGACAGCCAGGAGTTCCACCTGACCTTCTCATTCTTTCCTTTAGGGAATACAACACAACGCAAGAGTAAATAAAGATATTGGCTGTCATATTGATACTGCAACAATGCTGGTCTCTCAAAAAAAGGTGCAGAGTAAACAAGGTTATTGTCTATAAAATCTTGCTGTTACTTTTCACCAGGGCTTGTAGTAACAGGACAAGGGTCAATGGTTTTAAATTAAAAGAGATTTATATTGGACATAAGTAAGAACCTAATATGAGGGTGGTGAGTCACTGGAAGAGTTCACTCAGGGAAGGTGTGGATGCCCCATCCCTGGCAGCATTTAAGATCAGGTTGGATGAGGATTTGAGCAACTGATTTTGTGAAAGATGTCCCTGCCCATTGCAGAGGGGTTAGAACTAGATGACCTTTAAGGTCCCTTCCAAACCAAGCCATTCTATGATTCCATGATTCCATAATCATTTGTCTCTCACTCATGCTGATTTACATACAGAATTACATGTAAATGTTTGTGTTGTCTCTTTTTTTTTTATTCCTGAAATTTTGTGGCTAGTATTTATTAAGAAAAAGATATTTTGATGGGTTTTCTGATGTTATTGATTTTCTGACGTTATTCAGATCCTCTTCTTCATAGCACTATAAGAATTAAAAAATCTTTTTAAAGAATCTTGAAAATTTTAGTGATTACCTGAGTAAAAATTTCTTAATTATATTTCTGGAAATACCACTTTTCTGTCATTATTAAAGTAATTCAAACTCCTATTAATCAAACACACACCAAAAAATCATCATCCCAGAATGCAGTTTGATTAGTCCTAGGATTTCCCAATAGATTGTGCATCAAAGCTTTCAGACATAGCAACTGGAAAAGAAATATCTCACCTCAGAGGAATACATCCACACCCTTGCCTCAGGTCTGTTTGAAGGAGATACTTTGAGAGTCATACACTGAAAGAAAAAAATCATTTCAGTTGTGCAACTTCAAAGTTTCTCTAATATAAATCAGATCTTCACAAATACTAAAGTCCCAAAAAGCAGAAAATGTCTTTTGGCAAGAGTAATTCATCTCAACTTTGACAGATAGAAGTAAAAATATTAAAGTTTTACTTGTTAAGCAGCAACATTATGGTAGTGGCCCCATGTATAGACTGATGCTGTATTAAAAATAAATAATTTATTTAGATTAAAGCAGCATTCATGCCAGATGGGATTTTTTTTTTTATTGTTGTTCTTTTTTCTTTTTTACCTGAAAATTTGATTGAATGATAAATGTATATGTGTAAACACTCTCCATATACACCACACAGACCACGATGACCTCTTAGGAGCTAATTATGTCAGTATGTGATTATGTACATGAATGATACACATTGTTATCTAGAAATCCTACATTGTTAAAATTCAGGACAATTTCTAACATGTTCAAAATCCACTTGCAACATTGAAAAATTGCCGCAGAATTCAATATATTATGAATCATTCATATTTTAACATCCATGGGGATAGGAGGAAACGGGGAATCCAGTAAAATAACGTTTTTTGAAGCAAAGATGAATGAGGTTGAGAACCATACACCCACATTTTGTCCATGCTACAAAAGGAACAACTGAATTGAAAACAAGTCAGATATTTTCTTAAGGTGATCCCAGATTATAAGTTAGCAGCAGTGCCCCAGAAACACACAAGGCCAACAGAGTCCTGGGCTGCATAAGGAGAAGCATTATTAGCAGGAGTGAGGTGATCCTTCTGCCTTAGTGAGACGCATCTGGTGCACTGGGCCCAGGTCTGGGCTCCCCAGTTCAAGGGAGACATGGACATACTGGAGCAGATCCAATGAAAGGACAATAAGATCATTAAGGACTGAAGCATTCGTCACCTGAGAAGAGGCTGAGTGAGCTGAAACTGTTTCTCCTGGGGAAGAGAAGGTTCAGGAGGCCTTATCAATATGCCTGAATAGTTAGTGGGAGAGTTTAAAGGAGAGTTTAAAGAAGGTAGAGCCAAGCTCAGTGGTGCCCTGCAACAGGACAAGAAATAAGGGGCATACACTGAAATATAAAAAATACCACTCAAATATGAAAAAAAAAAATTCAATGAGAGGATGGTCAAACACTGGAACAGGTAGCCCAGAGAAGTTGTGTATGTCCCCAAGTTGTCATGGGTAATATTTTCCTGCCTAACTGCTTTGTATTCTCTCTTCTTTTGCCCAGATATGCAACAAGCCACTCCAGACATTTTTTAATTGATTTTCCCTAGCATAATGATCTTTCCTTTCTGGGAGAGTCTTTCAGGTCAGAATTCTTATCAATGCCCGCTAAAACTGCTGAAAGCCACAGTGTTGATGCATTCACTATTAATCACAAATGTGCTGAAAAAATGATCATCTTCTATCAAATCTCATCCCAGTTGAGTGGAAACTCACTAATTAAATCTTTCTGCAGCTCATTTGCCATTCTGTAATAGTGAGAATGTCTATTACAAGACAATACATGAATATTGGTAATATATGTTAAAAGATTCTAGTCACATGGTGATGACAGAAAAATTCAGAATAAAATTTGCAATTTATTTTTAGAGCAATTTCTGTGGACAATTTGGACTAGAAAAATTATATGAAATTATGTTAAACCTTAATCAGCATGACAAAAAGAAAATAATGAATGGTATATTTTTATGTCCATGCTACCCTTTCATGTGCTCTGATTGTGCTGGGATCTGTCTGAAGAAATAGAGTGAATTAAGTAAGTAAAGACTGCATTTTAATGAAGAAGCAAGATACTAAAACAGTGAATTAAAATTTCTCAAGCTTTCACATTTGACATTAATTTTAGTATTTCAAGTCTATTAAGCTCTTGACCCTATGAAGTAATTTAATGTGTGTTTAAGATGTTTCTAAAGTGTTTAAATCTGCAACAAACTTCCTTCCATATGTTACTTTTGCTATTTTGAAAGATTTCAAAACAGGAGAAGGTTTCTCTTTCTGGATTTATTATCAGCCTGATTTTTTTTTTTTAATCATATTTCTTTAGGGTTGGGTTTTTTGTTTCGTTTTGGGGGTTTTTTGATAGGAAATTTATGTTTGTTTGTTTAGTTGTTTGTTTTCCCTAAAATATATATTATGTTTGTCTCAGAATATTTGTTGGCTAATCTATATATCTTCTTTGCATCTGCAGTAAACTGGAAATGCACATAAGCAGGCTATCACATAAAAATCAGGTTTTATTTTCTCAAATATTTCAAATTTTATAAAGTAACAGGAAAAAATGAAATATTAACAGTTTTAATAAGTAAATATTTAATGACTTTGGAAATCTAGTGTTTAAATACAAAAATCTCATTTTACCATTGTTAGAATTCATTTCCATGACTACATACTTGTGATCAGGATTTTATCTTCATTTCATAATGAAGTTCTCGCCTTTTCAAAAAAACAGTAATAATATATGTTATTATTACTGTTTGTGAATTGCAAAGAGTAGCCATAGAAATTTTAGGTAAATCTTATTTATATATGGATAGAGATGCAGACATCCAAAAAACATATAAATATATATATCACATCTTTAGAAATGCTTACCAAACTGTAAAGTTCCAATATTTTTCGATTTATTTTCTGGAAGTCATCAGTCTTTCGGGGAAAGCCAGTGATACATGCAGCAAGAAAGGCTGAGGATAGAGGAGACTTACTGTACTGGCCATATTAGAGCCTGGTGTGAAGGGATGTGCTGTTGCATTTCACACCTGTGTGCAGCCATTTGCACCTTGGGATTGTGTCCTATCAGGGGGCTATCTATGACTTCTAAAGGGCCAGTGAATGTTATTGAGAAAGGCAGGTCCACCAGAGGCAGGCTTAAATTCCACAAGGTCTGAGTTACTACTGTTTTTGGGGGTTTTTTTGTTACGGATTTGTAAAATAAGATTGCCTTGAAGTAAAGAATCTGGCATATTTTTAATATGTATGGTCTCTCTGGATTTTTTTTTTTCATTTTATCTCATTTCTATATACTTATTGACATAATTTTTAATTAAATAGTCACTAAGACAGTGAAGTCCATAAAACTCAGCAGGTTTCACTGTCATGAGCGAAAGTTTTCTTCTTCATCTCCTCATCAAAATTTATACATAAAAGTAGTGGTTGAACAATCTTAACAAGCTATACTGCAGTCCAAGTCTCAGAAGGCTAGTCCTTTATTTCTTATATCATTTAAGCTTACTACATCTGGGCAAAAAATTCGTAAAACATTTTCATTAAATATAATGATGTACATTCCACTGCATTGTTTTAGATTATATTGATTTAAATATCATATTTCATAAGGTAATATCTTTCCAAGCTATCTTTTCTTCCTAGCACTTTAAACTAAAACAGAATATAACATCCTATCCTGTATATCCTGTAATATTATTGTCATGGGTTGAAACTGAGTTGATTGACAAGCCTTTAAGCCAATGCGCTTTTGTGAATTTTGCATATTTAAACCCCGTGCAAGGGCGGGAAGTTCCTCTCTGGTCCCCGGTCTCCTGAGGGAGAAGCGGGGGCTTCCGAGCCGCGGGCGGCCTCCGGGCCTGGCCGGGCTCCTGCCTGCCCTCCCCTCACCCCTCTCCCTTCCCTCAGAGCCGCAAGCAGCTAAACTAACTATGGGCTGCCCGATAGCCGAATTCACCCGGCTCGGCTTCTGAATCAGGAGGGGCCTCCCCTCCCCCTTCATGCAGCCCGGGGGGAGCCTACTCTCCCCCTCATGCAGCCCGCGCAGACCCAGCGGGACCAGCGGAGCCTCCTTTTCCAGCCTGCACAGCTCGCACCGAACTGAACAGCAGCGCAGCCTGTGGGGAAAGACGTGAGGGAGAAGAACATGGAGGCTGCACGGTCAGAGAGAAAGAGAAAGTCAGTCACGTGGGACGACGCTGAGATGGCGGCGGGAGAAAAGGGCGTGTGCGTTCCGGCGCCAGTCTTAAAATCCCTTCTAGCAGCTGCGGAGGACTGAACTCTTTAAATCATTATAAAAGTATGGGGAGATGAAAAATCCATGCCTGTGAAAATTCATGTTGCAGCCTGTGAAGATGTAAGAGAATGCCTATGCCAGGCCATGTAGCTGTGAAGCAGCTTTTAGAAGTTTGTGAAGAAGCAGAGAAGCCCTTGTGTTTAAGCTGAAATAATTTATGTTTAAAAGAGATTGGAAAAAGAAAACCTTTGTGTTTGGGCTGGAAGAATTCATCTTTAAAAGGACTTGTAACCCCATATGATGGCCCATGATTGCAGTGTGAATATACTGTGGAGTTTTCATGGGAGAGATTTCACTTCAGTAGGTAATTCCCGGGTGGACTGCTGAGATTGTGAAAAAAAAAAAAAGAAGAAGTTTGCAGCATCAGTAGAAGAGAACCTTTTTTCCCTAAGCATAAGAAAGAGACTTTTAAAGACTGTAACACTGACCAAAATTGTTACCTTTTGTGCGAGGTGGTAAAAGGAGGGGAGAGTGCTGGAGGGAGGGGGGGGGGGTTTTGCTTGGAGAGTGCTGGAGGGAAGAGGGTTTTGCTTTCACTTCTTTTTATTTCTTGTTACTTTAAATTCTGTTAGTAATAAACTTCTTTATATTCTTTAAAGTTTTAGGCCTGCTTTGCATTTCTTCTCATCCTTATCTCACAAAGTGAAAAGCATGTGATCAAACCACTACAATTATTTTTAAATCACCAGTTGAATCACATTGTTTCAGTATATATGTGGTTCAGTTTACATGTTGGAAGTGACCTGTAGTGAAGCTGATAAGCCACACACACCAGTAAGGCAAAAGCTGCTGAGAAATCATTATTGGCTCCTACAGTAATTATCAGAAATAGTGGCTACAAAAGGAATGGTGAAGATACCACATTAAAAAGCCTGTCATATGAAGATTTTTCTGATACATGTTAAACGACGTTGTGGTACAAACAGCATAGAGACAAAGGATGTTAAGCAGGCACAGTTTAGGCAGTCGAAAAGTGCAGTATCCCCTAACAAGTAAGAATGAGAAAGCTGCTCTGCAGAGTCCAAGCTAAACAAGAATAGCTTTTCCAGTCTTATGGAAATAACAACAATGTTAACCATTGTCTAGCACCAAAAATTATTACTGTCATGTTTCTTGACACACTGGCTTGTTTTGAGTGCAACAATGAAAGCTGTAAGATTCTAAGCCTACTGATGAGGTGAATAAGCAACTGCTATCATTAGTCACAGTCTTTTTCTTACCTCAGGAACACTATGTTTGATTCTTCCTCAACTCTAAATGCTATTTGAGAGGTTTATTGTTCTAGCTGATTGCTTTCATGCTGAAAAAATTGTCTCCAATGGGAAAGCATTCATCACAGCAAAATGCTACCTTAGGTCAAAAATTGTTTAATTAATAAATATCAAAATTTTGAAATCTAATACTTTGTAACTTGTTATTAGGGACCAGATCTTAAATGAGAAACTACTATTAATGTGCATTTTTAGTAGGCCTTGAGATACTAATCTTTTAAATCAAATAAATTTTAAAATCTCCTTTATAGTTTACCAGTTGTGGCCCACTATACTGAATGTCAAAAACTTGTCGTAACAGAAGTTCTATCTTCATTGATAGAAGATTATCTGAAACAGTTGCAATATCAAAACTAAATAAACAGTTGCTAAAATAGAGACTCAGTGTCATAAAGGACATTTGCAGAATATAGGAACAACCTCTGTTTTCAAACATATAGGTAAATATCTAATAGGGATAAACTCTACTCTTTCCTGGTATACTTTAACGGAAAGCCCTATAATTTAAAATATATGGCCTAGCATTCTTCTGAGTACATGCCTTTAAAACCATGAACTCTTGTAACTTACAACTTCTGTTTAGTACATACTTAACATATGAAGTACAATTTCAGAAGTGCTATACTGATTATTACCCAATGTTAACTTATACATCAATAAAATACAATAAAATCAAAAAGGAAAGTATGTGATAGAGGAAAGATGTCATAGGGCCATAAAATCACAGAATAGCTGAGGTTGGAAGGGAGCTCTGGTCATCTGGTCCATCTGCCTTCAAGCAGGGCCACCTAGACCCAGTGGCCCAGGACTGTGTCCAGATGGCTTTTGAATACCTTGGAAGATGGAGACTATACAAGATCCCCAGGCAACCCTCGCTTGGTCATCCTCAGAGAAAAAAAGTGTTTTCTGATGTTTAGACAGTACCTCCCATGTTTCAGTCAGTATCCATTGATTCCCGTCCTGTCACTGCACACCACTGAAAAGAGCTTGGCTCCATCCTCTTTTCACCCTCCTTTCAGGTTTTTATATACATTGATGACATTACCCTGAGCCTTCTCTTTTCCAGGCCAAGCAGTTTCATCTCTCTCATCTTTTCCTGATAGGAGAAATGCTCCAGTGCCTACATCATTTTTGTCATCCTTTGTTGCATTCCTTATGATATGTCTGTGTCTGTTTTGTACTGGAGAGCCCAGACATGGACACAGCAGTTCAGGTGAGAGCAAGGATCACATCCCTTCTCCTGCTGGCAATATTCCATCTAATTCAACCCAGAACACCATTAATCTTCTTTGCAGCAAAGGCAATTCACTAGTTTATGTCCAACTTGGTGTCTACCAGGACCTCTCAGGCTTTTTCTACCAAGCTGCTTTCCAGGTTCCTCCGCAGGTGCAGGACTTTGGACTTCACCTTATAGTGCTGTCATAAACCATAATCAGTAATTCTCACTATTTATATGTAAGTAATGCCACAGAAATTCAAAATGTCAGACAGCATAAGAACTGAAAATAAAAATTAATTCATAAAGAAATGAAAACAATGTTTGGCACAGCATAGAATAACTATAGTGAAACTTTTTTAGGAAAAAAATACAAAATATGAAAGATTTCTCTGGGATGAGACCTTTACTTGATGTAGTAATAGTGAATCACAAACTGCTGAATAATTACAAGTGGCTTCATGTAGCTTTTAGATAGAAACAAATGTGACCAAAAGTTCTCTTCAGTTTCTAATATTATTTACTATGAATTAATTTTTTTATTCTAGTATTTCTGTTTATATCCTAAAGTAAACACTTCTGTACTGAAACATAGTTATATAAGAACAGAGCTTGCACTATAAGTACATCTATATCTCTGTGTATATATCTATAAATACAGCATTTTAATAATGCAAAGGAAGCCTTACATAGGATGTTCCTTCACTCATTTTTTCCTCAGCTATTTTTCCCTTTATATTTTCTTTTATAAAAGTGAACACCTTTCCATGACTCTTCACCTTGCAAGATATTGCCACAAAACTAAGCAAAAAAACTAACCCTTGTAATCAGTGTTCCAGTCCTTCATCAGCTTCAGTTAATTAAAACTTCATTTCTAGCTCAACTGGCATTGAAATTCAACTTGAAAATATAGCCAGGTTACACCCCATTTTATATTGTATACCAGGCTGAGGATTTACTATACATTTAAAATGTTTAACATGAATTTGGTGCAAAGAAACTAAACTGACAATCTTTTATTCCAGTCTGTACCGAACAGAAATATTCTAAACTGCACAATGATATAATTAATATGGGAGATTATGATTTTTTTTCCTGCAACTTAGGGATTATTAGAGGCTAAAGATTAACAGACAGAATGCGAAATAATTTTTTTCTATATTTGAATTGACTATTTTTCTTTCTTCTTCCAAGAACATTCAGTTTTGTGCAATTGTGCTGCATCATTTTTTTGAAAAGAATTGGTTCAGAGGGTATCATTACAGAAGATGACAGTTGCACTGGAGAAGGGAACCCAGGCTTATTTTGAAGAGTTATCAAATCCAAACAGAAGACACTGTAAGCTGCAGAAGAGTGGCGCTATGTTCGTAAGCTTGCCTCAGGCAAACCAAATGTTCAGTTCACTTTTACTCCTTATTTGCCACAGAAAGGAACTATAAAAGCTAGAAAAAAAAAAAAAAAGTCTTTGATCATATTTTATTCCTATGGAACCTTGCTGTATCTAAAGTAGTATGATGTCTACTATTTGTGATGGGGAGAGTGATCTCTGGGAAGCATCAAGTCTGTTCAAACCCCCTGACGTGAAATTTTCGTATACAGTACTTTTGAAGACACATCTCTGTTGGAAATGCCAATTCTCTAGGGCACAGCTAAGATTTAACTATCCTTTTGCTTAGGTAGCTGGCTTTAATATACTTCAGCTGCTACTGGAAGGGGGCAAAGCATGCTTTTACTAACAATGTGTATTCAGAAGTGATCTTCCTGATTCTTGGGAGGATTTAGAATCCTCTAAACCCAAGCAGAGATCTGTTATGTTGACTGAAGTACAGAACAGTTAGGGAAAAGAAAACTTCCAGCAACAAAAACCTCTTTTTTGACAAGCCCACTGAAAATCAAGGCATAACATAGGAAAAGTTACTCGATTTCAAGTATGCAATAAATGGACATGGATTATTTGTGCAGTCAACCTTACTGCAATTTTCCCCATAACGTTTGCAGTGCAGGCAGAGAAGGAGCTCAAGTGCAGAGTCTGCATTTAACCTCTTCTGCTACCCATTCTGCCA
Organism: Eulacestoma nigropectus; assembly: GCA_013397775.1. NCBI lineage: Eukaryota > Metazoa > Chordata > Aves > Passeriformes > Eulacestoma > Eulacestoma nigropectus. The sequence goes on from VZTE01002841.1 coordinate 502,701, forward strand.
GTGAGACAGATCATTATAATAGGCAGCAAGTGAAACAGAAAGGGGAGGGGAAAGGATATGACAGGTGAAGATAATATTGTTAGAGGCAGCATGATGCATAGCTGTTAAATGAAAACATATCCTGTGAGATTTTGAAAGATTGAAGCATGATGGAATTGCATATTGCCACAAACAAGGGCTCTACAGCCCTAGATCCTCTAGTAACTTTGCGTACAAGCCAGGCTATAGCTGACCAGCTCAGAGAATAAGCTCAAATTTCACCACCTGGAGCATTGTTGATGGAAGTGTATGTCATAACCAAGTCTGAAGAGTTAATAGTGCAGCCAAGAGGATTTCTACTGAGATACTTGTGTCTACAGTGAGATCCCTCTAGCAGGTGACAGGCCTGGCTGTATTTATGGCCCTGGCCACACACAGAACAAGTAGAATTGGGAGACATTTGAGGAACTTTTCTGACAATAAATTATTCTTCCTGTATTTGAATTTGGTCTCTCTCTAACATCAATAAATGAGCAACTTGTTACACAATAAGCATGAACTGATGCCACCTGTTAGCTGGCACAGATGTACAAGAGAGGATTAATTGTCCTGAAATGGAGATGTCTGAGTTATCTGAGAAGCCAGAGCTGCACAGCCCAGAGAGCAGGAGTCTGACGGCTGGGCACTGGCGGGACAGACCGGAGGTTGCAGCCACACTCTGATGGGACCTATGCTTGTGCATGTGCCTTAGGGGGTGGTGAAATCTGAGCAGGCAGCAAGTAAGAGCAAGATCTGACCATTTCTGTTGCTCACCCTCATGTCAGTGATGTTCAAGTGTAACGTGCTACCAGTAAAAGCGCTGCTATTTATTAATCCATGCATGGGCTGATGTGTGTGGCAGCACATATACAGGTCCTGCAGGCCACTGGATTCGTTCAGACCTTAAGGATTTACAGTCATTGCTCTCTGCATCTCCATATTAGGCCAATGAGTCAGAAGTGATGCCAAACTAGTTAGCAATCCACAGCTACTGCAATCCAGAGAGACAAACAGGGCATTTAGATACTATGTGGAAAGTATTTAAATAGATTAAAAGAACCATAAATTAAAGATAAAAATGGGGGTTTGGGGTTAGTAACATGTTTCCTTCAACAGATGAACACACTTCAATTCCAAACTGTAGCAGTGCAAATGAAATCTTGTGACAAAACACTTTTATTTCATTAATACACAATGTAGTAAATGTAAATGTTACCATGTGCATTTTTTATTTACAGTGATAAAATACAGAAGTGCATTATGTAGAAATATAATCTGGAAAATCAAGTTTTTCTGTGAAAACAGTGTGATTAATCACCATCATAGCTTTCATATTTTCAACGTTTTAGTAGGATCACATCTCAAGATTTTCTACAATTATTCTTCAGGTTTTCAAGTGTAGAAGCTATTTTAGAGAGATTAGGGTCACTAGCGATAAACCCTAAGCCAAGCATATTAAATATTTTGCTTTGTTACTAAGGTAGGTAATATTAGCCTCATTTAATAGATGAATTTGGAAATTAAATTTATTGCTATTAGTGGTGTCTGTCAAGCACGACTAATTCTCTCACACAAATAATTAGTTATTCCTGTATCTGTAGAGGTGTCACATGCAGAATGCACTCAGCTCATTTTAATTCAGCATTCTCTATATTTCAAGAAGCCTCTCAAATTAAGACAGCAGAATATTTTAGCAGACAAAATCCATCTATGCTAAAATGTATTTGGGAGTAGTATATTTTAGCATTACCATATTCCTCCTAAATTACAAAAGAACTGTTGCTGATGCTGGCACCTGGATTATGAAGTAAAATGGCAAATCCACATGAGGTATATACAGCACAATTTCAAATGTATATGTGCAAATTTTTATCTTACTTATTGTAAAAGATGTTTCTTATTTCCAAATAATGGAATGCAATAAAAAAGTAATAGTTTTAAAGCATGGAACATTAATACATATTGATATTAAACAAAATGTCAGGAAAATAAAAGAAAATATATTTTCTTTGTAATCAGATGCTCCAAATCTTGGCAACTGCATCAAACATTCCTTAGTTACTAGGCAATGCCTACTAAAACTCTGCAAGTACGCTTTTTTCATCACTAGCATCAGCTAGTTTATATCAAGAGTCTTTTGTATAAAATTTATTTTGCTTGCTAGGTTGCCTGCTTGCTTGCTTCTAAAAGCATACTTTGATAGCGTACTTCACGTCTTGGAGTGACAGATGTCATAAGATCAGGCTTGTTCAGTAAACGAAGAAATATCTTGCACTTCTGTTTCCTTCAAATTCACTCCTTTGGACTTTGAGAGGGGAAATGACAAGCTTAAAGTAATTTGAGGATTTGGGATATATATCTTGTAATACCATAAACCTGTAAAATATGAGTATTTGACTGAATACAGATGCTAGCTATTTCACAGCTCAGTTTTTAATGACATAAGGTTAGGTGCTAAATTTCCAAAGCAATGCAAGGGGATTTATTGGTATTATTACTGGATTTGAAGGCAAGTCAAAGGCTTAATCCCTATGTACTCCTCTGTTAAAAAAAAAAAAAAAAAAA
>VZTE01002841.1:505309-562777 GCA_013397775.1 Eulacestoma nigropectus
TAACCCCTATATACCCCTCTCGTAAAAAAAAAAAAAAAAAAAAAAAGTAAAAAAACCCCTATAGATTTCTGAACAAAGAATAGGATTTGTATGTAACAAATTTTAACCTTGAAAGAAAATAGAACAATCATGTCATCTTATGCTTGTGTTATTTTAACAGTATATTTTGTTTCATCTGTTCACCATAATATGAGCTGAACAGAGCTGGCAGATCTTTAAGAACATTATTCTTAGAGTGAAGAAGCTCTAAATTCCCACATGTAAGAAATTGGACAAGGACAGCAGGAAACCAGCATGGCTGAATAAGAACCTGTTGGTCAAACTAAGGTGTAAGAATGAAATGCACAGGGACGTGTGTTCTGGGAAGAATGTAGGGACATTTCCCAGATATGTAGGGATGAGGTTGGGAAAGCTAAAGTGTAATTTGGCAAGAGATGTAAAGAATAATAAAGTCTTCTTAAGGTATACTGGTCAGAAATGGACAATTAAAGAAAATAGGCTTCCCCCGGTAAATAAGACAGGACAACCAGTGACAACCAACATGGAGAAGGCTGGGGCATTCAACAGTTTGTTGCCTCAACTTTCAGTGGTAGTTTCTTTCCCCATACCTCTGAAGTCCCTGAACCTCAAGGCAAGGATAGTGGGAATGAATTCTCTCGCACCATAAGTGAAGATCATGTTCAAGACCACCTGAGGAATCGGAACATACATAAGGCCATGGGACCTGATGAGATGCATCCCAGAGTCCTGAGGGAATTGTCTGATGCAGTTGCTACTTCACTGTCCATCACATTTGAAAAGTTGTGGCAGTAAGGCAAAGTCACCAGTATCTGGAAAAAAAAGGAAACATCACACCCAAAGCCAAAAAGGGTAAAAAGGAGGTCCCTGGGAACTATTGACTAGTCAGCCTACCCTCTGTACCCAGCAAGAGCACGGTACAGATCTTGCTAAAAGATATGTCAAAGCATGTGGAAGACGAGGAGGTGGTTAGGGGCAGGAGACATGGCTTCACAAAGGGCAATTTGTGCCTGAATCATCTAGTGTCCTTCTATGATGGAGTGACCGTATCAGTGGACAAGGAAGTACAGGCATCTTCTATCTGGACTTCTGAGAAGTGTCCAAGGCCAGTGAGTAGGGCTTTGACCAACCTGGCCTAGTTGGAGGTGTAGTTGCCTATGGCAAGGAGATCTTTATGGTCCTTTCCAACCCAAATTATTTTACTATTCTATGAATAATAATAATAATAATAATAAACTCTAAAATAAAATATTAATGGCATTTTTTCTTCAGTCATTGGGGGAAAAAAAAACATAAAAATGTGTCAATAGTTACTTGGAAATGGAAGCACTTTTGTTTTGCTCCTTTTTTTTGGCACCATACTTTCAATCACTAAAAGAAGGTGGGTTCTCCTCTGTTGAAGAAATTTTTTTGCCCCAGGCTTCCCAAAGCAGAGTCTCAGACATCTGATTCCATAAAAAAAAAAAAAATTAATAATTGAGTGGTACAGCAATAGGAACAGCTTGAATTGGGTGCCTCCAGAGAGGGACTGAGAAAAAAGAAATTCCTGAACCTTTATACCCTTACAGTCTTCACTACTCATCCTCACAGGCTCTTCAGCACCTTGCATGTGATTCTTGAACCAGTGGTGAGTTTTGGTCTGTTGTCTTCTTTGTTCCTTAGTGAATTTTTTCTCTGTCTCCTAGCAGATCATTATCTGTTTCTTATGTGGACAGGTCGAGCTTCTGATCACAAGCATGGCTTCCTTATCTCCCCATTTACATTACCTTCAGGACCTCCATTTATATAATAGCTCAAGATAAGTTAGTGGGAGCTGGGAGCTTCTTGCCTAAGGCTTCAGCAACTTTACCATCTTGTGCCAAACTTACTCAGACAAAAGAATACAGTTAAAAGAATTAAGTTAGCTAAAATGAATTTATAACATCTCTGTGTATACCCTTCCTGTGGGAGATATGGGATGCTCTGTTTTTAAGTGCACCTCTGCTGGCATCATCACTTTGATGATTGATGTATTGCTGAGAAATCACCCGTATTGCACACTCGAGGTGTGATTCCTGCAGTATCACCCTGAGTGCTGCACCCTGCAGTGCCACCTCACTCACCAGAGAACAGCTGCTCAAACTGCCCCATGTCTGCTCTGTCCTGCACAGGGAGGGTTGGGGCACTGCAGAATGATTCTCAGCATTGTTGAGACAGGTTTGACTGTTGCTACTTCCTTTACAATGTCTCTGAACTCTGATTTTTCTTTAAGTTTCCTCCTTCTTTGTTTGAAAAGTCGCTTGGTAATTCCTGCTTACTGTTTGAACCAGTGGATTGGTCATCTTTCTTTTTCATGTGTAAAAGCCTGTCTTTGGCAGACACCCTCATGAGAGTTTTGGTTGTCTCATTCATAGCCCATTTTTTTACCCTCATTTCTACCTTAATAGCTTTGCCAATTATAGGCTGTGTGAGCTTCCCTAGAAATTCTGTTCTATACTGCAGTAATACCAATGAGATTGTATCAAAAAATATTGTTCAGCCTTGTTAAAACATCATTTGACATTTTGGGAAGTCTTTTCCATAAGATCACCACAACTTGGATACGTTAATATGAAGTAATATTTTTTAGTAGCAATATTTCAGTAATGCTTGTAAGAACTATGTTTGAGAAATTATTTAAACCTAGAATATAATCAAAGGTTTTAATTGTCTCATTTTCAATGGAGGTTGAATATGCATAGAAAAATATAAAAAAACCCTTTAGTAAAGAAAATAACATCTGTAGAAGTTATGCTTCATACAGACAATTCTTGATACCTGAAAAAATAAATTTTAAAAGTTTCTTGTTTCACTTCTTCATAAATCCCAGGTGATTCAGCAGCTTTTTGTCCCTCCTAGAAATATCCTCCATTGATAAGGAGTTTTTATGGTATGAAGGATAGCTTCATCTTTTGGGTTACTCTGAGAACATTCATCAATTTATTTCCGAGTTACAGGACTAATTATAAAACACATATTTAAGCCACTGAAAAAGTGAAAACATGTTGGTTGCCTCCCAGTGCTGGGAAGGGATGTGATCATACTTTATTATAGTCTTTGCCAGGATAAAGTTAATATCTTCCTAAAATGTTTGAGTGACAAACCTATAATGAGAGGGAAAGTGTTGCCATTTCTTATCCCACAATTCTGTTCCAAGAAAGAAAAGCACCCAGAAATCCTGTATATTTCAAAACAATAAAATACGTTTAATTATAGTTTAATGCTATATTTTCCTTAGATGGTGTTTCCTGCTGAGATAGTTCCCCAAATTTCCTCTTTCTTCAGCAAAAGCTAATGTGCAAAATTTGTACATTACTGGGCTTTAACCAGCATTATTAAATGAAAAGTCACCTGCATTACCCTCACTCCAAAATATTTTCTGGCTCTCCATAGAATATACCGATGCAACACACATCAGTACTTTCAGTCTGAATTAATACCTCTTCTCATTCACATCTCTTTTACTCACTCCTTTTGCATAAGTGGTCAGTATCAAAACTGTTTCACACAATGTAAGCATCTTTTTAGTGAAGTATGGCTAATAGAACATGGCTCACATTTAAAAGTTGGTAAAAAATCTTTTTTCTTTCACACTGAGTTTAGAAGTTAGTGACTCTACTGACTTTTATTAGAAATTATAAGGCTTATACCATCTAATTTTAATCATCCAGTTCTAATATATTGACATCTCTGCTGCCAATTCTCTTTCACTCTATTAGCTACATAGGGGATTAAGAACTAATTTCCAAGTCTCAATCACATCTCAGTTATGTGTTTAAAGCACCCAAAGCAGATAGTGTGAATAACCCCTTATCTGTTTCTGCTGCCACTCAAAACATGAGCTATCATAGGTTGACATTTGCCACTCTCTACTGATCATTAAGAACAACACTGTTTCTCAGAGACATAGAAGAATTATTGACCTTTTCATTTAGCTGGTGATTTCAGAACAGACTTCTCAAAATCTGGGATCCTGTTGGGTAATACTGCATCGTTGTATTGGGTTTCTGTAGCTTAAGTAGAGAGGGGCTATGGAAGTGGCTTCTGTGACAGGTCCAACAGAGCTGGCTCCAAGATAGACCTGCCACTGGCTAAGGCCAAGCCCATCAGCATTGGTGGTAGCACCTCTGGGATAAAGTATTTAAGGGCACGAAAAAATCTATGCAACTGCAGTCAGACAGAGTCAATATATGAGAAAATATATGAGAGAAACAGCCTTGCAGGCATCAAGGTCAGTGAAGAAGGAGGGGGAGGAGGTGCTCCAGCATAAGAGAAGAGATCCCACTGCAGCCCATGGTGAAGATCATGGTGAGGGAGGTTGTCCCCCTATAGCCCATGGAGGTCCATGGTGGCTAGAGATCCACCTGCAACCCATGGTGGATGCTAGGCTGGAGAGGCTATTTGCCTGATGGAGGCTGTGACCCTGTGGGAAGCCTGCACTGGGACAGGCTCCTGACAGAATCTGTAACCCCATGGAGAGAGGAGCCCACACTGGATCAGGTTTTCTGGCAGGACTTGTGACCCTGTGGGGGACTCTCACTCAAGCACTCTGTTCCTGTAGGGCTGCACCCACAGAAGGTACCCATGCTGGAACAGTTCGTGAAAAAGTGTAGCCGACAGGAAGGACTCACATTGGAGAAGTTAATGAATGACACTCTACTGTGTGAGGGACCCCACACCAGAGCAGGAAAAGGAGTGAGGAGACCTCCACATGTGGAGGAAAGAGCAGTAGAGATGTGTTATGTACTGACCACAATCCCTATTCCTCATCCCCCTGCATCACTGGAGGGGATGAAGTAGAAAAAATAAAGAGTGAAGTTAAGTCTGGGGAGAAGGGAGAAATGAGGGGAAGGTATTTTTAGTATTTTGTTTTATTTCTCATTATCCTACCCTGATTTAATTGGTAAGAAATTAAAATTATTTCCACAAATTGGCTCCATTTTGCCCATGGTGGTAACTGGTGAGTTATCTCTCCCTGTCCTTATCTCAAACCTTGAGCCTTTTGTTATATTTTCTCTCCCCCTATGCAGCTGAGGAGGGGAGTGAGATAGAGACTTTAGCAGAATCCTGGCATCCAGCCAAGGTGAACCCAACACAATGTGATATAATACTGGTACTGTGGGATAGATAATGTAATCAGATAACTAACAGAAATTAGTTATGGATTCTGCTTTTAAAGGACTAATAACAAATAGATGATAATCCTTTTATTTGAAGAGAAATATCCTTTCTCCTATTTTGCCCTCCATCCATATGTCACTGAACAAGCTTTTACAGTTTGTTATACATGCTATCCACCCCAGTAACTAGACTCTGGTCATTGCCACCTCTCAGGCAAGCAAACAAAAACTGTTCTTTCGGGTTTATATCTGCTCTGTTAGTACATTGACAGAAGAGGGGAACATTTTAGGGAAATGTAATTTAGTCATGTATATTTTAGGTGAAAGTGGAACAAACCCTAGCATGGTTTTGGATTGGAACAAGTAACACTCTGCCTGACAATTTCTGGGCACAGCTCAGGAGCTGATATGTGCCAGGATCATTTTCCATATTCAGTTTGGATGTTGCCAAATTGTTTCTGAGATGAAGACATTTCAATAGAACAGATATGGGCTGTTGGCCTGAGTGCCAGAAAAAATTCTGGGCATGTTTAACTTACTGACAGATTAAGTTTTAATTTAGATGGATTAAATCACCCTTTGGAGGTCTTCAACACTATATAACTCTCTCATAACATCATTATAAATGTATATGTGGAACACAGCTGAAGAATATGGTATCCTATGATTGCACAAATGTCATAAAACCAAGTAGAGAGTTATATAGTAAAAAGCAGAAAGACTGTATATAGAAAAGGGAGAGAAAATTTTGGCAGAAGGTGAAAGATGCAGAAGGCAGAAATGGTAGAAAAGTTAGTATACGTCACCTATAACCGAAAAAATTAGTTCAGGACTAGCCTGTATCTATAAAAAAAACTTAGTCATCAGAAATTGATAACTTATAACTGCAGAAACAATTGGAGCTTAAAGTTACATTATACTTACACAGAGTATAATGCCGTGCCTCACTCAGGCATTCCAGAATGAGGAATCCTGAGATAAGTAGCACTTTGAATCTTTAGTGTTGGAAAGAAACCTCTAAGATCATTGAGACAGACCTTTAACCTAGCACTACCATGTTCACCACTAAGTCATGTCACCAAGTTCCACATCCACATATTTTCTGAACGCTTCCTGGGATGGTGATTTTTCCAGATAGCCTTGGCCCATCAATCTAGAGGGTCCAGATCCCTCTGCAGAGCCTTCCTACCCTCCAGCAGATCAACACTCCTGCCCAACTTTGTGTTGTCTGCGAATTCATTGAGAGTGCACTTGATCCCCTCTTCAGGTTGGCCCTGATACTGGCCCTGGGGAACACCACTGGTGCCTGGCCACCAAGTGGATGTATATCCAGGAACCACCACTCTAGGCCCAGCCATCCAGCCAGTTTTTCACTCATTGAAGAGTACATCTGTCTACACTGTAGTAAACCAGTTTCTCCAGGAGAATGCTGTTGGAAGCAGTATCAAATGTTTAACTAAAGTCTAGTTATACACTAAGCTCTTTAACATTAGTAAATTTAAGGGATATTTATAGAGAACTAGTTTATCAGAAATGCTTAAAAATAGAGATTTGTTTATTTTTTCTGTTTTTCAGATGATAAATAACAGTACAAAGCACTATGTAGGATCTAGACTAGGTCACAGAAATTTCATCAGGCAGTAACTTTCTATATTTTTCATTCTAGTGAATGAAGGTTCTATATATGTCTTTTAAGTCCACTGGTCTTTCAAGATCTTCACAAATGTTTTGGATGAAGGAGTCAAAGGTATACTCTGTAAGTTTGCCAATAGCTGCCTGGGGACAAGCTGAGCATTGGTCAGCAGGTGGTAAACAACTCTGTTGTACATCGCTTGTTCTTCTTGGGTTTTATTCTTCTCTCATTCCTTTTCATTACTATTTTTATTATTATTACTGTTGTTGTTATCATCATTAGTGTTTGTTTGTTTCAATTATTAAACCATTCTTATCTCAACCCAAGAGTTTTACCTTTTTTCTGATTCTCATCCTCCACTTGGGTGGGATGTGAGCAAGTGGCTGAGTGGTACTTAGTTACCCACTGGGGTTAAACCACAAAACATATATCCTTGTAATGCTTTGGATAATTACTTATATTGCCTTAGCCAAAGAAAAAGTTGAAGACAAAAAGTTCTCAACTGGTCTGGACTGGAACAGTTACGACCAAAAAGGGAAATGAAGAATGATATCAAGCTTCTGAAGTTTAATTTTATCTCTTAAAAAATTCCATCTAACACATCTTTCCCCAGACAACAATAAGTTTGCAGGAATAAGTTGAGAGATTACTTCCTTCTTAGAGGAGCAAAATTCTTATGAGAAATGTTGTGCATATGAAATTTAATGTGAAGTGTTATCTTAATTGGCATTCTTAAACAGAAATAAGGAAGTTGTTTAAAGATGCTGATGGACTCTATTTTCAAAAAAAAAAAGGTGATCTGCCCAGAGCAGCAGTGAAGCTTAGTAGAAAAGGTTTTCAATAAGACTGTCAGAAGAGGTGGATGTCAGCTGTTTTGTAAGTTTGATAGCTCAGAAGTGTGATGGCTTTTAGATCAATCAATTATAAGTAGACTTGAACAGAAAATGGTTTTCCATGAAGAGAGAACTTTTGCGATTTGAAAAAAAAAAAGTATTTTTAATGAAAAAATTAGGTAGTCTCAAAGTATCTTGAAGTATCAGAAATAATAGACTTGATATTTAGACTCATGCTCAAGTCATGGCTCTGAGTTAGGTAAACTGTGGATCTAAAGGTGGGTTTACCATAACAAAGGTAGCATAGCTGTGTGCTACTGGTTATTCCTATTTCTCTCTCTGATTGGTTTCAAACAGCAACAATGTCATAGTTTAGTAATACTTTACCTGAAAAAGCTTAACTGCAGCTATGTTTGTGAAAAGCATCAGTGATTTATTTTGAATTTAAGAAACAATCCAGCCAAAAAACCCCCAAACCCAGAAAACCACATATTTTTCTTCCATAAAAATATCCTTTGAAAAAAGTCCTTCGCTTAAGTAATAAATGTTAAAATTTACACCAATTAACCACAATTTGGAAAAGTCTACAGTATAGTCATATTTGAACTGGTTTTTGTCAATATGGCCATGCATTGTCTATATATTGCCTCCTTATTTTATTTTTTTTCCGAAGTAACAGATTACACAAAGGTAACAAAAAGGTATTAAATATTTAGTCTTTTGTTTTATGTATATCTATACCTACTCCTCAAAAAACAAGTTTCTTTGGGACAATTTTTTGATACAGATACTGTAAAAATTGATGAAAAATAGCATCTAGATTGTGGGTTATGACTATGCTATCTAATGTTTGAACTTTGACATTTGTACTAAACTATTTTGCATACAACTTGCTAAATTTACTCTTTTTGTCTGATTTATAAGATTTTGTCCTAAGAAATATGAAATTAGGCCAGTGCTACTGATCAAATATCTAATAAAATATGAATATTCTAATTGCATTTATGAGTGGATGAAGTGATTATTCACAGTAGGATGGCAATTATAATCAAACACTGGTTTTTACTACACAAGGGAAAGGTCTTCATAATGTTAAGTATCAATTCAAATAGGAATAATGCTATATCAAATATATTATACTTCATGGACACTTGATTCTTCACCTTTAGAAGATAATAGAAAATTCAATTATACCTAGAGAACACTTAGAATATATTAGGTTTGAATTTTTTCAACAGTCAAGGGGAAAAATTACTTAGATAAAGATGAGATTTCACTCATTTAAATGAAAAGCAAAAAAAAATAAAAAAATAAAAAAAGGATCTTTCTCAAATGGGAAAAAAAGAAGAACTAAAAATTCCTGAACCTGATTGAAGATCCCTTGCATTTGCAGGTTTGAAATAGATAACTAAACTTTAAAAAGTATCTAAATGAATCCCTTTTTGAGGACATGCAAGAAACTTCTAAAGTTTTGGTGATACAGCAGGACTTCTTTAAAGACAAGCAGCTGTCAGTATACTGCAAGACCGTAGCCAGAGAGTTTTTTGTGCAACCCCCACATGATGTTCTCATCTTAGGATGAACCACACTGCCCATTAGAGGCGGCAGAAAGGGCCAGGATATGCGTGTGTGAGAGACTGCACGCAAAGACCTGGCCATCATTTGTTGCTGTCACAAAGACTGAACACAAAATTTGTCAGAGTGAAACTACATGGCAACCTTTCTTGGAAAGAGAGTGGTGGCCAAGGTGATCTCCTCAAGACCCTTCAGTTCTCTTGCACAACCCCCACTGCTGAGAACACCAGCGATATAGCCACTAAGAAAACATACTTGGAAGGCTCATGTACAAACTGGTTTCCATATAACTAAGATATTTAAAAACATCACTTTTCATATCTTCAGCTGTACGTCCAGAAAAAGGTCAGAATTCTCATCTATCAGCAGTCTACAGAAATATCATCTGACCTATCAACTCTCAGATAAAGAACGGGACATTAATTTAATGTTTGTGTGTTATGTTACATGCTATGTTTCCTTTCTGTGAACCTTTTACAGTTACCATTTCTCTAACTTTGGGAGAAAAACCCTATTCTACCCTCGTGTTACAGTAGAAATGGAAATATAATGAAAACCAAAAAATTCAATCTTTCCAGAGGAAAAAATAATCAGAAATTAGGGTATGAGGAGACTTGAAGGTTAAGTAGTTTGTGCTGAGTCATTGCACTATCCCTTCTGCCTCCTTAAACTGCCTCAAGTGAACATTTCTCTGGAAGTTTTAATAACAGGTTTTTATGTCCCTTGGGTACAATAGTGCCTCAAATAACATACTACGCCATGAAGGAGCATCAGTGAATCCTCGGTCATGGAAAAACTAGAAAATGTGCAAACTCCCAATGTGTTATGCCTCCAGATCTTTCAGAAGGCTACAGTACATACAGGCTACAGATTAAAAAAACTGTTGATAGACAGCAGTTTAATCACTAGGGTCTTTCTGTCATAAACTGTGTTAAATTACTTTTGTCTCAATGTTTTGAAGAATTCTCTGTAGTGCTTATTTAACTGGAGGGTTTCTGATTACCCTTTGTAAACAGCTTTATCCTCCTTCTATAAAAATATAATGATAAATCTACCAGTCTTGCAAGGCCATATTCACCCTAAAAACTCCAATATATTTAATTTTAAGAACGCAACATAAGGAAAAGATCACATTAAGACAAGAACATACTCAATTTCAGTTTTTCTCCTTGGCAAAGACAAATCACACTAGAAAAATTCCCTTGTACTTCCATTCAGGATGCCCTAGAACCACCTTCACAAGGAATGCCTGCTGGGAAGCAACTCTTCCATGTGCAACGTTTTACAGTCCAAAAAGTAGGAATGGAAGAGGAAATTGTACAAAGTGGTAATTTTCCACAAAATATTGAGATATTAAAATAAAATATTAAGTATACAAAGCATAGTGTGAAAAAAACTATGTTTGAGGCCACAAGGCAGAGGAAGTCCAAAAAGTCATGAAGAATCAGAGACATGGTATAAGTCATGTTAAACGAAATGAATGCACAAGGAGCAAACCACAAAAAATAGATCTAATCTATTTAATTCTTTCTTTTTTAGCTGTTATTCACTGAGACAAGAATTGTCGAACTGTCGTGCCCCTTCCTTTTTATTTGAAAAAACACTTAGTGGAGCTATCTAGTTGAAAGCAAAAGAAAGCGACGTAACTTTCTCACAGTGAAGGGCAGATACTATTTTTATAATTAATACAATCGTAAGGATAAAAAAAAAATTAGAACTCAATCATTACTTTTGTTTTACTGGGGTCCTTTCATCATTTAACATATCTCCTCCTTTTTCCAGTCAACATTAAATATTTTCACAGTGAAAGCTGAGAAAATATTCAAGCCTTTTGTGTCATTATTCTATGATCACACAGTAACTTGGATGAGCATATCCTAAACTTCAGGATGGAACTCTGCTTTTATGCAATGTTCACTGCAAGTAAGAAAACTTACTGTTCTATCTATCTACCTATTTTTTCATCTATTTACATGACAGGTTAATGATATTCAGGTCTTTAACCTAACCTAGATCATCAGATAAATTATTCTTCATCACATACCAACCTGTTTATTTTCATGGACATTCAACATATTCTGTGAAAAGAAAGCCTTTCTGCAGTTCAGTGAACATTTTGGGCCAAATAACTTCAACAGTTCTTGTTAGTGAAAAGAGGAATCAACTGTCCTACAGCAGAGATACAATGCTTATAAAAACATACCTAACAGAAGGTGAAGTTAGGGCCTTTTGAAGCATAAAATAAAATAGCAGAAGAGGTCTGTTGTGGTATACCCTTTCCCCTGTATTTGGTTTAACCCTATTCCCCCTACACTTAGCCTCTCCCTATTCATGTATGTCAATCAGTTTGTTAATCCCCCTCCCCTCTAAGCCTTATATGTACCCTGCCCCAGTTGTCAATCTCCTGAATGCACCACCCTTTCCCCTCCCCGTTCTAGAAAGTTCTTCACCCCTTGATGCCCCATTCGTTCCTTTCAATTACTCTCCTCCCCTAGTTCCTCCTCATTGGACTGTGGTAAGTGATCCACCTAGGACCCCTCCCCCATTCCTTCCCCATTGGTTCTGAGTTAGCCACCACCCATTTGTACCACGCCCCTATAAAACCTTGTGTCTCTCTCCCCCCCTGCCCATTGTTGGAGTCTTTTGCCTGTGGTTCCTCTGATGATTAAACTGCCTTGGATACCGCACCAAGGATACCCTTCTTTCCTTCTCTCCTCCTCTCTCGCTCGCAGACCACGTAGCATTTCATGAGCCTCGCCCCTCGTGCTGGGACTTGCTCCCTACGAGGTCTAGGGACGGCCACAGACTTGGCGCTGTGAGCCCCTGGGCAGCTCCGACAGCATCAGAGGTCTGACTTTTTTTCTTCTTTTCTTTCATTTTTTGATGCTATGGTTTTCTAGTTTGTTAACTTTGTTAAAGATAAGTATTTCTGCATCTGTTGCTATGTGCATTTTCCCAGTAACTCCCAATGTGTTAGCATTCTGGATCTTGAAGAAGGCTACAGCACATAGAGGTTACAATTTAAAATAAATTTAGATAGACAATAATTTGTTCAGTATGGTCGTTCTACCCTGAGTTGTGTTAAATTACTGTTGTCTTAATGGCTTGAAGAATTCTCTGTAATACTTATTTCACTGAAGAGTTTCTGATTACCTTTTTGTAAATAGCTTTAACCTCCTTCTATAAAATGTGCAGGTGGCTGTCTTTTCCAGATGAATTTCCACAGTTCATGGCTTTTAAAATAAATTCAATCACTTTTTTCACTCATATCTTTGTAGAATATTATTCACGTATTTGGAAGACTTTTGAAAAGCAGTGACAAACTGTCAAAAATATGGAAAGGTCTCTAGTAGATTCAAACCTGTGTACAATTTCATTGGAACAAATAGGACAATTTTTGTTTCTTTTAACCTTGACGAATTATTAGCACAAAAAAAAATTGAATAAAAAGAAAACACTTCATACCCATACCAATCTGATTGTTCCTCCCAGGAGAAGAGTAGCATTTACTGTGCTGCTTCTACTATGACATCTCATAAATGTTTCAGTTAGAACATTTAAGGCTTGAACCAGTGCTTCATGTCATTAATAGTTTGTAGTTCAATTAACTTAATTTCTGTTATAAAAATCCATTTCACTTGTCTGAGTGTCTGACCTAGGATACAAAAATAAAATAAGTAAGAATTAAATAGGAAGATAGGTTTTTCCATTAAATGCAATCAAAGACACCTGCCTTTGACCATATTGGCAAGTTAAACACTTTTTTAACAGACTGAATAACTGTACTTAAATTAGCCATTTATTAGTATTTCACCCTACTTTTGGAGGAACTTTAAAGGATTTCCTAATCTGTTTCTGTATTTCTATTCTCATGTAAAAGCATCAGGTAAGTATGAAAAAACCCTCGATTCTGTGTGACTAGGTAACTTCCCTTTTTGCAGTTAAAGTTGAAACTGTGACACGGACAGAAGATTAACAATTACCAGTTTCTGTAAACAACCTTGAAAACTACCTGAGCCATATGCATCTCTCCAACAGAATTTTCAGATCATATTCATAGTTAATGGATAAACAAGCAATGGGCCAAATCCCCAAATAAAACTCTTATGTTTCTGCAAATCATGTGGAAACTCTCATTGTTATTAACAGAATCAGGAATTCAGTCCTAACTAAGAGTACTGTTCATGGCAACTTTATGTGAATTATGTGAATATGTGCTATAGCACAATGTTTTGTTATAACAGAAGTTAGTACCTTCTAATGTTCATTACAGTAATCTGATGCAGCACAATAATTCATCTAAATAGGAGACTAAACTTGCACTTTCCTAAAAAAAACCCAACTTACTTTATGGTGAAATTTTTACTCATTTTAAAATTTGATATAGTATTTTGGAGTAGTCAGGTATAGATTTACACTGTATAAATAATAAATTTTAATACTATAATTATATATATAAAACCTCCATTTTTATTTTTGAAAATTCTTAGAGATAAGTATAAAAGGGGCTTGATCTGCCTACTTAATTAATCTTTGGAGTTTGATTCTGAAATAAGAAACAGCTGACTTTTCATCCTTCCTCTTCACACATAACCAAATATATTGCTAAACTATCACATCTGTATACATCAACAAAAGTAGTTAGTACAGATTAAACCATCCATGTAAACACATGCACATGTAAGAAAGTAACTAATAAATCATTACATAAAAGCTTATATTCATATTGGTACATAAAATAGCATGTACACATGAGCTTTCTTCAGAAGATGCTATTGCTAATCTGTGTCAAGAAAGAATAAAATCAATAGAGCAAATGTGCTGTCACTGTTCTAAAGACACATTCTATAAGGTTGGAAAAAAATCCCACAAGAAAGAAAAGATTGTGATTTTCCTGACTTAAAACTGAACATAAGCTTACAGTTCTGAGTTTTATCTAACAAGAATCTTGATGTAAAACTTCACTTGCAGAAATTTATATTGAGAATGTCTTAACTCTTATGCAAAGGTAAGTATTTTTTCTGAATGCCATTACAAAATCTACAAGATAACAAATTTAAAAGAATGCTTGCAAATTATTAACTTCAATTTTCTTTATAGTGAATATTTTCCACACAAAATAGGCTGTTTTCAGGAGAACTGCAGCCAACTTGTGTAACAGTTTTGTTAAGTCTGTATATATGCATCATAGATTCAATGACGATAGAGTTCTTTTCTATAGTTTTTACTTTTCTTCTTTTTACTGACACAGAAGAGGAAGAAAGGTAACTTCTAAAAGAACTTTTTAAAAAACCTATTACAAAAAAGAAAAAAAAAAATCAATGGTTCCCTCCATAAAAGTCGTGCAGGCAAACGGAAGACTGGAATACTTTGTGAGTGACTGTACATCAGATGGAAAAAAATCAATAGTTTCCGTAAAGAAGGTATCCTCAGGGATAGAAAGCTTCAAGGTATGAATAGAACAGTAGCTTCAGTGCTTGGCATCTGCAGAAGTGATAATACATTTTCTAATCCCTGCCCAAGAGTGGGTAAAAGAACACACTGTTTCAGAGTTTTAATGATCCAGGGTGAATATATTACACTATCTTTCCTGCTGAGCTGCTTGAGCCCTACTTTACCTGTGGGATATGTTAGAAGACCAATCAAATAATTCAGAAAACTTCACATCTTAGCCAGCAATGTTGGAATGATGTTTAGTCTTCCTTCTGAGTCCTCTAATGTTTGCTGAAATCTCAAATACTTACCTCAGGAAGCAGCTTGTTATTTAATAGCAAAGATTTTATTGGTATGAAGGAAGGAAAAAAAAACCAAGTAGTTTTTGTAAATCTGTTTTGTGCATTAAGTTCACCTTGAAGTACAAAAAAATACCAAACAAACACGGGACTTTCAGGTGACTGGGATTAAGTGTTGCCACTGCTTGGTAATGTCCTGACTTCACATCTTCATTATCCATTTCTCTTTTCCCTGTTCCGGATTCCACGAAAGGAGAGCTAGAATTGCAGAGTAATAGCATGCCCCAGCTAAAAACATCACACTCTGCTTACAGGGAACTAGGATGGGATAACTTTAGACATATATTCACTGTCAAATTACTTCATTTTAATTGTCTTTCATGATGATGTCAATCCAGCATCCACTCTGGTTTTCTTCCAGACAAACCAAATCACAAAAAGGTGACTTTGAGGACATATTTCACACCAAAAATTATTGTCTAAAATCAGTAAAAAGAAGTTCAGCCTCCTGTAGGCTCTTTTTTGTCTGCAATATTACTCATGATTTCCTAGAACTGTGTTAAGAAAAGTCACTGAGAAAACAAACAAATGGACTCACATTATGAAACTGCCCCAGGATATTAAATATATGCTTTACTTCTGACGTAAGAGTGCAGTGCAGAAAGAAGGGAAGGAAAAAGAGATGGCTGGAGAAAATGAAGAAGGGAAGAAAGGGTAATAGACAGTCTGATGAAGACAGAAAGAAAAAACACAAGAAAGAAAGACTGAAAGAAAAACAGATGGAGAGCAAGAAAGATGGAAGGAAAGACAGGTGGAGAGAAAGACAGGGAGATGAGCAGACAGAGAGGAATTAGGAAGGCAGCAAGGGAGGGAAGAAATGTGTTACATTATTTTAGACATTTTAAACTGAAGAAGTTATGCCTTAGGGTCCCAGGAATGCCATGAGGCTGACAGGACTCAGGACCAAATGTTCAGTAGTTTGATCATCTGACTTTAGAGATTATCTGAGAAATATATCTGGATACCATTCTGATCTGCCAGACTGTGAGGGGAGTGTGGTCCCCTTGGGTTCACTTCATTTATTGGTACAGATGTAGCTATAGTGAATATTGCATAGGGTACTTATTAATATCCAAAACCATTTGAAGAGATTATTTCCACAAATAAATAAAGGTTTCCCTTAGAGATGTATAGATTGCCACCCTTTATCCATAAAAGCGGTGCAGACAGAAATTACAGTCTTTGAGGGGAATAAGTTATCTGTCCTTCAGATGCACATATCCCATCTTGGTGAGACAATCTTCTGTCATCAAGTTTAAAGCAAGCTGTGCTTTTGTTGAGTCTGTTAGATATACACAGGCAATATCTGTTCAGCCTCATTCTTTTGTCATGAAAAGCGCTGAAGAAGATCCTTACATCTCTGAGAGGCTCCCTGCAGATCTGAGAATTCCAAGCAGCTGCAGGTGTCAAGCAGCATGGTTAAGAGCTGCAGAGCATTTTAAGTTTCAGCTTGAGTTTTTTCCTTCCATGAGTGCAAGTCAGTTCATGCTATCCATCTCACCATGGTGTTTAGGAAAAAAACCCACACATGTGACACACTGCATGTAAGTATATCCTTGACGCTGGATAACCATATAATAAGAAAATCCAGAAAGATCTCATGGTTGCATCATAAAGTTTGAATGACTCAGATTTGTCATGTATTTGACACTCTCCTTTTTTATTTCACTTGGATAAACTTACTGCTACAACCTAATACTTTCATATGATTTAGCATACACAAAAACTTCCAGTCCTTATCTAGAGTTCTTGTCATGTCAAAAAATGTACACAAAAGTTCCAGATAAGCAAATATTGGTGTATACCTTTCAATCATTCTGAGGGCTGTCTTGGGTGGTTTTTATGTGCTGTGCTATTTTTGCGGGTGTTATCTGTAACAGTCAGGCTGATCTAAAATTACAGGCACAAAATTTGCACATTTATCAGTTTGAGGTACAATTTTTCAGTTGGAGAGGAAATCTGATCATGTTTAAGCACTGAGTTTTCTGTCATGTCTTTCTAAGGTATCTATTTCTCTATTTTCAAAATGCATTTGGCAATGTAGCTAGCACTGTAATTGATTAAGTGACTGCAAGGCATGCTGAATGTTCATCATTCTTTGAGGAGAAGCCTTCAGAAGTTTTCCTGCTCTACATTTCCTGCTGTGCTGAATAATAATTTTACTTTGCAAATGAAAGTGATAATGATGAATCTTGTTGACATTCCCGACGGCTGTTTATTTAAGCAAACAGAAGGGAAAAAACCCCTTTGGTTATTTAAAATTTTAGTACAGTATTCCAGAAGAAATAGTGACATAATTAAAACACTAAATAATGTCTAACCTTGCAATGTAGCAGTTTGCTAAAATTCACACAACATATTTAAAAAACATATATAATTTCATAATATATGGTTGTGGGATTTTTTTCTGAGTTTTCTTAAAACAATTCAGAAATTCAGTTTTGCTTTCTTTAATCATGAGTATTAATCCCAGAAATGTAAATATCTTCAGACATAAATTAGGAAATCTACCAATTAGTTGCAGGATACTTTGATACCTTACTTCTTTATGGTGAAACTTAAAGATTGGAAAAGTACAGGAAAATACAACACTGTAAAAATAGTCTAAATTATTTCACTGAAATGATATATCATTTCATAGTGATTAAAAAACAACATTTCTTTATTTCTTCTTGAATATTTCATAAAAGAAATTTGAAATATTCTGTGGGTTGTATACCATCAGACAATGTGTATCTGGAGTCTGCTCTTGGGCTCTCATTTCCCAGTTGGTTGCAGTGTATGTTTATTTACTCCTATGCTGTTCTTTTTGATGAAGAATCACATTACCTTTAACACTCAACACAACTGCAGTTCTCAGAAAAGACCTTTCCCCAGGCACCCTCCATGTAAACAAAATGGAAAAATTAGCCCCAAATTATTCCCTTTACCTTGCAGATTAGTAAACTATGTGCCTTCGCAAACCACTACATGTTCTCAAATGTCATTTCAGGATATGTAACGTACATTTTTTGGTATGAGAATATTATTGTAGTGAGTTGTGATATAGCACTTCACTGAAAAAGTACTAAGGAAGTAATGATTGTTCCTGAGGGTACAGAGATTCTCTGGGAGAGTTCTTTGTAGCTGAATATGGCCAGTCCACCCTGATAGACTTTGACTGATGACTGCAGACACAAGAAATTCTATTATTTTCTAGCTGGAGGACTAGGGATTTATCTAACATGCCTTTGGTTATGAAGACATGGATTGTCTTGTGGGCTGTACTACTGTATTCAAGAAAGGTTCATACATTTCCTATCAATTATTCAAAGTGCTACAAAATAGCAGCTGCTAAGGAACAACTACTTTAGATACAGCTTTTTCTTTACAGCTACTGGTGAACAATCTGTGGAGCCATCAGAATTTGCAATTGTGTGGGAAATAGATGAATTTTTAAAAATGCCAAAGCAGTACATTAAATGTTACTTTTAAATGATTCAATTGCTTTCACAGCCTTGGGTGTCTTGGATTTCTCAGAAATATAGGGATGCTAATAGCTACTTGAACAATTTATGTTATTGTTTGAGAGAGGATAAGCTTTTTTTCACTGTGTCAGGACAGCTAATTTTAATTCCAAACAACATTAGTCTTAAATAACTAGCAAGTGGGGGAAAAAAACCGAACAACAAAACCCAAAACACACCTCAAAACAAAATAAAAATAGATAGATAGAATTTGGCTGATATAAATTGCAGGATTAGGTAGCTGAAGTGGAATTCATCATTTTGCAGTATGATTTTGTGTGATTTTGAAAGAATATTAAGTAAATTTCAAGATCAAATATTTGAAAATACATTAATGTGAAATTACTAAACAATATGCAGGTGTGTTTTTAAATACAAAATAATCAAAAGACCATGTTATTATTCCATGTTACATGTAATAGAGCCATCCAGAAAACGACAAGTTATTAGATGTCTTAGTTTGCATTTCGGTGTTCAACAAATTTTTACAGTAATATTTCTTCTTGTGACAGCATGGTCTACTAGAGGCCTTTTCTTCAGTGAGTTTTTTAAGATTGTACTTTCAAAAGGAAGTGAAAAAGATATTAAGTTGTCAAAAATAATTATAGCAAGAACACAGAGATACAGACTTATCACAAATTAGTAGAATACTTAAGAATTTTTGTCTAAGAAATCAGCTCCTACATATTTTTTCTCAGTCAAATAAGTCAAACATGAATTAATTCTATCAGAATTTGGTTTTGTTGTCATTATTTAGATAACTTCTGAGGTCTGCTTTGTAGTAATATTTTTGTTAATGGTCTTTTAAAGAATTCAAAAGAAAAATACCCATGATAAAATAGTCAATTTATTATATAAAAAAAGAAATACATACTGGTTTTTTCAAAAAAAATCAAGTCCAACTCCCTTTTCCAATTTTGAAGAGATTTTTAAAGAGGAAAATTAATTTGTGCTACTTTTAAAAATTATTTCATTTGTATAATGACTTCTGTGTATGAAGACATATAAAATAGAAGCTATGTGAACTCAAGCCAAATTTTTTTGCAAGTGAAAGATAATGACTCATTATAACTTCTAAAAGTACTTTCAGTGACAAAAAATATACCAGACTTTGTTTTATTTTTTCATCATGAGAACGGTTTTGGAGGACATTTTAACAGGAGACACTTATGTACCCCTTATTTTTGGGCCAGAAAGCAACTCTCTTGTGACCCTCATATATTTCTTGAGTGCAACCTAATATATCTATGTCAGGGGTGCATCTCAGCTGATAGAAGTATGAAATGAAGCGTGTAAGATACATGCTTAAAATTGTATAGAATAAATTTTTGAAGTATTCTGTAATTAATTTAGTCTGTCTGTGTTGTGATTTCCCTAGATCTGCGGCCGACCTTGCCACATAGAATCAAATAATTATTTAGGTTGGAAAGACTTTTAAGATCAAGTCCGACCATTGTCCAAGACCACCACTATACCGTGTCCCTAAGTGTCACATCCACAAGTCTTTTAAATACCTCCAGAGATGGTAACTCACCACTTCCAGCCACACTTTCTTAGGTCTGTAGCACTGCATCAGGTTGTTTGGACCCAAGTGCAAGATCTGGCACTTTGTCGTGTTCAGCCTCACACCTTTGCCTCAGCCCGTAGATCTAACCTGTCCAGATCCCTCCACAGAGCCTTCCTATCCTCCAGATCAACATTCCCACCAATCTTTGTGTTAGAGGCTTCATTCTCCTCGCTGTCCCTATCTTCTACCCAGAGAACAACTGGTCTTGCTAAAAAAGACTGCAGCAAAGAACACATAAAGAAAGTACCTCCCTCAGCCTTTCCCTCAGTCTTTGTCACTCGCTAAATTAATTCCTATCAGTTCTATGTACTATGTAAGTATATCCCTATACTAGACTGTGCAGCAATATAGTAGCCAATTATTTTTTTCCTAAGAAACCAACTTTATGAAAGCAAAAAATGTTTAGTGTGACTATGCTGTACCATATTATACAAATATATCCCAAACAAATATCAGGATGTGCAGTATTCATAATAAGGGATTTTTTTTCTGCTCAATAGAAACCAATTTTTTTTTAACCTGAAAATGGATGGCAACGTTTTGTTTAGACTTTTATGGATTCCGCAGTTGTTGTCGCTGTTCAGGGTTAAGAGTTCTACTCTAATTGCTGTTTTCACAGAAGCCTTTTCAAGTCTGTTTTCATCTTTGCTACTCTTTATACTTTTTCATATATTTTCATATCTTCTGGATTCTATACAAGGTAGAGGATCAGAACTGCATACTATATTATGTACCAATATAAACTTTGTGGGGTTTTTTTTGTTTGTTTTTTTTGGTTTTTTTTTTTTTACACCTTGATAAAGCATTTTTTTCAGTCGCAAAACCCTATTCAGAGCTCCTTGCTGTATGTTCAGGAAAGTTGGATTATATTTTTTAATGTGAATTGCTTGGGAATTATATTCACAATGTTTTGCCTCCGTTTTATTTTCTGATAAATCCATAGTATAAAATCCTTCAGCAGCTCTTCAGCCTTTGCCAAAATATATGAATTGGTAGTCCTTTTCCAGATCATTACTTATAAAATGCACATATTTTGCCAGATGTGTGCATACTCAGCAAGGGTGCACCCAGACATCCTCATGGGATTCCATTGGTGCATTTTTTTCAATGTGAAGCTTCCTATGTACTCCTACAAATTTGTCTCCAGCCTGTTCACTAGTCATTTGAGAACAATTTTCTATTTCACTCTATCATACCTTATTCTCTTCAAGTGGTAAGGGCTCTATCCAGCATGCTTACTAACTCCTTCAGGGAAATCCAGAATATAGGACAGTCTTCCATACTTTTTGTCATAGATATGTAGTGTGACTTAGGCTTGCTCAAGGTAAGATTCAGAATAAACTGATATATTGCATGATGTAGAGGTAAATTCATAAAGATTGATACTGTTCTGATAACAAGTTTTCTTCCACATCAGTCATATCAGCTCATTTTCTAGGCCACCATAGCCCAAGAAATGCTAATCCATAAATCTCCTCTGTTCAGAATGTCTTATGATTAATTGATTTTGCTGTCTACAATAAGCTGGAAAACATGTTGTCAAATCATTTTTCCAAATCTTAAAAAAATAAAAGGAAAGAATAACTTCTCACATCCACATTCTCTATGAGAGCAATAGCATCTCAGGAACATACCTACCCAGGTCTATCTTGTATGACTTTTTTAATGCAAAAATAAGGCCTCCGTTACAGGTGGTTATGAATAACCATGTACACTAGGGCATCTTAAATGTCAAGATAGCCCTACATAAGAAGAACCATATTGATTTCTTAAATTTTCATGGAGCATATTCAGGCAGCCGAGTGCAGTAATACATTTAATAGTCTATGAACTGCATCCCACACCAGCTCCCTTACACAGACAGCATAAGGTCCTTTTCTGTTCAATGGAGAGTAATAGAAAGCTCTAGAGAGCTGTTTGTCTACTACTAAGGTACCACAAAGAAAATAATCATCTGAATTTTCTGTTTCTAGGCCTTGACTATAAAGGTTACTAGATCAGATGTAGATACGGGATATCTTAGACAGAGAAAGAGATGGAAAGCCAGGTTAGATAAGTATTTCCATTTTCTTGCTTATTCTTACTGTCTTGTTTATAGCTTCACATTGTTGCCTGGAAGATTCTTCGAGCAAATCCTCTTCAAATACACTTTGTGGTGCATGAAAAAGGAAATGACTGGGAACAGTTTGTATGGATTTGCCAAGGATAAGTCTGAACAACCTGATTGATTCATCAGACAAAAAGACTGGATTTGTGGAGAGGAGAGGAGCAGGTATAATTTGAAAAGCAAGTCTTTCAACACAGTCTCCCACAATGTTTAGGATGTCATAGTATGGACGGGCGGTCATGTAAAAACCTGGCTAGATGACTAGGCTGAGAAGATAATTGTTAATGGTTTTAACATTTTGCTAGGATGCAGCAGAGGATGCTGCAGAAGCCTGTACTAGGACCTGTCCTGCTCAGCATCTCTGTCAGTGACCTGGAGTGGATGAAACACTGCACTTTCAGCAAGTTTTCATGTGACATGAATCTTGGAGGATTTACATGCTTGAGGGCAGGGCTATCTTTCAGGACAGACAGGAGGGAGAAATTAATGAAATTCAACAAGCACAGAAGCAAAGTCCCATCCCTGGGAAAGAAGATCCCCTGACATCAATACAGACTAGGGGAGGACTGGTGACCTACCTTGTGGAAAATGCTTTTGGGAACCCTCGTGGGACAGTGACCTAATGTTAGCCAGCAATGTGGCCTGGATGCAGAGATAGCCCACAGTCTCCAGGGTCGTATTAGCAAAAGCCTGGGTAGTGGATAACAGGAGGGGTTTATTCCCCATGTACATCACCAGTAGACCATATTTAGAATATTACAACTAGTTTTGGACCCCCCACTCCAGGAAAGACATTGGCAAAGTGAAGCAAGTTTATCGGAGGGAGAGCATGTTGGTCAGAGTGGGAACACTCACCTGTGAAAAGATTCTGTGAGAGAGAAGCTGGTTCAGCTCAGAGAAGAGACTCTGGCGGGGGACCTCACAGCATTCCCTACATTACCTACAGGGAGGTTACTAAGAGGATGGAGCCAGGCTCTTCACAGCAGTGTATGAGAAGAATATCCAAGACAAAGGGCATAAATCTAAATTAGGTTCACAGTGGCTATCGGGAGCATCTTTTTCCCCATTCCCGGTGGAATTAATTGCCCAGAAAGATTGTGCAGTATCCATCCTTGAGGGATTCCTAGATATGACTGAACAAAGGCCTGAGAAACCTGATCTGCCCTCACAGCTGACCTGCAGTTACCAGGAGGACCAGAAACCTCTTAAAGTCCCTTTTTGCCTGTTATCCTAAGTCTGGTCTCCTGATACATGTTCCAGATTTATGAAAAAACACAGGAAGAACATTGTTATATCTGACCATTTGTTGTCTGCTTTCTCACTAAATTTCATCTGCTTTCAATATAAACTCTTACTCCCAAACTTATTACCTTGCTTGATTTTTATAGTCAAATTAACGAAATAACAATGCTTTGAGTCTAAAGTAGATTAGACAAATCAAGTACTAAAATGTCATAGAGCCGTTGATTTAAATGTAGAATATGCACTGAAAATATTAACTCAAGGAAGATAAATTCCCATCCAGAAAGATCTAATTTAGTCAGTTGACTTCATGTTTTAGAAGTTATGTATGCAATGGAGTATCAAAAATTTGAACTCAGTCTTTGGCTGGAGTGAACAAACGCTCATTTATTTTTCTCAATTTATTGAAAATTCTGAGGAAATTTTGCTGCTTTACTGAAAACTGAGTCTTTCTTAAAAAATATTAGTAGTATATTATACAGATTTTGTGAGAACAAAACCAGATTGCAGCTATTTTGATTGTATGACTTAATATTATCTCCAAATTATACAAATAATTAATGCCTGCTTCATGATTTAGTAAAATGTGTAAAAAGGACAAACAAAAAGAAAGACTTATTTTGTAATTCTCCTTTAAATTGACTAATGTCTAATATTTTGCTTCCATTGCAGATATGACTGTCAAACTGTATACTTAATAGTGACTTCTAATAAGCACATGGATCATACGACCCTGTAAATTCAGGTCTGCTGAGCCTTGCAGAATGAATAGATTGATAAAAGCTATTTTCAGTCAAGTTCAAATACATAAGTGAAAGAAAGTGACTTCATGAGAAAAGCTACCATTTCAAACAAAAATGATTGGCATCTTCATTGTGAATAAAACACTCATTACAAGAAAAATTTCTGCTTAGAAATGAGGAGGAACATAATTTCAGTAACCAAATAATATAATTTAACTAGAGAGAAAGATGTATTATGTCAAATGGTTCATCAGTCTGGTGATTCGTAATTACCCCTTGTCAAGTTTTCAACAGAGTTTCGCCTGATTTAGTTTTAAATGTTCGTGAGAAATAACGCTGTTCATTTCCCACAGGAGACTATATTGGCTGTGAAAGCTCATTTCAAGGGATTTTTTTCAAGTTCAGTTTAATACTTGCTGTTTCTATAAATAGCTGGGAGTTATTATTACTATTATTATTACTATTACTGTTATCATTGCTGCTGATTTTATTGTTATTATAATCTTAGTTTTTACTCTCTTCTCATTCAGTATTCTAAAATGCTGTTTCTTATTTAACCCACATGTACCTATCACTTTGAAATAATGCCCCTGTATGTGATCTCTCCAACTTCATGCACTTATCAGTATCTTTAGATCTGCCTCAAAACAATTGTTCAGAGGAAGAATGATACCTGCATAAAGCTGTGCTTGGAACTTTTTGTTGTGATTCATTGCAAAATGATTGCTATTTGTTTTAGTGTTTCATTTCTCAACTTTTGCTTGTTCCAGAATATCAAATATTTTTAGTCTGAGAAAGCAGAGGATTTGTTAAATGAAAATTTAGTAAGTGAAAACCATTTCTGATGTTTCCATGCAAAGAAAAAATGATAAAAGAAGTGTTAGTAGGCAAGATATTCAGCAGATAAGTGTCCGAGGACTGGTGGTGTGGAAACTGTCACTGGGTTTCATAATCAATGAAACCACTAATTGATGGAGTTATATAAACATATAAGTAGCTCTATTTTAGTTTTGTCATTACAGTCATAGTAGCAGGCAACTGTCTTCTGAGAGGTGCAAAGGCACCCACTTGCTAACCTGATGTGTGAGAGGCGTGCTGCTTACCAGGGGCATGTTTCAGGGATCTCATTGAGAGAATACCAAGCCTCATACAGTCCTCTGACTATTATTCGCTGCTGAAGTTTCATATAGGTACAAAAGATACAGCCAGGAGGAGTATGAGCATTATCAAGAAGGATTACAGAGTTATAGGAGTGGTGGTGAAGGCCTATGGAGCACAGGTAGTTTTTTGCACTCTATGAAAACCGTTCACTGATTATAGCTTTTGATTATTCTTCTGCAATAATATTTCTGCTTATTTTTCCTAGGTTAAAGTGGTCCCAGATCCCTGTGAACAGATACTCCTGCATTTGTGTAATGTGCCAATTGAATTAAGAGATCCATGTGTGAACTTAGAGGTCTCTGTGTATATATACCCTTGTGAAATTAGAGTTTGTGTTGCATTTTATCTGGAATGAACGAATTCTTTTATCATTTATGGGTTTTTTTAGCCTTTTTTCCCATTCTTTACTTAATTTTTAAAAGCTATTTATGGTTATATCCAATCTGGCTTTATCAAATCCTATCTTTATTTCTAAAAATTTTCCTTTTTCTTCCTCCCTTTTTCATATAGTATGATTATTGCTCAAATTCTATTATTTAATCCTCTTCACTCTGCAATTCTTATAACACAAAATGTGGAATATAGCAATAACTATAAAATCACTTCAATGAGAAACAGTAAATGAGCACAGTCTTGTAGCTGTTTCCGTAGATCCAGAAATGGAAATGAAACCTGTGAAGGTTAAAATGTCCTTTTGACAGGTTGTTACTAGCATCAGTAAGTGACCTCTCATTATGCTTAATGATTGACAGGTTTTGATTAATTCTTGATATTATGGAGTCTGAAGGAAACCAGAACAAACAAATTAAACCACACAAGCATGCTTTGGAGGACACATTGGTGTTTGGGAAGGCCTTAACTTTGGTTGCTGTTACAATCTGTCTGCCTGGAGGACCTGAAACAAGATATTTTGGTTTGCAAGCAAATACTCCTGTTAATATGCTGTTATACAGCTGGAATCCTGAAGAGCACAGAGCATTTATGAAACAATATCATTTTTCCCCCATACTGCCCAAAGTGTAAGCATACTATCTCACTCGAGCTGTCAGTCCCTCCCATTACATAGTCACCAGTTTCAGCAGTCAGAAAGCATTGATGTGTTTCATTTTCACGCTGAATGACATTAAATCTCATGCCAATAAAAAATGCCTTAGTCTCACTTCAGAATGCAGACACATTTTAGTTTTCTTACAGGAAAGAAAACTGAGAGTTAGCATAATGTGGCCCTGGAATTCTTAAGGTTACAACGTATTATAATAACTGAGTAGGCTCGTTTATCTTCCGCTTATCTATCTTCCACTACCTCTAATAATAAAGTAATCAAATTTTAATATTTTGATTAGACTGTCTATTTTATTGAGTCTAATTTGTGTCACTTGAGCACTATGAAATGCACATATTTATTTTTAATTACTGTCAAAGACACATAAAATGTACCTGTACAAGATATCTCTGAAAAACAAGTAATATTCCTGTGTCTTAAACTTAGACATTTGTCTTTGTAATTGCTGTAAAATTCTTCAGAGAAATTTTCTTTCGTTAGAAAATAAGTATATTGCAGATGTGATGGTATTTATAAAATAATAAAATAAAAGTCTTATTATGGGGCAGAATGGTCTTGGAAACTGTAAAGGCAAACCGGTCTGAAATAAAAGGTGAGGTAAAATGTAAAAGCATTTCAAGCATAAACTGCTATATCTGCAGGATGAAACAAGGAAGAAGACTCTCAGTTGTTTATGCAGATAAACAGAGATGGTGAAATGTCCTGAACTCTAATCATATGAGCTTTCAATTATCCTGGTGCTGAAAACAATGAGAATTCTGGAGTAGTTAAAAAAAAAAAAAAACCAAACACAAAACAAAAAACCCCCAAAAATGAAAAAAACCCAAAAAAAACCTGCAGACAATCAAACAAAAAAACTCCCAAACGCTTTCTGTCCCCAAACCATAAAATACGAATACCCAAGCATGGTGTTTTTGACTGCTGACTGTTCAGCAGACTGGCTCTAGCTGGAATCCTGAGAGAGAGAATAACATGATAAATGAGGTAAAATGACTCTCATCTTATACAGCACCAGTATGGGGACCCGTCCTTGTGGGGAAGTAGATTCTGGTTTTGTCAGGACACTGTCCTCACACCTCTAATTTTTGCCTAAGGCTTGCCAACAAAAACCTTTAGATTCTGTATCAATACATCCCTGGAGTACAACACACTCTGTTGGCAGCCAATATTAAACATTTTAACCGCTGTGCTGAGCAGATTTAGGTCTCTGGACATCGCTTTGTGCCTCTAGGGATCATTATCAGAAAACAGGGTATCCTTTCTAAGAATCAAATAAATAACATTATTATTTCAGAAATAATATATGAAATGCAATTTCCATTTCTTTCTAGAAGAAAATACTTTGGATTTCTTCTACATTTCAGTTAAGGGTTGTGTATCAGGTCTTAGGTCATGTAAGGGTTTGATTAATCTTGTGAGTAAAATACAGTATTAGTTTAAATGCAGCATGAAACATTCATTCACGAAAATAAACAAAAGGCAACCTGAAAGCAATAGGAATGATAGAGTCAGAGAATATTCTGAGTTGGAAGGGACCCACAAGGATCATCAAGTCTGGCTCTTGAGCGAATGGCCCATACAAGGATCAAACACCCAACCTTGGCACTAGTAGCACCGTGCTGTAACCAAGGTAAATGTTGTTACCAAACTTCTTGAGACACACGCCACTGTTTTCAAAGCCATGATAAGTAATTTGTCTTAGTTTGCATATTAGGTATTTTAGGAATATTGAGGATGATGGGGATCTATCATTCCCAGAATCTGAAAAATTGTGAGAAAGTAATTATGTATTGAATATTTTAATTTTTATCTGAAGAATTTTTAAGAGTAACTTGGCCGGAAAAATGAAAGAGAATGCAATTATTCTGCAATATGTTCATAGATTTTCAGAAGAAAATACAATTGATTGCTGTTAATGAGACTAATTCTAATTAAAATGTAATTTTTTTTTAAATTGTTCTTATTACACTCAGAAAATATTTACTTATTTAACTTCAGCATTAACTCTAGGACTCTTTTTCTTTCTGTTTTGATGATGTTTCAATGCATACTCTTAAACTCTTCAAACAGTGAGAACTAGGTCCTGAAACACTTCCTAACTGAAGCTGTCATCAAAAATCACTGGACTTATGTGGAGTATTTAATACTCTGTCAGAAAATAAAACAAACTTGTCAGTTTTATAATGATATGAAACCAAACAATGACATTCAGAAACTAAACTGTCGTTGAGAACAGTGTTTATGATAATGAATTTTGTATGTGGAGATGCCTCATGCAAAGAAATGCAGAAAATCTCTGAGGCGTCTCGGTGCAGCTGCCAACCGCCTGAGAGGAAAGAAATAGCTGACTGTTGTAGTCAGGAGGCTAATTTCCTGATTTCTATAAACTGTCTAAAAAAAAAAAAAAAAGTCAGACTACAGATTACAGCCTAATGAGATTTTATGTGCCATTATGTTTCCTGCTTCTGAAATACCACTGCAATAAAACCAGAAAATAATTTAGGTTGGAGAGGACCCTGGAGGTCACCTGGTCCAAACCCTGTCACACTAACTTTGAAGCTGAATCTAACTTCAAAATTTGATAAAGTTGCTCATGATCTTTTATTGATTTTTGGGTATCTGAGGACAGATTCCACAAGCATTTGTGTGACACAGTTGTGAGTTATGGGGTTATTTCCAATGTCAAATCATGATTTCCCTTATTGCAACTTGCATCTATTTTCCTACACCCTATAGCTGTACTTGTCTAAGAACAATCTGGCTTCTTCCACACTATAAGACAATACAGATATTTGAAGGCAACAATAAAATTATTCCTCAGTCTCCATTTATTATGACCGAAGAAATCTAGCTCTCTCTTTCTTTCCTACTCTCTCATATTTAAGAATATGAATGGCCAAAATATCTACAGGGCAGTTCTCTGCCTCATATTTTCTGTTTTCACAAGTGAAAACTCAGAGCAGTTGTAACTAGCAGCCAAAATGCTTGATATAGAGCAATACAAAATCAAAAATGTATTTTTTATCTGTCATTTAGGAAGTGTAAGGATTTCTAAAAGTGCACTAATTTGCACGGTTTTTTTGAGGCAGCATCAGTGATATGCAACATTGCCCTTCTGGATTATGTATCAGGACCAGATTTGTGTTAGAAACAGCTCTGTTCCACAGCCTGAGAGATTGAGCAAGTATGTACTGACATCTGGTGGACGTTTGACCAAACATGTCAATAAAACATTGCGGCTACACAATACTTGTTCAAGAAAGTACTTATAGTGGATTTCACTGCATTGGTTCTGAGTCCTCTTTCCACCAAGTATGGGAGAAAATAAAACCGCAGTAAATATTTCAACTTCAAGATTACTGTTTCTACCATGCTATTTGGGAAGATTTCCAAAAAAGTCTAATTGTTCTCTGGTTTTATTTGTAAAGTAATGCACCTTTTAAAATATATACAACAGCAGATCAAAACATTTAGGCACATATGACTGTATTCACATATGTCCATCTGGCAGTAAGTGGCATAGCTTAGCCCATCTCTAGTTCAGAAACCCCCACATTATAACATTTGCTAGCTGCTAGTCCATAAGGCTGTGCTTAATGAGTACCTACTTGATCATGAAACAGATAGTGTTTGAGAATAAATGAGTGTGCTGGTCGACAGCAGCTCAGTAGGAACCAGCAGTGTGCCCTGGAAGCCACGAGGGTCAGTGACATCCTGGGATGCATCAAAAACAGCATAACCAGCTGGCCAAAAGAGGTGATTATCCTGCTGTATTCAACACTGATGTGGCCTCACCTGGAGTGCCATGTGCAGTTCTGGACCCCACAATTTAAGAAGGATGTGAAGGTACTCGAATGTGCCCAAGGGAAGGCAACAAAGCTAGGGAAAGACCTGGAAGACGTCCTATGAGGATTGGCTGAGGAATATCCTATGGGCTTGTCTAGAAGAGGAGGCTGAACGGTGCCCTCACAGCTCCTATAGCTCTCTTCAGATTCCTCTCTGAGGAGGTGAAGTGGAGATCAAGGTGCTGATCTCCTTTTCCTGGTATCCAACACTAGAATGCATGAGAATGGTTCAAAGTTGTCCCAGGGCAGGAACAGACTGGATATTAGGAAGTATTTCTTTGCTGAGAGGGTGGCCAAACCCTGGAACAGGATTCCCAGAGAAGTGGTAGAGGCCCCAACAGCCTCAGTGTTTACAAGGCATTTGGACAATTCTCTTAGTAACATCAGCTTTTAGTCAGCCCTGAACAGGTCAGGCAGCTGGATTATAGGACTGCTATATGTCTCTTCCAGTTGAACTATTCCCCTCTCCTCTCCCTCTCCTCTCCCCTCCTCTCCTCTCCTCTCCTCTCCTCTCCGATCCTCTCCGATAAGCCACAAAGTGAACTCCTGAAACTTTAATTTCATTTTGCATGTTCCTGAATGTCTTCTCTGTGTGTGGGGGCATTGTGTTGTTTCTTACTCTAAATTAATTTTTCTTTTTGGTCTTCCATTTATCACTGCTGAGTTTCTCTTTTTCTACCTTCATTCCTTCAAAGCTCTGACTTTATTTTCAATCTTTTTTGCTCTTATGCTCTGTTTCGCACTGATAAAATCAGTGCAACATCCACTATTGATGAAGCATAGAAACCTTACTTGCTGCCTATATACTTCAAAGGCCATTAATGCTTCCATATTAGAGGATGACAGATATGTCATCACAAACTACTCTGTGAACAGACAAGCTCTATAAGCTGGCTGGGTGTTAAAAAAGTTATGTAGAATCAAGAAAACAATGATTAAGAATTTAAAAAAATCTACTGAATATTCTATAGGAAACAAACAAATAAGACAATGTGAGAAATAGAGGAGTTACTAATTTAACAATTTTATTGCAGTATGTCCTTCATCTAACTTCTGATGTTTTATCTTTCAAGATATTCATATGACATAAAAAAGCCTTTTTTTCATCTACGTAACATGGAAAAAATACCCCATCACTTTTAACTGCTTAACTTACTATGATTTTTTTTTTTTTACTTTTCTAGCAATAAGAATCAGCTTTGAAAAGACAATTTTGTCTTATAAAGATTGCAAAATTATTAGGACCTAATCAATTATTTAGCCGTGAAGACATGTACCGCTCAGCCTAAGAGGTAAATTATATAATTATAATTTTAAAAATCCTGAATTTTCATTCACAGAATTTCAACTCAGAAGACTTTCCTTTTTGGCAGATTCTAAGGCCCCTTTCCACAGTAAAAGATTGTTTTTTCCAGTTCCACGTGTTAAATTACAATTATATAGTTAGTTTAGAGAGTTGACATTCCTGGCTTAAAATCATAAGAATTACAAGGAAAAGAGATCTCTGACTACAGACGATGTTATGTCTTTTGACTGTCTTGAATCAGGAATATTACTTTTAAATTCTGTTCAATATTTAGAAGAATTTAAAGGGGGGGGTGAATGTTTGAGTTGTTTTTTTGTTGTTATTCTGTTTTGTTTGATTGTTCATTACATGGAAAGGAGTTTAATGTAGTTACGTGACTTCTAAAGCAGAAGATTTCAGTGAAATAATACATATATTTCTATTACAGGAAAAAAGCTCTGCTTTAACAATACAAACTTTTGATTTACCATGTCTTTATTTACTGTTCTATGACCACATTACATGACTACTTGTTGAAAGTAAAACCAAAGGTGTAATATTTAAAGTATGAAATTATAAACATCTGGGGCTTTGAAGATAGACAACTAGAAAACTTTATTTTGCACATGGTGGGAAAAAGCCCACACATGAATTCTTAAACCCCAAGTGCCAACAATCTGTATGTTTCATTTATTTCTGCATTTTTATTTGCTATTTTTCATGGTCAGAAATTCAGTGGAAGTAATTGGAAGATGTAGGTCCTCTGCTGAGCAGGGCTTCCAAGATAGTTGCAAATGACACAGAAAAGGCTGAGGTATCCTGTGTCTTCTATGCCTCAGTTTTCATGGGGAAGTATCCAGTCCCCAAATACCCATCTGAAATAAAGAATGAAAAAGAAAATAACGAAACAACTTCTAGGATGAAAAAAAAAAAATTAAAAAAAGAGAGAATGATTGCTTATTTGACAATATCCCACACAGTCTTTGGGGACAAACTGGCAGAATAGGACTGGAGAATGTACCATGACTAGAAAGCTGGATGAACTATCAAGCTCAAGCCAAGCTTGAAGGGAAGTGATCAATGGTTCAAAAGCTGAACAGATAAATTAGACTCCATACGCCACAGGACTTTTTCACCATCCATATGGGACTCTTATAGGGCGAGCGGGTCCTGATGATCACTCCTTGGCTCTCCAGTTGAGGTCTTGGTTGGTGCAACACTGTCACCGGTGCACTGTGTTGGTAGTGATAGGCACCTGTCGTTCTTTTGCTTTCAGCAACCCCACAACAAATGGGAGAGACCAGACAAGGTAGAACAGCTTCTTATTTTCCTCCATCTCCAAGGCAACTATACCAAAACCCAATGGTATACTTTTGGGTCTTTGAAACACCGTTTGCTGAGATAATTAGTCTATGCCAAAAGTGCATGGAACCTCTGGGCCATCACAGTGGGATGATTTTGTCACTCATTCCTAGTCAGGCTCATTTCAACTTCCAACACATTTAGCTGTTGATGTCCTCCTGACACTCTGGAAATACAAATGGGTTCTGTTCCTGTATAGCTTGATGGCATAAAGGTACACTGTGCACCAGTATCCTACTAGGCCCATTTACTTCTGTGGATCTGGTGTGCCAGACCATTTAATCCACACGTACCAGCAAACCTGGCTGTTCCTCTCCTCTACCTGGCTAGAGGCCAGGCCTCTCTCATACTGATCATAGGATTCTCCACCTACCTCTTGTAAAAACAAATTAGAATTCTTTCCCATAGAATCAGGAGTAACATCAGCAGTTCTACACTATCTAGGTTGCTTCCCACTGGAGACTGGAGCAGCAACTTTCCTGGAAGAACCCTCATTTGTGATTGTTTCTCCCTGCAATTCCCGCACCTGTGCTTCTAGGGTAGAGGTCATTTTTTCATCCCATCTCCTCATGTTGTCTCTATGGTCACACAGGAGACTGTACGATTTGTACCTTCTATATCCTCTCTCTGAAGCAAAAAATCGCTGTTAATAGCTGAGATGCAAGTGTATACAGTTGGGAAGTGGGACATATACTCTTTTGATTTGCTGGAACCCCTGGGACAGTTTTTCCCTGTTTTTGGACAGATTTTCCACAGCCAAGATGCCAGCCTATAGAGAGAAGAGAGGTTTTATTTGTATTTCTGGAGCTGGTGAGACAATTCATGTATTGATGGTGACTCTTTGTCTCTCCAAGTCATTACTGCCATTGGGTTGGCACATTACAATTGTGTGCTCTGTTCAAATTTCCACCAAATGGTTCATCTGCATTGGACTTCTGGATCTGCAGGTGACTGCATGTTGTTTGGATCATAATAAATCATCTCTATCACAGCTAACTCCCTTAGGTACTAGATACCTGTCTCCATTGAGGCCCATTTATCTGCATGACGTACAACATCTTCCTTGAAAGAGATTCCTTTCCCTCGCACTTGACAGGAGTTACCTCCAGAGACTTAGGACTTGTGTCCCTTTTCCAACTGCCTTATCAAGGGCTCTTTCCCTAGAAAGCGATGCCATCTGTTTGAACTCCCTATCATGTAATTCCAGGCTGTCAGCCCTGTTATCACAGCATCAGACAAGCCAGGTGATAACATCCTGAAATTTTTTCACGTGTCCCATAACTTGCTCAGAGATAGGAATTTGGTGGTTACCTCTTGTTCTGCCTCTTCCTCCTGTTCTTGTAGTGACCCTGCTTTGTTCTCCCCCAGTAAATAAGCTGATTTTGATGTCCACTTCGTCTTAGAGAGAGAGATGACTGATACTGGCATGGATTGGTTCTCTGGTTCAGCTGCATCACTCATCGCCAGAGTTTGAGTAGCTGCAATGCCCGTCTCCAGTGTTTGAGTAACCACAGTGTTCATCACCAGGCTTTTTGTAGCTGCAGTGCTTGTCACTGGGGTTGGAGTAGTCACAAATTGTTGCTTAGCCATAAACAAGATCTGAACCACGTTCATGGTTCCTAGCGATAGGACCATGTTGGTTTCAACATCCCAAGGATATTCAAAATTTTTAAAATTCTTAAACACTATTGAAATTGTCCTGCAGAAGAAGATGAATATATGAGAGGACGTCTCTTCTACAGACTATCTCTCCGAGCAGGTAAAAGGTGTAATTATTAATTATTTCCGATAGATGGCTCCCGAAGTACAGAGCTGATGGCAGTGCTGAATACAAACACCAGATTCGTTTCAGGACCAGCAATTCCATCACATCATAAGGCAGTGTTACAAAGTTTAGCAGCATGATAACCTTAGCCCAGAGCCTAGAAGTGATAAATAGCACAACAGGGAACATACACTGTAAGTAAAGTTAAATGCAACTCTGAGAACAAGCACAACTCTGAGAACAAGTAAATATTATAACCATCAACTATTAAACTTACATAAGATTATAAAAATTTTGTTTTAACATGCTCTTGACACATCTGTTGTTATAACAACCCTTCATGCCCACCTTGTGTTCCAAAAAGTACTGTCATGGTTTAACCCCAGCCAGCAACTAAACACCACAGAGCTGCTGGTTCAGTCCTGCTGCCTTCCCCAGTGGGATGGGGGAGAGAACTGCAAAAACCTAAAACTTATGGAAATAAGAAATAAAGAAATAAGAACAATTTAGTAATTAAAACTAAGATAATGATAATAATAGTAATAGTACAATAAAAATAACAGTAGTAATAGAAAGAAAAAGAAAAATAAAAAAGAGAGAGAAGAATAAAACCCAGAAAAAAGAAGAGATGAACAATACAATTGCTCACCACCCTCTGACTGATGCCCTACCCTTTCCCCAGGAGTGAACAGCCCCTTCTGGCCAACTCTTTCCAGTTTATATATGGGGAATGATGTCCTATTATATGGATTAACCCTTTGTCCAGTTCAGGCCATGTGTTCTAGCTGTGGTCCCTCCCAGCTTCTTGTGCATTTGCTCACTGATGGAGTACGGGAAACTGGAAGTCCTCGACTTAGTGTAAGCCTACTAGCAACAACCAAAACAAGATTTAAAATTTATGTAATGGCTTCACTTCACAGGAAATTCCTATTCCCAGCTCTTATTCCCTGGTTTATGGTCTAGTTCTAAACTGAATCAGAAACACTTGTGGAAACAAAGAATATCGGTGAAAAGCTGTGCATGCCAGGAGAGGGGCTTGGATCAATTTGTTGCCATCCTGTAGAGATCAGGACACCACATGAATGCTCTCCCCACACCAAGCAGGTTCCACATATAGGTTCAGTAGAATGATAGATCAGAGCCAGAGGGTGGAGTCTGAGAGCATCGTCCTGTAGTGCAGTAAATACAGTCATGCCTTTGGTAAAACCAGGCCATAGCTTTATGCTGACTTCACATAGCCTTGGAACTGAGGCTTGTCAGTCTTACTTTTTTAACGTGTTAAATCCCTAAGCATTTAGCCTCTGAAGTCAGTTAAACTACTCATTCAATTAACTATGGACAATTCATTACTATTTATTGTCAAATCAGAGTGTATTTTGAGAATTGTGACATTAACTTTATTTGTTTTGCATGTTTTGTTTTTTTTTTTTTAATATTGGGAAACTCAAAAATAGTTGGATTTAACTCGATTTGTCTTTTTCTCTCCAGCTTTGATAAAGGAATTATTTTAAGCCAGGAATGTAATGACATGTTTTTTTTCAAACTAGTTTGATAAAGCTTTAATATTTAAATCCCACCATAAATTCCTCCCACTCTTCACTGACCTCAGCTTTTACATCTATGTCATGCACAATCACTTTGTAGACTGCATCTATGTCGGTAACTTAAACAGAACCAGGCAGGCAATGCAATTGTCTGCATTTTTAAGCTCTTAGACCATTCTCAGGAACATTTTTGACCTGAGCCAAATAGCAAGCTCTTAACTAATTCATAGATATGTTTTAGGAAATTGAATATTCCAGCTACTGTGTCTAAATGTCAGCTGGCATTTTACGCGTAGCCACTCTCTTTTTGTGGCTAAAAGCACTTATTGATACATATGGGTCATTCCATTTAACCCTGTGCCCAGAAAGGTTTCTGACTTCTGTTTAATGTGACACAGCTATTCACATAGCTTTAGCTTCTGATGTTGAAGATTTTCATCCATCACGTTCTTCTGGTGATATCCTAACTAGAGATTGGTGTACTTTGAAAAGAGTTTGATTAATTTGCAAGAACAGCTTTTTTTGGTTTCTAGTGTAAATTCTTGCCCTTTTTAGGAAAATGTTTATTAGCTGTATGGAAAGTTATAAGAACACAAAAATCATGCAAGGGCCTGCAGATATTTTAAACTTAATTTCTTCAAATACCTTTCATGAGACAATACCCTTTTTTCATATAGCATCTTCCATCTGAGGATCTCAAAGTATTACTAAACATTAATAAAGAGTCAGTGAAACCTTGTAGCATAGCAATGAGCTAGGAAAGATTGAAAGCTGGATTTATAATTTATTATTATTGCAACTACATATCAGTGCATGCCTCTGAGAAGAAGAAAAGCCATGTCAAACAAAAATCCCATAGCCTGCCTAAAGAGATTTCATCACTACTTGATGAGAACAGGTTAGTAAAGAGTAATTAATCTACTTGCCAAACATTGGTGAGTGTAACTCCCATTAGTACTAAAATCCAGACTGCTATTTTCTCCCTTTAACAGAGATTTAGCTCCCATTATTTGAATGTCCGAATTCTGCATTAAACGTGAAGTGTCTAATCCTCGATAGCAATCTCAGTAACTTTATGGCGCTATTTCTCAAAGCTGTTTTGCCCTGTACCCTGTCCTAACCAGCAGACTTCACTACTGAAAATCCCTTCATTCGGGCTGGAAAAGGGAGATAGTCCAGACATCTAGGCCTACAGTAAGGTATTCCCAGAAGCCCCCTTTTATGAGAATGAAGAAGTTGCAGATAAAAGGTTTGAGTCAGACATGAATGCAGTCAGTAGATGGTGTGGACCAGGTCCTCAGCATAGTTCACTTTAATGCGTACCTGCTATAAGATGACCAATACCAAACACAACATCACAGAAGAACTTGGATCGAAGCCCTTTCTGAACACCTCTCACTTGCTACAAGTGTATCCTTGTTATGCAGTGGGTAACCAGAGGTAAATCACTGCACAAAAGAAGCAGAAGCAATTGCAGTTTCGTAATTTTCCTTCATTATTTTTAAAGAGTTCTTCAGTCTTGTGTGACCAGTACTCCTGGTCATATGTTACATTTATTTTGATTGTTCTATCTTTGCTTTTGCAGCAATAATTTTTGCCATCTTTTCTAGGCTGGCTATTATTTTAAGCCTTCCTGTTGGAATAAGATACAGGCAACTACTTTCAATAGTCTATGCTTTGGTGAATAAGAATGGTTTATCCAGACTTATATTATCCCTATCTGCTACATGGCCAGATAGAGTTCTGTTATTGTTTTTCCTACTACCTCAAATTGCAGTAAAATTCTTTTTAAGTGGTCCTCAAAATACCTGAATTTGTTACAATGCAGAAACAGTTACAGCCACAAGAGAGAGCTCTTGTAAAAACTTAAGTCTACTTGGGAAATCAGTACATTTTGCACTTTAACAATGAAAAATAGTTTTAGTAATTAGTGTTTACTTTAATTATTGTATTTCAGGAAATTAAACACTGATGTAAATTAGCACAGTATTCCCAATTCCATTTATATTCACCTTTTAATTTGTTTTTAATTAAAGCCAAGAACTAGTAAATAATGTATATTGCTACATTTTTTTTTAAATAACAAACTATGTTATTCAATCATATTTTCTTTAAGATTTGATCCCTTGCTCTTTTCTTGCACAGAGCAATGACCCTTAGAGACAAAATAAACCAATTCAATATGAAAATGCAACTCCGCTCCCAATAATGTATTTGCTTTACAGAATAAGGTTTATATGAGAGAAAAGCTTCCTCATGCCCTTTGTGGGTTAAATTATACCTTTTTAGGTGGTTAAATACAGGCTTATGCCTTTGGGACCTTTAGGAGGACATATCTCTCCATGTCCTAGAAGAGGATGCTTTGTAAATGCAAAATAGAGCGTGATACACATAGTTGTAAACCAATGGAATTCTGCAATATAGCAGTAATTGTATCTTGGTGACAGATACCCTATCTTGCTCAAAAACAAACTGAACTTTGTAGAGAGACCACAGGATTACAGGAGAGCTAGTTCTTCCTTCTTGATTTGAGCTACCTAGATTGGTGAAGATCAAAGTACAGTGCTGCCCTAGTTTTTGTATCTGTTTTGTATCAAATTGGTATCTGTTTGTGTCACATCTTTCCCTCATAAAAATAATTTGAATCCAAAGGAATGAAGCTACTTTTGTCAACTCTTTCCCAGAGAACTATTCACCTGACTAGAGGGCTTGGCCTGTGGTTATGTTTAGCCCCTTGAAGTTCAATTTCTGTTTACAAAGCAGAAAACTGCCTCAGTTGGAGAATGTGATCTTTTATGTTTGCAACCTTTTCTCACCACTTCTGATGACATACTTTATTCTTCTCTCATTAAAATCAATGGCAAAGCTCTTTTTATTCCAGTCACTGCAGGATCTGGCCATTAATATGTTAATTTCTAATCTTCCCTTCCAAATTCTACCATCTGCTTTTTTTTTTTTTCCTGTTTTGAATTAAAAAAATGTGTTTTACAGACATATTTTCAGTTCCTAATGTTATTACTTTCCTTATGCCTGATTCTCTTCAGCTGAACTTTCCAGATGGTATTCAAGATCCAAGCATCTTTACTTTAGATTCTTCATTTTAAAGTTGCTACTGCATGATAAATATTGAATTAGAATAACAACCTTTCTCAGGTACCAAAATAGCTCACCCTTCTGATCTCATTATTTTCTCCCATTCTTTCTCTAAATCTAATAGCCTTCTGTCCTCAAATTGCAGTGCTTAAAATATCTATGACTCATTAATTGTAAAAAAATTGTCTTTTTATTCATTAGTAGTAGAGCTTTTCATTGAATGTCCCAGCAGTGGCCCAAGACAATTTAGATAAAAAACCATTATTTCCTCTGTCTAGACAGGAAGGAATTTGTAGTTTTGGCCTTTTGCATGGAAATGATGGAGAATTGGTGTCATTTGATGTAATACAGAAAAGACTTTTGCACCTTTAATCTGCAGATCAGATATAGTCAACATTCCCTTTAAGAACAAGGTGGTCACAATTCATCCCAGTACTTAAACAGATGTTTTTCCTTAATGATGTAATTTCACAGTAATTGTGAATGTATTTAAAATTACACTTGTGTTCAATACATTGGCTTTGAGGGCTTTATTATTTGAATGGAAAGAAAAGAGGTTATTTTTCTTTCTTTTAAATAAAACATCACCAGGCTTCATTTTCCCTAATAAGAGACTTCACACTAAATACAGATCACTAAATTCTAAGCCTGGAAATAAAACCCTTCAATCCATAACTAATACTGAGTAGCAGATGGAATAATTGGACAAGACAAGACTGCCTGTCTTATGACGCTCAGTAGCTACAGACATGCATAAAGTACACATTTAATCAGAAGTATGTGTAGAACATACATTGTTAGGTATGTTATTTATGTTCCATAAGTTTATAGAACATACATAACTATATTATAGGTTTCCTTTCTCTTCCCAGAAAACTTTATAATAGCCTAATACTTCCTTATAGTGAACACACACACACACAAGAAGCTCATTTGGGTTTCACAACAACCTTCCTTTTTCAGAAATGCAGTTACACATTTACTTAAAGTCTCTTCACATGAGCCTAAACCTTTTATAGATCCGATACTGAGTTTTAAAATTCTTTCAAGCTAGTCAGGCTAAACCACGGTAACTGCTAAAATCTATGCTGAAAATGTTCAGTTACAGAATGTCTGGTTTATTTTTCCAGTCACTTTTTTGTGCCTGCTTTCAAGGTACTCTTTCTGCTACAGCAGAAGCTGTTTTCAGAACACTGAGTGCTAATCAAGCAAGCTCCTGCCTACCTACAAAATGTGAGCAAACATGCTTGTAGTAATTCTAAACAACATCAGTGCATTTTGTCTTCATTAATTTCTATCTATGGCTAGGCTCTGACATTTCAGCTGCATCTGTAGCAGGTTGCTTTCAGGAGTGAATATGCCTTGCACGTGTTATCTGTAGTCTTCCAGTAGGTGTTTGAGCACAGCAGTGGTGCACACAAGTGATTTCCTTCCTGGTGGAATGATAATCAAAGTAATTTCTCGGACACATCTACAGCATACCATCAGCACTGGACATGAAAAGTTCTCCAGAGAATGTATCTGTCATTCCTGGGAACCATACAGCTGACACAGGCTACTTGTAAACTGTCACATGAATATATGGTCCAAGGGCAAAAATGTGTGATGTGAAATCAAATATTGGTCCTTCCCACTTATTAATGTAGAAGCTGGCCATGTAAGTGCAATGAAAAAGAAGAAAAGTTATGCTGTGAAAGGAAAGGAGTAGAAAATCTCTTAATCCTGTTCAGCAACCAGAAGAAACCCGAAATACTGGACATTAAGAGAAATACTAATAACAAGACCGTTTACAGGAAGTGTATCTAAGGACATGTGAAGCAATGTGTTCCTTGCTTCTATCATGGCTGACAGGTCATTGAGTTATTTTACAGTGATAAGTGCTTTTGTAATAATTGCTAATAATTTGTTTATGAGCAATGTATGTCCACAGATCTTGTACTTAAGCAGATCTCCTCCCATTGTATTTTCCACTCAGATGAATCATGTTTTTCAACACTTATCTTTCTAGATCAAGCTAGCCACAGGTTTTTATTCTTATATTGTAAAATACATTTTCCATTCATCTTAATTTCTTCAAGTTCAAACTTGTGCTTCTTGATCACAGGTGAAGAGAAATGTATGCAGCTACAGGTAGACTAACATTACCTTCTGCAAAAATATTACCCAGATTTCCAGACATTTATTTATTTATTTTTCTTGAAGTTCTAAGACTTAATTGAGAAAACAGCAGATTATTTTCATCACAGGTTCTCTTCATTTGTTATGGCCTTTAAAAAAATCAGCCCCTAGTTTACAGAGATCTTATGTACTTCAAATTGCAACACAATTTCTTTGATATCAATATTCAACACAATCTTTATCTTCCAGAGTGTTGGTCAAAATTTTCAACTTTGTGTTTTGCATGGCATGCAGGACCTATGCTTGAAAACACAGCCAATTAGGAAAATATTAAATGTTTATTGCACAATTGAACCTAAGAAACATTGCAATCTCCCTTTCATTTCAGTAACCTGCATTTAATAATCACCAAAAATGTCTCTTTATCAATTTTATAACTTTTTTATTAACTGATGGAAAATTTCCAACTGTTTAGATATCAAGTCTTTTCAATTAACCTTATCTTAGAAATGATTCTATTAGGAGAGATGTTTAATAGCTCTAATGTGATATATCTTCAATGAGTCCATTTATGTTTTATATCACTGTCCATTTTCTTTCTGTCTCTGATAATACTGATGTTCTTAATAAAAACTCTATTAAAGAAAAACCCAAAACATGATCCTTAGAATAAAGTAACTGGCTATACTTGTCTCATTCTGCTTATTTTTTTTTTTTATCTGACTAATGTGTTTTTCTCCCACTCTATTGCCAGGATCTGCTAATGTCTTATTTAATATGTAAGTTCTTTTAGTAATCTGGACATAGATTTTTCAGATATTCAATAAAATCATTACAAAAAACCAAAAATTTACTGAAAGCTCACATACGATTTTGTAATTCC
Organism: Eulacestoma nigropectus; assembly: GCA_013397775.1. Lineage (NCBI taxonomy): Eukaryota > Metazoa > Chordata > Aves > Passeriformes > Eulacestoma > Eulacestoma nigropectus. Next base: position 547,583 of record VZTE01002841.1, read on the forward strand.
TGTTTCTCACTGTCTTTAGATTACATTTCCATTGATGTTGCACGCATCATCATCCTTACTGAAACAAGAGTAAAACATGTATTTAGTAGGTTAGCGACACCTACATCATTCCTCATCTTTCCCTCCACAGACTCTGGTCCAATTTATCTTTTCATCCTCTTTCCATATAGGTCTGTGGAGAATCTTTTCACCCTTCATTTTATTTTCTTTAATTTCTTCTTTGAATTTTACTTTTCGAACTTCTGAGACACAACTGTCCTGATCACACACTCACAGAATTACAGGATGTTTGAGTTGACCTTGGGACGACACCTGGTCTAACCACCCTGCTCAACGACACCTTGAGGCAGTTGCTGAGGACAGTGTCCAGGCGGCTTTTGAATATCTCCATAGATGAGGTTTCACAGCCTTTCTGGGCAAACTGTAGCAGTGCTCTGTTACCCTGACAGTAAAACAGGTTTTCCTGATGTTCAGAAGTCCTGACAGTGGAGACCACTGTAAAGAGCCTGGCCTTGTCTTCTTTACACCCTCCCTTCAAATATTTACACACATTGATAAGATCCTCCTAAGATGAACCTCTCAAGACTGAAGAAAGTGGCCCCAAGCTGAACCAGGGGACCTTTAGATTAGATATTAGGGAAAAAATTTCTTCACTGAAAGGGTGATTGGGCATTGAAATAGGCTGCCCAGGGAAGTGGGCCATCCTGAAACAGTTTATTATCCATTTAGAGACTGGATGTCCTGCATCTGCTTGATAATTTTCTCATCAACTTACTCCTTATTGTGCAAGAGAATTGTAGTTATTAAATTCTCTGCTCTTCCACAGGAGATCTAAGAAAAACTTTTCACCTACAGGCAGCCTTAGACTAAAGCACCTCCTTTTTTTCCACAGTTTTTATTTTTCAAGCAATATAAACTATATGAGACTAACACTTTTAAATTTTATTTCATTTTATTTCTTTTTATTTCCCCAACCAAGTGGCAAAAATACCTTTAGGAATGAATATCAGGGAAAATTCCTTCCTGGAAAGGGCTGTCCAGGGATTTGTGGCACTTGGGGANTTATTCCCTATTTTTATTCTTATTTAGCTCGTTTCTAAGTGGCTTTCCTCACCCAGAGATGTTGTTAATATTATGCTCCAGGTAAAATAACCAGCAAGTGGAACTTCGGTGAAAGCTATACCCATCTATTTTCCATTTTCCTAAAATTCATCCTAAGTTAGAAAAGCATGCCTTTAATTAATGCCTATGTCTACTAACTCCTGGCTACACTGAGCTAAAGCATATCGAATGTCTGTAACTGTAGGGGAGAAACAGAAAGCTATGTATCTGTCTCAGAGCATTTTTGAAGCTGTACTACTCTGCCAACCAAGATATGTGTATTTTTATAGTACAAAGAGTTTGTATATTGCATTTATGTATCAATTGTCTCCATTTTACTGACTTTAAATAATTTGATCCTTTTAATAAGCCTCAAACCCTTATTTTAACAGATAGTTCTGCCTTCTGGGCCCCCTGTCGATTTTATATTTTATTTTACATTATATTTAATATTCCAAATTAACACCATGAGGATGTTTGAATGAGATATCTACTAGTCAAAAAAATCTCCTGGAGCAACTAAAAATGTAGTATTTTCAAAGGTTAGAAATATTTTTTCCTTACAATCAACACAAAACCATATTTTCATAGGTTTGCCTTAAGCTGGCACAAACTTTCTTAAAATACTCCTTTGTAGGAGCTAAATGTAGAGCTGAACATATTTCTGCTATGGTAACTTTAACTTTCCCTAACATCTGACAAGAACAGAGCATCTCTTCTACAGTGCAAGGAAAGACATATAATTTTTATCCAGAAGAAATTGTTCCTGCTTACCAGCTGATAATATATTCCAGACTCTTCTAGCAATTATTTTTCACTTTTGGAAGATTCTGACTTTTATTAGATTCACTACTGCATGGCAAACACTTGAGAGAGCAAAGTCTGTTCATAATGGGTACCATGCTGAGAATTTTGTTTGTTCTGTTTTTGGAACCAAGAGTGTAGTGTAAGATGCTGAGTAGCACAAGACTGAAGCTCACTAATGTGCATAGATACAGCTTTTAGGTAATGCCTTACTGAAGATTTCCTCCCTATATATACTTTTTCTGTAAATTCCTTGCAAAGCACCTACAGATCCTCTTCAGCACTGCACTTTCATCTTCTTTGGCATGTTTGCTCCTTCAGTAAAGCTGCAGGGATGTGCATTCATCTCTCTGCATCTTTGCTGTCATTCTGCTAGTACTGGTACTCCTTCCTGGGACCTTAGAGACCTCTGACTTTCGTTTTATATCTCAAAGGGTTCTGGATAGCGACATAGTTTTTGAGCTCCTAAGACTACTTCAGGATGCATAAGATTTTGCTGATATTTGAAATTTGGACTGCTTTTCCTCCCGTTATAATAGTTTTGATCACCATACAGTCCTCAGATCTGAGGGTTTTGGTTCTACAGAAATGTCCATCATCTAAAAGCATTCTCTGAAGATGTATTTATTTTATTAGAAAATGAATCCAAAATACAAACATATCTGTTTGAATGATCATAAATAAGATTTGCAGCTTATACTTCACCTTTACCTCCAATGTTAGCATTTGATATTGATTCTCTTGTGTCTTATACCCACAGAATATTTATCTCTGTTTTATGTGCCTGCAGTCTCTATAGGTAGCATCATATTTTACATAGGTCATGTAACCAAAAAAATGTCCCTCCTTTTGAGCCCCCTGCTCAAAGAAGCAGTTAGAGGGTGTTGCCCAGGAAAAAGTCCAAGATATTAAAGTTTTGAATATCTCCAAAGATGGAGACTCTGCAGTCTCACTGGACATCATGTTCCACAGTCTCGTAACTCTTACAATAAAAAGTGTGAGGATTTTAATTTTATAAAAAATTTCCCTGGATCTCCTATGTCTTAGTTTCTATCCATTGTCTCTTGTCTTTTTACTGGATAACAAAGACAACAGTCTGGCTCCAAATTCTTTACTGCCCTCCTCCCCTGATCAAATAAGGTATCCATACATATGCATAAGATCCCCCTAAATATTCTCTTCTCCAAGCTGAACAGTCCCAGCTCTCTCAGCCTCTCTTCAATGGCTTAAATTGAGAGACAGTGGCTCTTTGCTAGACTCTCCAGTGAATCCATTCTCTCTTGTACTGAGGTGCCCACAGCTGGATGCACTATTTAATTATTGCCTCATCCACTGTGAGGAGGAGGATCACCTCCCTGCTGGCAACACTTTTCCTAATGCAGCCCAGGATACCATTAGCCTTCTCTGCTGCAAGGTCACACTGATGTCTCCTTTTCAACTTGGTGTCTGCCAGTGCCTAAGGTCCTTTTTTACAAAGCTGCTTTCCAGATGGTCAGCAGGAAGCATTTACTGGTACATGAGCTTATTCCTCCACAGGAATTTCCCTGGGGAAATATGTGTTTGATTTTGCTGAACTTCATTAGGTTTCTATCTCTCCAGGTCTCCTGCCCATTCATCTGAATGGCAGCACAACCATTGGGAATGTCAGTCACTCCTCCTGGTTTTATGTCATCTACAGGCTTGCTGAGGTTACATGCCACCCTATTCTCTGGGTCATTAAGGAAGCTGTTAAACAGCATGGGCCGCAGTATTGATCCCTGATGCACGCTGCTGGTGACTGGGTTCTGGGTTTGGGTTTGGTTTTTTTATTGGGTTTGCGTGTACAGGTTCAGGTAGAGGGGTGGGGCTACAGGGTGGCTTCTCTGAGACGCTGCCAGAAGCTTCCCCCATGTCCAACAGAGCCAATGGCAACCAGTTACAAGACAGATCTGCAGATGGTGAAGGCTGAGCCAGTCAGAGATGGTAGTAGCACCTCTGTGATACGATATTTAAGAAGGAAAAAAGTTTTTGTGCAGATGTAAGTGCACTGAGAGAAGGGACAAGTGAGAATATGTGAGAGAAACAACTCTACAACCAACAAGGTCAGTGAAGAAGGAGGGGGAGGAGGTGCATCAGGTGTTGAAGCTGAGATTCCCACGAAGCCTGTTGTGAAGACCATGGTAAGTCAAGCTGACCCCATTAAGCTTGTGGAGGTCAATGAGGGTGCAGAGATCACAGAATCACAGAATCACAGAATCACCAGGTTGGAAGAGACCTTCAAGATCACCGAGTCCAACCCATGCCCTAACACCACCTCAAATAAACCATGTCACTGAGTGCCACATCCAGTCTTTTTTTAAACACATTCAGGGATGGTGACTTCACCACCTCCCCAGGCAGATGATTCCAGAACTTTATCACTGTTTTAGTAAAAAACTTTTTGCTAACATCCAACCTAAATTTCCCTTGGCACAGCTTAAGACTGTGTCCTCTTGTTCTGTCAGTTGTTGTCTGGAAAAAGAAATCAACCCCCACCTGACTACAACCACCTTTCAGAAAGTTGTAGAGAGTGATAAGGTCACCTCTGAGTCTTCTTTTCTCCAGGCTAAACAACCCCAGCTCCCTCGGTCGTTCCTCATAGGGCTTGTGTTCCAAACCCCCCTTGTTGCCCTCCTTTGGATGCGTTCAAGCGTCTCAAAGTCCTTCCCGAACTGAGGGGCCCAGAACTGCACACAGCACTCGAGGTGCAGTCTCACCAGTGCTGAGTACAGGGGAAGAATGACTTCCCTGGTCCTGCTGGCCACGCTGTTCCTGATACAGGCCAGGATGCCGTTGGCCTTCTTGGCCACCAGGGCACACTGCTGGCTCATGTTGAGTCGGCTGTCGATCAGTACCCCCAGGTCCCTTTCTGCCTGGGCACTGTCCAGCCACTCTGTCCCCAGCTTATAGCTCTGCAGGGGGTTATTGTGGCCAAAATGCAGGATTCGGCACTTGGACTTGTTCAACTTCATCTTATTGGACTCCGCCCATCCATCCAACTGTTCCAGGTCTCTTTGCAGAGCCCTCCTACCTTCCAACAGATCAACACACACTCCCAGCTTAGTGTCATCTACAAATTTACTAATAGTAGACTCAATACCCTCATCCATGTCATCAATAAAAATATTAAACAAAACTGGCCCCAGCACAGATCCCTGAGATCCACCTGTAACCCATGCCAGAGCAGATGGATGCTCGAAAAAGGGCTATGAAACCTTGGGAAACACATGCTGGACCAGCCTTCTGGCAGGAACCTATGGACTCATGAAGGAAGAAGCCCATGCTGGAGCAGATTTTCTGGCAGGACTTGCGACCCTGTAGGGAGCCCAGAATTGACTAGGCTGATCCTGAAGGACTGTATGCCATCAGAAAGGGACCCACATTGGAACAGTTCATGTAGAACTGTAGCCTGTGGGAAAGACTCCCACTGGAGAAGTTCATTGAGAAGTTTCCTGTGAGAAGAATGCTGTGCTGGAGCAGGGGAAGAACTCCTCTCCCTGATCAGTGACAGATACAACGTGTGATGAACTGATCGTAAGCCCATTCCCCATCTCCCTGCACTACTGGTGGGGAGGAGGTAGAGCCCGTGAAGGAGGGAAGGTGTTTTTAAGATTTGTTTTACTTCTCATTAGCCTTCTCTGATTCTGATTGGTAATTAATTTAATATCCCCAAGCTGAGTCTGTTTTTCCTGTGACAGTAATCAGTGAGTGATTTCTTCCTGTCCTTATCTCAACTTTTTTTTATATTTTCTCTCCCCTGTCCAGCTGTGGAGGGGAGTGATAGAGAGGATTTGATGGATACCTGGCACCCAATCATGATAAACCCACCACACCTCCAACAGGACTTCATTCTGTTTGTTACAGCCCAAGACCTTCAGTATCACACAGAAGCCAATGTATCATTATACATGTTTAGCTGAAGCTTTATCATCACTCCTAATGCCACAGTGGTGTTCAGTTTTTCACAGGAAATAAACAGCTAATTTAGAATACTTTGAAACACTGTTAATCATACTTGAAGTTTTTAATTATACACAATAATTTTGTAATGTTTTAAACATAATGTATTTATGGAATAATTAATTTATTTGTATGCGAGTAAATGTAATCATATTAATGCTATAAAGACAAATTAAAGCACCATATTTTTTCATTGTATAAATATCCAATCCCAGAATTGAAATACCCCCTAATGTAATTAGAAATGAATATAGTATTTTCCAAAAGGCATATTATCATCACTAGCACATAATCTTGCCAAGTTATTATCATAGTCCCTAATTCCGAGTAAATGCATCATAAAATTCCAAGGAGACCAAGGGAAAAAAAAGATTAGAGAAAGCAGCTCTAGAAGAGCTTCAACAGAACTTAGAACATACTTGGATATCAGACTATCAGACTATCAGAAAACAGGAAGAACTTCTTTCTCTTCATAGATATGGGGAGCTGTGAATTTAGGTGCCAGTTCTATGTGAGTGTCTCACAGGACACACAGCAAGGGGAGAATGGTAATTCTCCCTCAGCTGGTCACCACACAGGTAGTAAAGAACAAAGGTTGAGACTTTCTGCTGCACAACAGCAAATTCTGTCTTATGTCAGTATAAGGGTTTACTCCTTATATATCCTGAGAGATAAAGCATAAGCTATCACTTAAATTATGTGTGAACCAGGACTGTCTAGCTTGCATGAGTATGACATTTGACTCAGAATGCATGTCTTAACTACCCCAACTTACTGCCCTGACTCCTTGTCCAGAAAATAATTTTTGTCTCTGCATTAAAATTTTAAAAATTCTGTCCACTGCAGTCACAAACTCATCTGTCCACCGTGTGCATCAGTCCTTAGGATTTCCTACTGCTGTGCAGACAAAACGGTGAGTTGTTGGGCTTTGCAAATCATGATTAGAAGCATTATCCAAAAAACCTGTTACAATTCAACTCTGAGTGGGCAGAGTAGAAGAAAAGAGTAGCTGGAAAATGGTATTTGCGAGTTTCAAGGCACATAAACTATAATTGCTTATCCAGTACGGAAAAAACCCCGTAAGAGAGATGCACCCACGCATCCATTTTATACCTAGATGAATGTGTTGTCTGACGCAAGGTCCAGGCTCGGGGACAGAACCATTCTCATACTGGTGATGTTATAAAGCAGCTACAGGAACACTGTAATGGATGTAACTGGCAGGCTGGCTGGGTTTCTGGTGGCTGCAGGATGCATTCTGTGGAGGAAGCTCCGAGCTACTCTGGACCAGTCACAGTTGGCTTTGGCAAGCTCTGACACTTTCGTAAGCCACTCATCTTGAACTAAAAAGGCAGCAAGGCAAGGGAGCCCCCAGTGCCCTTATTTATACCTGATAGGGAAAGAGCAGCAGTTACTGGAGGCATGAAAAAAAAAAGGAAAAAAGACCTCCAGAGAAACTGAGGGACAATTACAGGGTACATTCACCATTTTCTTCCCCTGAAAACAGGTCCCCCAGAGACACTTTGGGAGGAATAGAATAGCAATTTAGCCACGCCCACATGGCTTTAGACTCTACCACCTCTGTCTCTGCAACTAGGACCCATCTGACTTGTCCAGTACTGGACCAAAGAACCAAGCAGGGGAACCAGACAAATCCTGGAGACAGATATGTTGTCCTTCCCCCATTCTAAGGTAACCTTGGTTAATGTTTCCTCTTATATAAAGTAACCTGAAATCTGTCGTTGCTTTCAATGAGTGATCTTTAAAGGTCATATCCCACCTGAATCATTCTGTGCTTATAGAGGTTTGTTGTTTATTTTTTTTAGCTTACATGATATTCAACAATTATTATACAGTATGTGCATAAGTAGTCATGTGATTTAGCCTGAATTCATAAAAAGGCTCAAGTACTGATGTGTAGTCCACGGTTCATCTCTCCTTAGCTCTCCCTTCTGTGGTCACTCAGACCATAAAACAAGATCCTATGATAGTCATCAATGCCTCTGTATCCAAAGGAAGGGCTGGATCAAAAATGCCTGAACTGAGGACAAAGTAGTCTCATCAGTGCTCTCATTGGGAAATCTGTACAAGAAAAAACCTCCTAATGTTTCTCCAGCACATTATTTCTAAATTGCATCGGTTTTCTCAGGCATGATGTCCACTGTAATCAACCTTACAAAGCCTATCTGGTCTTTAAGTCCAGAGATATAAATATGAAGAGTTTAACATTTGGCAAAAGAAAGAAAATGTAAATTTGTCTGTCTCAGGTGCTAGCTACACGTCCTTGTTCTACTGCCTGAAACACTCCTTCTCCTTGAGATTTTGGAGCCATGACTAGAAAACTTTCTTTGCTAGCCTTACTGTTTGTACACTTTTAATTACATTTTAATACATTTTGTTGCTATCTCAATTTCTGGGTGAACAGGAAATATTTTCCACAAACCTGGACTCAAGGTCACATGTCAAGTACTCACTTGTGTCAGTTTGGTTATGGCTAGACTCAACAAAAGCAGATTGGTCACATCCATACAATGAGTTCTTGTCCCTGATTTCCTAAATGCACACTAGGTAGTCTCAATGCTTTGGTTTTATTCTGGTGTGGTTTTCTGGTTTCAAGATTTTGAAATAATATTTTTGCACACCACAAGTGCAGCATTTTTATCATATGATAGCACAGCTTTTTTTATGGGTACTGAAATGTGATATAAGTACGTGCACAGGCGTCAAAGGGTACAAAGCTTACAAGGCTGACATTTGAGGAACGTATACAATTGAAGACAAACCCTGGCTCATCTAAGTATTGGTTTTGGCAGTAATTATGCATACCTGTTGGCTTTGAAATTGCACAAAGCAGAAACAGAGAAAAGCAGCATGGTGGACTGTCCGGGAAGACAGTGTTCAAGCTAGCTTCATAATATTTTTCTTCAGTAGCACAAATATACTGAATTACTTTCCTGAAAAATCAGGTTAAAATTGGATCTTTGAAGGAAAACTTCCAAGATAAATAATTTGTTAACATATTCTGAAAGTATTTCATACCAATTATTTTCAGAAATTTTATTTTACTATTTAGTCTAAATGTAAAAAGCGAAAGTCTGGCACAGACTCACTTGTATATGACGTTCATGTTCATCACATCGGAATCAATTTTCTGTGAATATCCCCCAGTATTCTATGGTAAAAAGTATTAATCCAACCTTTGAAATACTAAAATAAGAAACTTGTGTTTTGTGATATTCACCATCTCAATAAAGCAGATATCTACAGATATGCGTTATGTATTGTAGCACTGATTTACTAAGCTTCAGGGATCCGAAATACCAACACCCATTCCTCAGCACTTCTGGTAGTGCAGGCTGCTTGATGCCTGTTTTTATCCATTAGTTGCTGATATTTGGCCAGCAACAAAAATTACTGTTTTTCTAAACTCTTGACTCCTTGTGCAAAATCTCCCTAAGCACCTGGTTCTTTACTTGTATTACTTTGTTCCTTCTCTTGAATTATGTTATTCCGTTCACGGAGGTCTTCGGGCTCTTCTTGGAGAGCTTTCTCCTAACTTCCTAGGGCCTTTTTCTTATTTAAAGGGGCATATTCCCCTCTTGCAGAGCAAATTTCTCCTCACTGAGGGATTTTTTTTCACAAAGAGCTTTTTCCTCTACCTGAATGGCTTTGTTGTCCTCTTGAAGAGCTTTAAGCTGATCCTTGAAGGCTTTGTGTTTTCCTCATAAAGCTAAAATCTCATGCTGAAGAGCTTTTTCCTTCGATGAAAATGCTCCTTATCCTTTGAGAGCCTTAATCTCTTCTCTGAGGGCTTTATTTTGTTGGCAAGCCCTTTGCTGTTTCTCAAGGTTCTTTGTTTCCTTTGAAGAGTCCCTGTGCTTCTCTTGAAGGATTTTATTCTGTTCCCAAAGGACTTCGTTCTGTCTGTGGACACTTTGATTCTCCTGATAGTAGGTTTTGTTCTCAATATGAGAACTTTGTTCTTTTGCTGAAGATTTTGATTCTGTTCTTGGAAGGCCATATTCTCCTTCCAGTTTGGTTGAACCATGCCATATGAGAGGAGATGGCAAATAGGGCCAGCAGTGATAAATTGCTGATTTTCCTTTAAGAATATTTAGCCTTTGAGCCAGTCACTTTCTCACTTAGCTGCTCCACTCAGGGACTGTGCTATGGTCCAGGTGGGTGATTCCATCCTTCATAAGCAGTAGTCATGGAACAGAAATAGAGGTTAAGTGTCTGTGAATAACAAAGAAGTAAGTAAATAAATAAATATAGTACTAAACCTAAAATAAAAATAATAGTAAATCAATACTGACATTTGACAAGCACTGTATATTTTTGCATGTGCTGAAGTATGTACAGCAAATTAAATTTCGCAAGGTTAACTTAATTATACAGATATTTCCTTTTAGAGTCCTTTTAGAGTCCAAAAACTTTGTCATTCTTTCTCATTATATAACTTGAATAAATAACTGAGGTAAGGTAAGGTGTCATTAAACATTTTTTATTGCTGTTTATTCCTTATTCTACCCTGCTGCAACAATGTTATATTGTTTTGATTGGAGTAAATGTACAGAATAAGTAGGATTTTTCTAAGTTTAATTTCAATATACAGGACAATATTGTAAAATCAAGCATGTTTTGGATATGTGCCTAGTGTTAGCCGGGAAACACTAAACAAGTAGCTAATATGCAGCTCAATCATATAATTTATACATACAGCTAAATACATACACATATTCCAGATGTTCAGAGAAACTATATCTGTGAAGTATCCAGCTGAAAAATTATGATAAATTAAGGAAATCATACAGTAGTTACCGTTGTGTTATCCTTGAATCAGTTTGCCATCTGGCAGCTCATGGCAGATCTGTCAGTGAGGCTATTCTCAGTGATTTCATTTCAAAAGGCACAGCAGCAGTGACACAGCATTAAGTGGCACTGGTGATCAAATAAATTGTGTCCATCTGAAGTAAATCATAAGGGTTTGTATGGCTAGAATTCTCTAGTAAGTCAGTCTTTGTTTTCGTCAATATTTTTTCATATTTCTCCATCCATTATGTTCATTCAAAACATTATATGCCATCTGACTAAATTTTTTTTTTTGCCCTTGGTATTGAGGGCTGTCACGAACTATTTTCTTACATAGCATCTGAAAGTGAGCTTTTATTCCTAGATACCTTGGCACAAATTTGGGGTGACTGTATTTGGAGTTATTTCAAAATTACAGAAATTCCATAGATTAAACCATATATGGTCTCTATATTATCCAAATTAGACAGGATTAGTATTCAGAATCACAAATATTTGACTATATTTAGCAAATGCACATGAAAAGTGAGAATTAAATAATAAAAGAGCGTGATGGTAGGGTGTCTGCAATCTTCATTGCTTCCCAGGCAACATTCTCTTTTTCCAACTCAAACAAGATCTGTGTATTTTATGACAACCACTTTGCTTTGTTTGAAAAGAGGATAAATTACTTCAGATACATGAACATCTTAGATTACACTGGTAACTTGTCTGCTCCTTATGAATTTTGGGGGACAGAGGAGTACTGTATTTCAACTAAAGTATAAACCTTTTTCCAATATTTGTTATCTGATCAAAGCAACTGATACGTGGGGTTTTTTTAATCATGCACTATGTGCTCAGGATATTAAAAAAAGTCTGGTGAGCTTACAATGAGATTTGGCAATTCTGTCTAAATCACTACACACCTCACATCATCTCTTTGTACTGTCTCTCATTTCTGTTCTGTATGTTAATTAGGTAGGGGACTGAAACATGGCATGTAAAATGCTCAGTAATCCCAGGAGATGAATATATACAACTCCCACTGAAAACTTTACAGGATGATCAGCCCTCTGAATCCTTTTCTCCAGGATATTTGATTCCCCTGCCTGCTCACGCAAATTAAATAGGCAATGCAGATGAGTAATACTGAAACCTATAATATCAAACAAGATCAGTATCTTGGGTTCATATATCTTTCCCAATCTTTTTACCTCGCTTTAACTCCTCAAGAACTATTTAACTTCCATACTTATCACCAAGATATGTCTGAACATTATAGCTCAGTTAATTTTTTTTCAGTTTCTTTAAGAATGTTGTCGTAATTAAAAAAAGGTAGTTCACATAAATCGGTAGCTTTTGTAGTTGTTTCCATGTTAAAATGTGAAGTTTAAAGTAACACTGGTTATTTTGACACATAGGCCACTTCCTTTTATAATTTAGGAGTATAAATAGTAGGAAAAAGCTGCCAGTTTCAACAAATGACAAAGACTAAGGCCATATTTCCTCCTCCGTCTACATAGTAAAAGAAAGAATAATCTGAACTTGGAAAAGAGAGAATTTTATGAATGCACTCCAGAGCTGAATAAAACAATGCAGCTGGAATTATACCAGCAATTATTTACTCCACGAGCAATTATCATAAACTTCTCCTAACTCAGCTTCATGATGTTTTCTCAAGTCCTGTCACTGGTCATGACAGTGAAGAGATTGGTACCCTGTGCTTCCCCTCATGAAGATGTTGAAGACTCTGATGAGGCCTCCCCTCATTCTCCTTTTCTCCGGGCTGAACAAGCCAAATGACCTCATCCACTTCTCATAAGGCTTCCTCTCTAGACTCTTCACCATCTTCATGGCCCTCCTCTGGATGCTCTCTAATAGCTCAATGTCTTTCTTATACTGTGGCACCCAAAACTGCACACAGTATTCAAGGTGAGGCTGCCCCAGTGCAGAGCAGAGCAGGACAATCCCCTCCCTTGCCCGGCTGCCGATGCTGTGTCTGATGCCCTGCAGGACACGGGTGGCCCTCCTGGCGCCTGTCAGGGCACTGCTGACTCATGTTCAACTTGCCACCAACCAGAGCCCCAGATCCCTTTCTGCAGTGCTGCTCTCCAGCCTCTCATTCCCCAGTCTGTACACACAAACTGCATTGCCTGGTCAAAGGTGAGGAATCTGTCACTTGCGCTCATGGAACTTCGCACAGTTGGTGATCGCCCATCTCTCTTATTTGTGGAGGTCTCGCTGCAAGGCCTCTCTGCCCTCGAGGGAGTTGATCGCACTGCTGTTTGGTTATCAAATTACACGTGAAATATAGAGAATGCGAATAGTTCTAAGAGTTCTAAGATAACTAAAATAGAGATTAAAATACTGCATTTTACTATTGTAAGTAATTTTTGTAGTGAGCTCTATGATTGAAGACAATGAGGGTATATCATTGCAATGCATGCTGCAGATGATTATTTCAATGGGATAATGTATGTAAAACCTAATATAATAGTGAAAACACTAGCCTAGACAGACTGTGATTTCAGTTTACTAGTTCTTAATTCTGGTTGTTCTGATCAAAAAGTAAAAATTACGCTTTTTGATAAAGAAAGGTTTAGTCTAGAAATTTTACATTACAGTGAAATGCAACAATCCAGGCTTTTTAATGTCAGCCTCTCTGAGTGGATGTACAGCAAAACAGCACACACAGCATCTGTGAAAGACACAGAAAAGATTTGACTTCATGCTATAAGCCACACAAAAACTGAACTATGAACCACTCTCACTTATAACCTTTCTGAATGCCCCCACTGCCCACATTTAGCTCTACTGCTCAGTGAAAATGAGTAGCAGAGCAGGTATTTTCTTAATTTTCCAGGTGCCACTAGATAACAATTCTGATCAAACTCTGACCCCAAAATAGCTAGGCCTACAAAAAGATGTCAAGTACATGCAAAGAAAAAACAGCATCGTTCAAAAAATAAGCTTATACAATCAAAATCACACCCATTTTACAGCTTCTATCACATATGACAGTTGCTGCTGGATAAACCTAAAAACTCAGACTGGAACCTAAAAACCTAACTGCTGTATTTGGCCCATCTGTCACTTTTACCATTCTGACAATTTTATGCTGATGTGGCTTCTTTTTTAGGTCATTCAAACCCATGATTTTGTCTCCCTAGTGGATATAAAATTTATGTTGTTGCTTCCAGGAGAATGAAAACCTGGACTAAGACAGATCTTTGTTCTACCTGCCGGAGATTAGCAGAGTACCGCAGAGAGCAAAAGCTGATGGTGCTGTACATCTGTGCATTCAACATTCAGTGGCACTAAGCCACCAGTCTCTTTTCTGCATGACCAGCTGACTAATTACTTTACTTGGCCTTTCTGAGTCCCTTCAATTAATGCAATGTGCAGTTGCACACAGTAATGGAGTCACCCATACAGAACAGAATCTGGGCCAGAATTAGGCTCTAAGTCCCAGAAGCACCTGTTACAAATACAAAACGTCCAGATGGTCTGGTCTTTGTGGGAAAGTGTCAAGAATTGACTTAACTGTCTTTCTTACTTTTGGTTTAAGGTCATAAACATGATTCTTTTGAAGCAGAAAGTCTGTCACATTTAGGAAAAAAAAAACCAAACAAAACAAACAAACCAAAACAAAACCAAAAAAGGAAGGAAGGAAGGAAGGAAGGAAGGAAGGAAGGAAGGAAGGAAGGAAGGAAAACAAAGAAAGAAAAAGAAAAGGAAAGAAAGGAAAGAAAGAAGAGAACCTTAGGATAAATGGAAAACCCACTCCATTTGTAAATCTTAATAACCCAGTCAAGCTCGTTGTTATCATGCACTGGGCAGGCAAATGGGATTAGCCTGTGATTACAATGCAGCCTTCAATATAATTAGATAGATTTATTTAAACACAGCTGTAAACCATAAAAATGTAAAATATTTAGTGACTGTGAATTCCACAGTTTGTAAATCCAAACTTAAATCTCTTATCATCCATTTTGCTTTGGTTTTGCTTAGAAACACTAGGAAATACTGCCCTTCTTTCACTCTCTCTCTTTTTCTTTTTTAATTTTTTTTTTAGTTTTTTAATGAATCTCAGTTCTTTGGGTTTATAACAGTGAGGATTGTTCCTGAATGTTAATTCACTTTCTAACAGTGTACTGCTTCATTCGCGAGCGTTTTTTCTCCATTGGCAATAACCATGGAGTTTGCATTTCATGCCTTCTGAGCTGCATGAGACGGAGAAAGAAATACAGAATTTTTATGTCAGATCCAAAAAGCAGTTAGGATGTCTCAAGAAATAACCAGGAAAAATGGCAGTCATGGCTTCCTAATAAACTTATTTTAATGGAACAAATAATGAACAATATTAACAGCAGTATAAGTAATAAACACCTGGTTTATACATTGCTGAAAGCTCCTATTTTCCTATTTTATCTCCTTCCTTCCTTCCTTCCTTCCTTCCTTCCTTCCTTCCTTCCTCCCTCCCCTCTCTTCTCTTTCTGTCTCTATATCCCGATCAGT
>VZTE01002841.1:562820-640172 GCA_013397775.1 Eulacestoma nigropectus
TTCCTTCCTTCCTTTCTTTCTTCCTTCCTTCCTTCCTTCCTTCCTTCCTTCCTTCCCTCCTCCCTCCCCTCTGTTCTCTTTCTGCCTCTATATACCCCTCAGTGTGAGAATAGTAGGAGAGAGAGAAAGACTGAGTTGAGAGAGGAGGCTGTTTGAGTAGAAGGAAAAATTGAATAAAACATATTTTCTGCCCACCAATTATTTCACTTGTATCAAATATTTGTTATTCTACTTAATGTCTGTAAATGTTAAAAGCCTAAAGCACTAACTGCACTATCCCTGCATGTTCACTTAACACAGAAAAAGAAATCACAATTAGCTTTCTGAGTTCCCAACTTGAATTTTAACAAGAATAGTAATGAATTCATATCAGTCATATGGGAAGCATGCCTATTTTTATTATTCGTAAGTGCTGAAATAATATTGGCTACTATAAATATGTAGGAGCCATCTAGTATTTTTAATTATAAATTACAGTAACTGCTACCAGCAATAATTATGGATTTTTTGTAGTTGATGCATTATTTTTGTTAGACTTTTGAGAAACTTTAATATATACTAAAGAAAATTTCTGTATTTTCAATGGCTCAAGAGACATATGCTACTTGAAATAAATCTAAGTTAATTGATTCACATGTTTTAAAATGTGAATAATAATCACTATTTTACTGGATTTTTGGAACACTCTTTTCACAGAACCAATATTTGAATTTTAAAACGTGAAAAGACCATGGAAGTGACATGAGGAAAGGATTATCTCAAGGACAGAAAATGCAGTATTTGCTCTTAGTTGTAAAAAGTGATAGGAAAGCTAAGATGTTATTTTTGTAAAACAAATGAAAATACAACATAGGACACTGTTGTCAACATTTCAGAAAGGCTGAGTCATGCCTCATTATGCTTCATCCTCACTTTCTTTACGTGGAAAACAGATGAAATACTGCATACCCTAAGTTCTAAGAAAGAACAGTGGATCCACTAGGGAAGGGCTACACCTGTGGGCATTTACCTGGACATTCTTTTTCAAAGCATATCTGTGCATTCACCTGGTTGTATCGGAGCAGTCAGATGTGGAGCAGAGCTCACCTTCAAAGCCACATATGTAAGAGGGCATCATAAGGGAAAAACACTGGGCCAGATCCAACAACCTGACAGAGATGAGGCTACTGCAGCTCCATCCTCCCAGATGCAACCTGTAGTGAAGCTGGGTGTATACAACCAGTAGGCACATGCGTATAGATCACATATGTTCACCACATACATCATGGAATCTTAGAATGGTTTGGGTTGGAAGGGACCTTGTAGATCATCTAGATCACCCCCCCCCCTGCCATGGGTAGGGACAGCTTTCACTAAGCTAGGTTAAGCTCAAAGCCCCATCCAACCTGGCCTTGAACATTTTCAGGGATGGAGCATCCACAACTTCTCTGGGCAACCTGTTCCAGTGCCTCACCACTCTCACAGCAAAGAATTTGCTCCTAATATCTAGTCTAAACTTACTTTATTTTAGTTTGAATCCATTCCCCCTTGGCTCTTGTAAATAGTCCATCTCTGTCTTTGTTGTAGGCTCTCTTCAGGTACTGGAAGGCTGTGATTAGGTCACATCCACTTTCTTTTTTCTAGGGTGAAAATTTAATAATACATATATATACAAATGTCCTGAACAGAAAACTATCAACACATGACTGGGCTTTTTTACCCCCTTACTCATTTATTTATCCATCCTTGTTCCTCCCCAAATTATCTAAATCCATTTTTCCGTCCTTTGATTCCTCCTCAAAACATCCCATATAAAGTCATGTGCACTGCTGAAACACTCACCCTCTCAACCACCAAGTGCCCCTGTTACCACCTGTCACTGAAGGTGGGGTAACTGAGGTTCTTGTCAATAATAAATCCCTTGGGGTGGATTAGAGTGAAATGACACTGAATGACTTTTGTATGTATAGCAGATCTATTTTAGAAAAAATTGTTTGCAGTGCAAAGGAGGTATGTAACTGTTTTGGTTATTATCTACATAAAAGTATAAAGACATCACTTAGGAAAACATACAAGGAAAAGAAAGAAAGAGAAAGAAAGGATAAGAGTAGGTAGCAAAGATACCACCACCTGTGGATCCAGTGACAAGGCTTGATTATTGCAATTTCTATGTCCATTGGTCACACTCTTGATCCATCAGGCAGGGTGGAAGCTCCCAAACCACAAAGTTGAATGGGTTAATGTTCAAGTGGGAATGCCCAGGTACCTCCCCTGGGGGGGAGGTTTTACCCTGTTGCAGCATATGTTGTAGATCATGTGCAGTCCTCTGCTGGAAGGCTCCAGAAATTAATCTGGAGGCACTTTGGGGATATTTGATGGTTTATGACCCCTTCCAAGACAGGACAACTTCCTCTCGCCTCAGCATAGTTGAGCCAGTTGTGTTCCATCAGAAGGGATGAAAACCCTCAAGCCTATGTGTGAATGTCCCAATACCTTCCCAGGGGGAAGTTTTACAACTGAGACAGTTGTGTAAGAGAGGACACTGGCATGATAAATAGCACTATCCCACCTTGGAGGATCTGCTTCTTATCAGACTCATGGCTCAAAACCAGCTTCTTGCTAAACAAAGGTTGGTTTGTCCTGGTCATCAGTAACGAGGGCAGAGTATTATTGGGACACCCCTTCCAGCTATTGTTTTTCTGTGCTCTGCTGTGGTTGTGGAGGTAACCTCTTACCCCATCAATTAGTATGTATATCTGCTAGTACACGGACACAGTCTGCTCAGTAGTCTGTTCCTAGAGGCCAGCTTTCTCCATTGAATAATGTGAACTGACTGAGAGTGACTGTGAGTAATCACAACTGCAAAAAATATGTATTTTAAAGCCACCACTTCTACTGGACAGGTGTGATGCTGGTGGAACTGCTGCACCAACTGCTGTGTCATCACCCCTGCAATTGTTTTAGAGTGAGGAATATTGCAAGAATTTAACTGTACTTTAACACGAATAATTATGCAAAAGAAATCTATTTATCTTCCTAAATAATAACAGTTAATAAATGAATATTTCTAGTTGTTAATTGCAAAGTATATATATAATACAAACATATTTATAAATTTATACATACCATTTTATATATACATTATAATAGATACATTCAATATTATACATATATGATTAAAAATGGCAGATTAGGTGGTTTCATATCTTTTTTCTGTTTATTTTTATCTCACACAGTGTGAAATTTATCCCACCTAAGTTCTGATGTCTAATAGCCAAGCATTTAAATCCAAATAAGTCATGACAGACTTTCTTCATA
Source organism: Eulacestoma nigropectus (assembly GCA_013397775.1). Classification (NCBI taxonomy): domain Eukaryota; kingdom Metazoa; phylum Chordata; class Aves; order Passeriformes; genus Eulacestoma; species Eulacestoma nigropectus. The sequence goes on from VZTE01002841.1 coordinate 566,118, forward strand.
GTCATGTCAGAGAAATACATACCTCCAGGGTGAGATATATCTATTGATATAGGCATCTAAGAGAAGTAAAATTAATCAGTACTATCATCTAGATGGGCTTACTTTCGTTCATTTATTCAAGCTGACTAGCAAAGCTTAGATATCTGTATTTTAGGTAAATATAGTAGTTAGAATCCAGTGTCACGTAACAAAGGTAGAAAGCAGCTGTCAGAGAACATCTTCACATCCATCTCAAATGTGAAATTTTCTTTTATTACATCCTTTCCATAAGGCAAAATGCAATAAATGATCCAGAAATTAAATGTTGATAGCATTTTCTATTTCCTTTGAAAATGACTTTGTGAAATTCATAGTCATGGGCACACAGGCCATTTAAGAGAATAAGACCTAATTTCCTGGAACATACCAAATCAGTATCTGACAGAGAAAAGACATTTTTACAGTATCTTCCTAACTTGATTTGACATAAATATGAAAAAAGAATTAACATCCCGAAGCATGTCATGCCTTCACTCCTACCTGTTTAATCAGTGACAGGCTGAAACTGTAGCTCTCGTCATCATTCTTAATAATGGCATAAGATCCTTTGCTCAAAGATGCACCTGAAATCAAAGTCCTCATTTAATTATACTTGCTTAAAAAAAACCCCATATAAGGTTATACTTAACGATTATAAGAATCGTTAAGTTTGCAATACTCAAACCTCTTCATCTGCGTCTGCCTTTCTGAATAAACACCGTGACAGAACTTGAAGTCAGAAAAATACCCTACGTTTGGATTTGTTGTATAGAATCCCTTCACTATAAAATTGATAAAGACATGTAAAAGATGTAGTCCATCTTGTCTGAAATTTGGCATCTGAAATAGACTGTATCAATTGTTCCTCATTGTAGGAGACCGAAGGAGTGGCTGACTGGCTCGAAACAACCAGTTGGGAAGTGATGGGGAATAGAGTGAGCTCCGGGTAGGTGGGACAGGGCACTGTTCCACCCGGCACCCTTGAGTCTTCTCGCACTGCGCTGTGAAGCGCGTGAGCATTGGAAAAGTCAGAGCCAACCCTCACTGTAACGGGGATGGTCGACTGTAAGGGCTAGCTGGGAACATTCTGGCTCTGTGTAAAATGCAGACATCAGACTTTACTGCTGAAGTCAGCATAAGCTCTCCTGGTGGAGGGCCCCAGCAGACAAGAACAGATAAATGGACGGTGACATGAGTTGCAAGGCACACTTGACAGTCCTGGATTTGAAAGCAGTTGGGACAATGCTGAATCCTAGAGTGGTGACTCTCTACCTTTCTCTTTCTCTTTCTCTTTCTCTTTCTCTTTCTCTTTCTCTTTCTCTTTCTCTTTCTTTCTTCTGTCTTCTCCTCAAAAGATATTGTAAGCCAGACCAAAAATTTCCTGTCAATGCCTTGTTAAGTGCCTTGTTGTGTCTGGATAAGTTAAAGATTGTTAATTTAAAATTTGCCACATGTTATATTCAGTTGGAATATTCTAAAGGTTGCAAAAAAAAGTTGTTATTGAACCTCCTGAGAATTTTGTTGGTTTTCCTGTGTACCACCCAGACTAAATCCAACTACATTCCCCTAAACCCGACAAGCAGACTGTGGCATTACACTTGATTATTGTTCATCTTTGAATACAGAAACCTAAAGTGACTTGCTCAGTTGTGGATATGTGCTCAGAATCTTGTCCCAATTGTTCTGAATATCCTCTTCTACTTGGTATAAAAAATCATTGACACTCTACTTGGTATAAAAATCACTGTAACTCTTTATTTTCACTGAAATCAATATTTCACAATACATTTCTTCAGATGGCATTCAGTTGTGGGACCAAGAAAGTACAGATTTGGTTTTCTACAGAAGACCATATTTAGTTGCTGTATACAGATGGGCTTTTTTACTAAAAATTATTTGAAGAAAGTTTTAAATGTCATGAAATATAAGAGAAGCTTCTGGCAGGCAATTCAAGGTCTCTTTACTTGCTGGATTTGCAATGGTGATTCCATGCTTCGAACTCTTCTGTTTTATACTAGATTGATAATAGAAAAACAAACTCATATACCTAAACCCAGGGTAGTTATGTTCAAATCAATCTGTACTACTTACTGCATTGCTTTTATGTCCATACGGCATTATGCCAGGGTTTTTTATTGCTCACATCTAAGAGAAAACACAAAGAGGCACGATTTAGCTTTAGAAAAGCCTGTGAAATATGCCTGTGCTCCTACATATAATTAATTTGTCTGCAAATTCTGCCCTAATTCATGTATATCTTTTTCTCATATCAAAGTGTTTAAAGTAAGGAAAGCTTAGCCCTTAAACTGGTCCTTTCAATTCATACATATTTCAGTTAAAATTATGGGGGAAATAGTATTGAATTCTCCTTCTATGACAAAGTGACATGCTTAGTAGACGAGGGAAAGGCTGTGCATATTATCTATCTAATTGTTAGGATCCAGTTCATATTAGGGTTCTTTAGAAATTCCTCTGCCCAAATTAAGGTGCAAACGAGACCATATGCCAGTGAGAATAATATGGGTTTTATTGTATAGTGAATATGAGAGAGAGAGAGAAAGAAAGAAAGAAGCAGAGAGAAAGGAGTGGAGAATAAGCAGGGGGGACAGGGAGTGCCAGAGACAGAGTAAAAGAAATATCACCACTCCGTGGGTCCCACTGGCGTCCTGATGATCCTCTTCAGCAGGTCTCCCTGGTGGTGAAGGTCCCCCAGTCTGCATGGAATCCCATGAGTTAATATATATCCTTAGGGTGGGTGGCAATGTCCGGGCATGTCCCCCTGGGGGAGCGGGGGGGAGGTAGTCTCTTGCAGCAGACTCTGGATCTGTTGCATCATGTGCAGTCCTGTGGTGCAAGGCCTGCACTTTGGGGGGTCTTTGATGGGTTTGTGACATCCCCTCAGCTGCCTCTCACGTGAAAGTCCCATGGATGTGGCCTGTGGGGTTGGGGGGTTCCACAGCTGGGCCAGTTTGTGTAATGGAGGATGGGGGTTTATTGCCTCTGACCAGAGGTTACACCACACACCCGACACCTCCTCTTCCCCCCCAGCTGGGGGGGCAGTCTGTGTAAACCTGGCTTCTGTGAGCTGTGCCCTACCCCCCACCCCAAACTCAGCGCAGCTGGTGGCTTTGGCCTTTTGTGGATGCATACCTTCCCCTCCGCCTGAGATGACTGAACAATGGGTTTCCCTTTATCTAATCAGCAGTTTGATTTTCAGTGCAAAGTACCAGTCTTCAGGGAGGCTTCCTCGGTTGCAGCTTCTTTGTCAAAAACTTATATCAATGTTTGAGGCATGAATTTTTCAGTCTCTGACACTAATGTAAAGCATTTGACACGGTATCCCACAGCCTTCTCCTGGAGAAGCTGGCTGCTCATGGCTTGGATGGATGCACTCACTGGTGGGCGCAATACTGGCTGGATGGCTGGGCCCAGAGAGTGGTTGGTGGCTGGTCACTAGTGGTGTTCCCCAGGGCTCAGTATCTGGGCCAGAGCTAACATCTTTATTGATGATTTAGACAAGGGGATTAAATGCATCTTCAGTAAATTCAAAGATGACACCAAGTTAGGTGGCAGTGTTAATCTTCTGGAGGGTGGGAAGGCTCTAAGAGATTTTGGGAAACTGGAATGATGGGCTGAGGACAGCTGTACGAGGTTCAAGAAGGCCAAGTGCTGGGTCTGGCACTTGAGTCACAGTAACCCCATGCAGCACTACTGGCTTGGAAAAGAGTTGCTTGAAAGTAGCTTGGCAGAAATGGACTTGGGGGTGCTGGTCTACAGCCAATAGATGTGACCCAGCAGTGTGGCCGGATGGCCAAGAAGGCCAATGGCATCCCATCTTGTATCAGAAATAGTGTGGCCAGCATGACTAGGCAAGAGATTGTTCCATTGTACTCAGCACTGATGTGACCCCATCTATGCTCATGCACACTGAATGTTAGGTATCGTAAGATCAAGCATTCCAATGTGAGAGTGGACTGAAAAAGTCATACTGTCTAATTTCAGAATGGACTTCACTGTTACAGGAGTTGAGACTCTGCCCACAATTATCTGGTATTGAAATGAAAAGCACTGAAATTTAGTACTTTAGTAACTAAGATACTTCTGTACTCATGAATTAAATAGTAGTACAGAATCTTCTCAAGTTGAAATTTGACCATCTGTCCAGCTGTGCTCTTTAAAAAGCCTTTGACGTGGGTTTTGATCACGGACATAATTCAGAACTAGGAGTGGGCCGTGGAGCAACTTCAGCATCGGTTGTTTTGGAAATTTGGAGTTTAAAACCATCGGCATAGGCTGTTCTATTCCACTTTGTCTTGATGCTAGCTTAGTTTGTTAGCACACATGCAACCCAGACAGTTTCCCTCATGTTAATTTGAGGATAAGTTTTTAACATATTCTTTGTGTTTTATTTTGGTTTCAAACTCGTCAAGATAGATTTTGTGTATCACAATAATAGTATCAAAATTTTTCCTTGTATTTTATAGGAATTCAAAATGAATCATCCAGATCTGTAAATTCAGTTCTGTGCCCAAGCTTCTTTGTGAATAGGAGTCATAGCTAAGCAAAAGCTAACTTATGACAAGGAATACTGTAGTAGTCTAGAGAAGAATTTTTTCCTTTACTCTTTCAGACAGAAATTCTGCAGTTAAAGAGGTTTTTCTCATGATTTATTAAATGTGGACCAGGCGTTAATTTGGATTTTTTTCCTGGTTTAATTTAGAGCAAGTATTGCACCTCCAGAAGGATATTAATATCATTAACCTACCTAGGATAGCTAGAAAATATCTTGGCAAACTTTTATTATTTTATTTGTGTTCTTTTTGTTACTCTAAACTTTTCTGTCAAGTTTAGTTTTCAAAGGCACTACTCTAACTTTCTTGGGAAAACTAGTGTTTTAAAAAGGAGATATCAAATTGACATTAGTAACTGGGGCAGAATTGACTGCATCTGATTATCAAAATTGAATGACGGCATTATCTAGATGGCACAAAATGCTTGGATCAAAAACCAGATCTATTCCCAGATGGAAATGTTATATGTTTTGTTGATATAACGTTTGGGTTTTTTTAAGAATATTTGTCATTAGCTATAACTAATTACTTATTTGAGGTCATATTTTTCCTCATTATACATAATCTGCTCAGTATAGTTCTGAACATGGAAAATAGTTTTTTAGTAATAAATTCTTTACCTCCTCCAACAAAGGGAGTGCATGATAATACATGCAGAGTCTTGCTGAAATCTTGAAGCACGTGCAATTTATTGAGAAATATGTAACTTGGAAAACAGGAGCACCGATTCCAGGCGAAATGCTGTTTTTAGGTAATTTATCAGGCCCTGGTATATGCTTCTTTATTTTTTCTTTTCCCAGTGGTTTGGATGTGTGTGACCTTAATAATTTCAGTGATATCAACTCTAAATTACAGTGCAATGAGATAAGTACGTTGTGCCTGCCTGATAGGTTGCCTTAGAGGCTTTAGAGCTGAAGTCCAAACAGCTTTCTAAAGAGAGATTTTTTTTTCTTTTGAGGTCCTTGCAGACAAAAAACAAACACCCTGCTTGCAGATAACTTATGGTCTTAGTACTATACTGCAGCATGCTTATCTTCTGGTTCTTCTTGTGCATGCAATACACAAACACAGAGCTATCCTAGCAGAGTCACTCTTTGCATGGATAGAAAATCTAATCTTGAGGGAGATTTTAGGGAGTAACTGAACCTACATGATTCTTACTAAAATTGAAGGAAGGGGTGTACTTCTAGTGCCTGAACATGGTGGCATCTTTGATATTATGTACTAACATGTGGCTGACACCTGCCAGCCACAGATTTCCCAATCCTCCTGAAGGTCCTGTGTCATAGCCAGTCCCATGGGTGTGTTGCATGCATTTTAGTAACTTAAATGGTGCTACATGACATATGACTACATGACACTACCCAAATTGTTCCCTTGATTTGCCATGTGAATTAATCTTGAGTTGCAGACATGGAATCAACATAAAGTTACAAAATCTGTGGGAAGAAGAGCATTCAAGCAGAGACAGGTAATATTCTAAAGTTTCATAAGCTCCTTTTGGTTTATAAAAGCCTGCCAAAGTTTGAATATGTTGACAAACGTTATCTCAGCCCTGTAAGGCAGAAGAGCAAGTTGAAAATCTCAGTGTCAGTCTCCTCTAAAACATCTTAACATATCAAACTTAGCCTGACTGCTGCCAGCATGGTTGTATTTATTTATTTATTTACTTAAAATGCTGTACTGACAAACTCACTTTCCTCTTTCTGCTGTTATCAGAAGCAGAAACAACAAATGCCTTTATCTTCCTCTATTCTTTTTTAGTCTTCCTGAAAGGCCAGAATGTGTCCTTTATCAACCATTTCCTTTACAACACGTTCTCTCTTCTTTGGCTCCTGATTTTTTTTTGACCTATTGGATCCGTTACTGGTAGTCCTTGTCAGCTATCACTCATTTTAGCAGCTAAAATTTGTTTTGTAATACGATCCTCATTGTGTCAATTGTCTCCTGCTCAAACCTATAAAAATGTGTGATGTAAGCACAGGATTTTGCCTGTTAATCACACTGCACGAGGGAGCGCTGTTTAAATTGGTACTGCAATGGAAGAGACATGTATGTACAAAATAGTGGATCTCATACCCTGAATCTATATAGCTGCAAGTGAAGCAGTGTAAAATAATGTGAATCTGCTTTCCTCTTCAAACTATTATACTCAACTCCAGCAACATAGCATTTAATAGCTTCTTAAGAAGGAAAATGTATGAAGCTTCAATGCATGCACAGTAAAAATAAATGTTAGGGTTTTTTTCTATTTCAAAATTCTGCTATATTACAAAAAATGTAAAGGTCAATTTGTCTCTGGGCAATGATCTTAAAGGAAATAGTAATATAGCTCCCTAAAATCTGATAGACCATCAGGATTTGGCTTGACTTCATTTGCTGTCTGTACTGGACATGGCTCCTGGTCTGCTTGTGCCCTCACTCCCAAGCACAGCTCTTGTGGCTGCAATTACTACTGAAATACAGAGAGACATCTGGATAACTTATGAACATCTGAACACACTTGATGCAAGCCAAAATGTTTAACAATCATTTTTATGAAGAGTTTGGGATTAGTTTTTCATAGCAATCATGGGTGTGTTACATATATTGCAAAATGCAATTATTACAGAAGTTAAACTGAATACTTAAGACTTTTTTTTGTATTTTGATATTGAATTAGGAAGGATTTAAATCTAAAAGAATGCCACATTATGAATATATTTTCAAGGTGTAAAAGATGCAGTTTCTGACAGTTTCTGATAAAAAAAAAATATTTTGCAGAAATAATTTCTTCCTGCTCATAACTGCTGTATAGGAGCACAATGTTATTATATTGTGTAGCTCTGTGAATGCAGTGAATTCATTGCTTATAAATAGACCTGCACAACGAAATTCCTCTGTTCAAGTGAGAGATATTTATTCAGCTCCATTTTTCTTCATTTTACCAAGGACAGGAATTGCAAATTACATACATAGCATACATTTTATAGGTTTAGAAAATCTTTATATCCCTCCTTTAAAATAGTTTTGAATGCCAGTGTACTGAAAAGCTGTCACTGACAAGAAATCATTTATATCCAGAATTTCAAAGTATTCAACTCTAATGTTTACAGCAGACATAGAATCTCTTTTTGCAGGCGTAAGAATGCTCGATAATATAACTTTCATGTAATGCATGAAATGTAAGTATACATTACTACAGATTACATAATGCATTTATTCTTGTTATTCCTGAATGCGTAAGACATGACTTTTACTCAGGATTTTGGACAAGTACTCATTTTTCTGCTGTGCTAATTTTAATTCCTCAACATACTATTTTGGAGGACTGAGAAAAATTAAGAAATAAAATTGTCTGAAAGCTAGGACATTTATAAAATATTTTACATTGAGAATTCTTTACTTATAAATGGAAAATCCCAGTAATCTAAAGCTATTAAATAAAATGTTCTTTTTTTGTTTTCATAGCTTGCAGTCCAGATATTTATTTGCTTCTACCAAAAATTAATGTTAAAATTAAGTGGACCACTACGATAAACTGTAATATGACTATCCAGTCTCTGAAATGCCAGCCTGCCACGCATATGCTAAGAAGTTTGGATGGATTTTCATCATTTGGGAATGCCATGAGAGATCCTCATGTCTCTGGATATCAGAACAGTTTGTACACAAACAACTAATGCAACATTTATTTACCATGTAAGGTAAACATTACCACAGAGGAGACTTAAGTCAAAAAAAGAGTCTATGTGAGATCCAAAAATCAGATAATGGTTTGATGTACTATAGCATTTCTTTTCCAGCTATCAACTTTTGTTGGGAATCTGCACATCTAGCTTCTTGACTAATAGAGTTGTAATTATGTACAAAACATCCGTAGGTTAGGAGATAATGATGTTATCTCAGCCAACAGGAAAAACAAAAACCAGAAGACAAGTAGATTTCAAATGCACATTTGTCTGGGTATTCTTATGTACAAGGAAGTCACCATAAATGTGGTCAATACAGTCCCAAATGGATGAAAGACTAAGACCTAAGCCTTAGAACTTAGATGGCCAGGTTACCTCAGAATATTTTATATAGCAATAAATAACTGCAAATAGGCAAACAAACTGTGTTCACCATATCAATACACGCCAGAGTTTCTCTAGTGATACTAAACTGAATTGCCTTCAAAAGATCAAATGGAGAAACACTTTGATGGGTTACAGAAAAAGAAAAATGACAAATATTTGCAACTGCATCAAGTTTAGAACACTGTATTTTTATTGCAGTAAATAAATAAATATAAGCAGAGGTTTCCTACATAATAAGGAAAGTTGTGGATTAAACAGGGAGATATTGTCACCAGATAGTGGTGCCTACTCAAAAATTATTAGAATTTCCTGCCCTGAGCTACATGCTTTTCCTGTACATAAACCTTTCTTTAGTAACTTGTACTTCTTCAGATTGCCTAAACATTAACATCTGGTGCCATTCGGGGTGCTCTGGAGCTAACCAGACACACTGGCATGGAAGTGGGGGAGGCAACAAGGACCCTGGAGAGGTCCTGGCCTTACTGGTGCAACTGCTGAAGGTTGTGTAGGGTGTGGCAGTTGAATTGGGAGGATACTGGCTGTTCAGATGAAAGACTAGTTGGCTTCCTCTGGGGATGTTAGCAGTGGTGTCATAGGTTTCAAGGAAAGATCAGGTGTCTAGCAGTGTTTGAATAGACGGCAATGTCCTATACGACCTCCAGAAGCTTTTCCAACTTAATTAGTGTTTAAAAAAATCCAAATAAAATATTACATTTATACATAGATATATCAAAAAATCTGTATCTATATTTGAAACCTGTTTTTTATAAAATTACATCAATCACGACAGTAGTAACCTTTAGAGCACACTTACTAAATCTCAGATAAGGCTTTGCCAGTGTATAAGAAACAGAGTTACAGTATTTTAAACAGTATTAATTTTGATGTAGCTTTGAGGGGGTGGGGGAAGTGTTGACTTAAGGTGGTGAAGTAACCCACATTAAGCTTCCCCACTTAATAAGTTAATTCAACCTACATAAGAAGTAGTTATAAACCACCAAATATCACAATTACTGTGTTTATTCAGAGCATGTATCTGTGACTTCAAAAGGGTGTAGGGAACTGGAAAAATGGAATTTGAAGGTCAAATTATTCCACAGAATAACTCCATTGATGCCAGCAGAATTATTATGAGCATGCATTTGCTTTCCTGTCATAAGTGGCATAAGGAAAAGAGAGAAACAGTTTTACAGAGCTTCTAAATTAGCTCCATCTCATCTCTCCCATCTATTCTGTCCCAAATTAATTCACCCTGTCTTCCTTTGCTGCAAATAGCAAGAAATGAAAAACAACCCAAGCTACAACCACGCTTCTTGAAACACATTTGTCAGTGGCAATTTTGAATGGAACATTTCCTACCTAACTAAACAGGTAGTTGATTAATTTGTTCATGTTTAAACAAGAACTCTAGAGGCAGAACCAAGAAACATCTTTGTATTTCAGATTACAGAGCCTAGAATAGAAACGGTCCTGATCTAACTGGAAAAGCTAAATAGACATGCAGCCCCATCTGTGAAATTTGACATCAACATCAATGCCGTAAGTGCAGTGGGGGAGAGAAAGAGGGATGAAGAACTCTCAGTTGTTGTTTTCCCTTGCATTGCCGACAGGATCTGAGAGTCTGTGTTCAAATTAAACTAAAAGATTAATATTGTATAATTTGAAGCAGTGATTGTTATTGGTATTGATAAAAGGCAGTCTTGGGCAATGGAGAATTTCCGCTGAAGATCAGAACTGGAGAGCTATGCCTAGTCTACCAGCTCTGTGAATAATACGTGGTGATTAGGCATTAACCATGGCAAAACAGAAGGTTTGGTGCATTCTTCTTGTTAAGCTGGTTTGTCTCAGTACTGGCACAAAAAGACACGTTTTGAAACCATTTTCTCCAATTCACTCAGTGCTTTTGAACTAAAACTTTTTGTTGTCAAGAAGAGCCCACAATGCTCCAGTGATGATGCTATATTTTCTTTCCTTATGATCTGAAACACCTTTTTTTTTTCCCTTACTCCCATGGCTTTTCATATGTGTTCTGATGGAAGCAAAATACGTATTAGGGAAAAAAATATGAATTAATTTTTAGTTGTTTTGTTTTGTTTTGTTTTTAATCTATGGACAAAATGTTGAAATCTACCTAAATATATGGATTTTGGAAGATTGTCATAATATTACTGACAAAAATATACACACATAAAATACATTTAGTAAAATTTTCCCTGATATTATTTTTTCTTAACTGTGAAGAAAATTACTGCTGTGTAAGAACTGAAAAGAAAGAAGTCATAAATCCAAATACACAAAAATAAATAAAACCTGAATGTTTAGAAATTTTCTCAGAGAAAAGCAGTGCCATAAGAAGTGAGCTGTTATTTAAAAATAAATCTGTGAAGCACGATGCAAGACAAAGCCAAATTGTGTATGCAATTATTTCGTATGTGCAATAGGACTAGTTTTAAAGCTTCATTGGCAATTGTCTGTTCAATTAGGCTGGCAGTACTGCACATCCAAATACCCTGTGTTTAACCCTCACTTGGGCTAATAGTTAAAATTGCTCCTGAGGTAGTATTTCTATGTACTTACATTCATGCAATTGCACATTAGTGTAGCTCAAAATGTGTGCTTTAAATAGACATAGCCACAAGACTGTACTCAGTCAAGAGGACAAAATAGTCACCTTGCTTGCTGTTAAGGAAGAGAAAAGTTAGTCCGGAAGATTAACTGTAATTTTCTGACACAGTCACTGAGAGGTTTTTTTATTTTTTTTAATTTGAAAATTTTGAATTTAAAAAAAAAAAAAATTCATTGCAGTGTTTTGATTGAAAAGTCAATATATTTATCCTGGAATAAATGAAATTAAGATGTGTCACGTGTCACATTTTATGTTCACATTCTCTACTTGTTTTGAGACTCATTAGAATATGTCCTGTACCATTTTCATGACAAAAAGTAATGGTGAGGAATCATAGAAACAATGAGTAGTGAATACAGCATATGAAGGAAAGTGTAGAAAGATACAAGAAATTCAACATGTATTGCATTATTTTTCACAATTCAGAAAAAGAAAAAAGAGGACTATGGAAATTACTGATGGAAAATACAGGTTTTCAATCAACAATTTTTGAGCTTTTTTTTAAAAAAGAACCTAAAAAAGCAGAAATGTGTCCTGAAATAGTTATTTGAAAGGTAATATATAATTTGTCTATTTTCTCACATTTAAGAAATTAATCTTCTGAAACCAAATGCATTTTAAACAAGTTTGAGGTATCATTTTGGTCTAATAAATTCCAGGTGAAGAAAAATAAATCAAAAATTTAAGTGAAGATAATTTTTATACTGTGAAAATATCACTTCCATTTAATTTCATGGCATCGAAGAAATTAATGAGTGAGCACATGATCAACTCAGATCTCACTTCACACTGCTTATTTTCTGTATATTTTCTATGATTAAAGTCACAGGAAGCTTAGCTGCTAAGCATTTGTATAATGGACCTATATTAATTACCAAGAAATGCCATTTACTTAGTCAGAAAAAGAAAGAAGGAAGCCTTCTGAAGAGTGGCTAACTTTGTGACTTCTTCCCAAGGCATCAACTGGTTACAGCAGGAGATGCCTTTCTTCAATGTAGACACCTGCACTTGGAAAGTAAATTTATGTATTTATGATTTGGAGCTGAAATGCACTTAAAATTCCTAGTGCTGAAATTTTAGAATTTAGGTGAGTTGGCTTCTAATTATTATGCGCTTCTTATCTGACAGTATTAAAAACATTAAAGTAGAAGCAAACTCTCCATCTGTGAAGACAGTCTGTATGAAAAAGATTTCTTGTTTGGTTATAGGTGATACTGGTTCTTTGATTTTCTGCATTTAGAAGACTTAAATTTAATGACTGCCGTTAAGCATAAGTGCTGCAGTAGTTAATCCCATGCTCAAACTGTAAATAAATCTAGCATTTGTGGGTATTGAATGAGTAATATTCTTCTACTTATGCTCCCAGACTGTATCTATAAAAGAATTTTTGGTAGAAGGCAAATGCTTCTATCTGTATTTTATCAGTTAAATCAATATGTACACGTTTTATCAGTGACATAAATGCTGTTTATACATACACACAGAGACACTTCTCACTAGGTGATATGGAGCTCAATAAAGGAGTTGGAAGTGTTACCTTAAATTTTATAAGTAGTCTTTTGACAGGCCCATTTTTAAATTCATACACTGAAGGATAATCAAGACTAAATTAGGTTGTAATTATTCAGTATAATGTCTGAAATAGGTATTAACTTTCACAAAAGTTTTATTTTTAGTAACCTCTGTTTAATCTGCTTAACAAAAGCAGCAGACACACTTTGTACTGTGCTATCCAGTAGAAGTTTATACCAGAAATACTATAGATTCTATGGAGTTTTATTAAAAGTAAAGTAATAAGTAGAGAAGACTGTGGATTAAAGGACATTGGTCTGATGTCTAATCACTTTTCTGCTTAATGTCTACTTTTCTCTGTGCAGAGATATAAAAAAACCCCAAAACTTAAACTTCTATTGAGAAAAATCTCCCTGTCTTCCTGTGGAAAATAAGAAAATTGTAGGTGTTTAGGTCCAGTGTGTGATGTGAAAATGGGGTATTTGTTTTTCCTGTGGACATGTTGCAGTTGTAATTTCACCAGAAGCTTCTTAGGATTTCTCACTTTCAATATTTCTTGTAAGTTTTCTTAGAGGGAGATAATTGTAACAGTAAATCCTGGTTTAGCTATCGAAGTGCAAACATACTGAACTGCATATCATCCTATTTAAAGAATGTGGTTCTCATTGTTAGTACTAAACACACTAATCATGATTATTTTTAGATTTGGTGCAAGTTAATTTCACTTAAATCTATCCAATGCATTGCACTTCTTGTGCTGGAAAATTACATTTTTTTTCTAATTCCATTTTAAAACAAAATAAAATATCAGCAGAGTTTTTTCTGGGTTTTAGGGTTTTTTAATAGCACAAGGGAAATCTAGCCACACGTATTTCTTTTTCTCAGCTTGAGTTGCATCCTGATGGAAATTTTTGTATTTCTGCTGGAGAATATGTCATTTTTGTCTGAATTTCGGAAGTTGTAATGAGATTGGTGTTCAATGAAAAAACATTTTATAAAACCTCTCACTCACGGTAATGTTTTTACTCTCCTTAGTAGTGTCCCTGCTGAATAAATCATATTTCTAAGCTGATTTCACTGGTTATTAATGCTTATAAAATGAAAGTACTGATGGATAGCAGTGTTATTCAGTATTCCCATGATCATTTCAGGAAATTTTTTGTCTAGACAAGAATCATGCAACACAGGAAACAGACACAACATCCCTTTGAAAGGGACATATTAAACATTGTTATTATACCTAAGAGAGTTGCATTGTTATTTTAGGTTTTATTTTACCATTTTTCTTTTCTATAATTTTAAGAAAAGAGTTCATATTATTGTCTGAGCCCTTTGCTAAAAGTGTCAATTATATCACAGCTCTAGAAGTATTTCCATTACAATAATGTCTGCAACTTTTAGGTGATACCCAAACAAGTTAGAAAAAATCCCTTAATTTTAAATATTTCTGTTCTTAGCCACTTTCAATTACTTGGTTAGTTAATTGAAAAGTAAGGCAAAATAGACAACTCAGTGTATATATAAGAATGCAAAGAGATATCTTTGTAGAATGTAGACCCTTAATTTTACTGAAGTGTGTTTAGCTCTGATATTGTTCTATAAATATCAGTTAGAGTCCTGTGTAGCTTTGACTTTCCAGTTTAGTAAAAATTTTCTCTATATAGACAACCCAAATGAAAATACATAAAAGAAAGGAAAAGAGTGCAGTATTCCCTTTCTTTTAATATCTCAAAAGTAGTTGTCACTGACATATGATACATATCTCCATTTTCATCCCTTGAAATATGATGGCCTAATTCCATTTTCGCAGAGATGAATTTTGCATTTTTCTACTTTGTGGAGTTTATGGCATCAACAAAGCATCAACTTAACATTGTAGTAGAAGTTGGTTTAGACATGCCTTGTAGAGAGGTCATTCTTATTCTCTGAAGCTCAGTGTTTACTCCTACAATAGCTTTGCTTATGAAGTCTTAGCAAGCGAAAGAGACAGCATTTCAAGTGCTTGCTTGGCCGCAGTCATTGCAACACAGTCTGGAAGAAGGTAGCTAATACTGGCTTGCAAATTGAATAGTGTCAGCATCATAATGCATTTACCAAGGAATGTGAAAATAAAATCTGCAGAGTTCATACTGATAATTTTCACAGTGTTCATAGAATAGTAGGAGTATAATTTGCAATGAATATCCAAAACCTGTCTCCATGGAAACATCAGTTATGATAAAGTACCTGAAATTGATAAAGTAACATTTCAGTTTAAGTATTCCTCTAATTTAAAACTGTTCAATTCACAGGCAAGGTAGGCACGGTTTAAAGGACTGCCTTAAGACACAGTCCCTCCTAAATCTGGCCTAAGTGAACACTTCTTAATTTCACTTATATAGCAGGCACAGTTATGCCTTCAAGTACTGTTTCCTGTGTGTATATTAGAAAAATAAATAAAATCTGGTTTTATATAGATTTGTACATATTAGTTATGTCATCCTTCAGACATCAAAGATGGGGTTCATTTGACAGAATAGCTACTGCTCCAGGAAGAAAAAAATCTCCTTTCGTTGAGGTCTAGCACTCTCATGCCAATGGCCAAGATGCTTCAGGAACTCCTAAATGGCACCATGTGCAATGTCCTTTAAGACTGCAGGAAATAACTGTTTTCTGTTAGAACCTCTGATATCACTGTGGCAGGACGTCTACCCCCCCCACTTCTCTCTCTACAAGATAGCTGGTGCATAAAGAGATAACCCAGAGGCTGAAAGGCCCAGCAGGGGGGCATCCCTGGCACCAAAAGGGCTCAGACATCAGCTAAGAATCCACACCTTAGTCTAGAAAGCCAATGTGGGGAAAAGATAAAGGACATGTTTCTGACTGAGAGACACCGTTTTACAAACTATACAAGATACCCGAACTGTCACAGAGGTAGAAGCCTCTACACACGCACCCTGAAAGTGTGGGAGACTTCTCCCCAGAATCTGGACGCAGGTTTTGTGGTTACTTCTTCGAAGATTGAGTGAAAGGACGTGTGCCTTATCAGCAATTGGATGGTAAGAGACATTGATTCCTAGTTATATCATTTCTTCGCTAGCTGTAATTGGGATGGTACCTTATCGTGCACTGTATGTTAACCTACTAGTAGTTCTTTTTTTTCAATTTTGTCCTTATTCCTGTGTAGTATATAGTCTGTGCTAAGTCTTATGTCCGTTAGTTTTCTGTCTATTATATAAATAATTCATTTTATAATAGACCGAATCAGCCATTATTAAAGAACTTGCGAACGAGAGTGGGTTTTGGGGTGCTGGCCGCCTCAGTAAAGTTACTGCCTGCTGCCAGAGGCCTGGGCAAAAGGCAAGGACTTATCTAAACTCCCACATCCATTCGTAACAATCACATGGTCCTGAATACTGTCCTGAAAAACTCTACCTGTTGTTACTGGATCCATAAGGAAGAGGATATCTTAGGCATGAGAATGATCTGATGTGTATCTTTAACAGGCACAAAATGAAGGATATTTGTTACAGGCTGCTTGGAGTTATCTTACAAATGTAGAGCAATACCATGACCTGTGGAGCAGCAGCATCTGGTTCACAGAATAAAAGAGAGGTGGTGTGATTTTGGTGCAACCAGGGATCATGCTACTTAGTGAGACAGTCCATCTTGAAAACTAAATTACCGAGATGAGCACAGCCGTTATCAGTCATCTTTCATCACAACTCCCCAAATTCAAAGACAGGTCAGAAAGGTAATCATGTGTTTTGAAAGAAATAAATTTTAAGTGCCGATGACAGTTTCCTAATGATGACAGAAACACTCCTTCTATTGTGATTTTACTTGTTCAAATTTGGGGACTGCTGGCAGGGTAATTTTGGGTGGAGGTTATTGAATTTAAATGGTTTATTTGTTGGTTTCTTGTTTTGGGGTTTATTTTGGAGCAGTCCTACTATATTATTCTTCTCCCTGTCCCATACACTCATATCTATTTCAGCTTTTTTCCTGCTCATGGTGACACACACTGCATCATCTTCTACTATGAAAATTGGAACAAATAGCCTTTGATGGCAGAGCCACAGCATAAGTGAAAGTTTTGTGTAATCTTTTAGACTATTCTTCACATTTTACATTTCTGTTATGACAGCTTCATTTAAACCTTATGCAATCTTAGGGGAAAATGGAAATAGGTTATCTTTATTTTTAAATGATGTGACAGGACTAAAATCAAGGAAATGCCTTCCCTGACTACAAAATCATATTTTCAAGGAAACTTTTTTTATTACAGCAATATCAGCTATATGTAAAAAGTTTGAGATGTCATTTCAATTAGATAAGTGAAAAATTAAATATAAGACATTCCCTAGCTGACAGTATTTACTTGAAATTCAAGCTTTCTTTGCAACTTGTCTGAATGTTCAACTTTCTGTTACAAAATGTACATAATGCTTACAATATTTTTTATTCCCTTGAATGAAAAAAGATATATAAATTATATCATTATACCAATGGGAATAGTAGAAAATATAATAAGATTAATTCTAACACACTTTCCATATTAATGAATTTCATGGTGTATGTTGGAATATATAACATGCCATGCTTGAGATCAGATACAAAGAACGTAATTTCCTACCAGCATGTTTCCAAGGGAAAAAAAAATGGTGTAGGTTGATTTCATCTGATTTAAGTTTCATAGTGCACTTGGAAATTAGTCTAAATTCAATGTGGAATATTGCTGACAAATTAAAATCTGGGATTTAAATAAGTTTGTGGCTATTCAGTATGAGATATTGCATCTGTGATATTTCATTAGTAAGTTGAAATGTTGTAATATCTAGTAAGGGAGGACAGTTATACCTTCTGCATTATGAATCATATCTGCTTATGTGGTAGAATTTCAGCTTGATTAATAGATAAGTCTTGTTTTAAGTTGTTTACATGCAGTAACATTTATAGGGAAATATATTTATAGAAAAGCAGCAAACTCATCAGGAAAAAAAACCAGTGTGGCTTGTACTATATTAACTGCAAATACTTTTTTTTCCTCTCTAATATTAAAGAGAAATTCCCACCCCAACCTCTGACTGCTTGGATAGGATATTTTGTCACTGTTTCAGCTGAAATTATGAATGAGAAGGAGAAAATAAAATCATATATTTTAAAGGAAAAATCCTACTGTAACATAACTAACAATAAATTCTGATTAGATACTATTAGAGGAAAAAAAAAAATCATATTCTTTCAACTGTCGGTAATCCATTCAATGTTCCCTCCAACCTAAATACTCCAAAGCTGCCACTGAAATTCTATTTTAAAACTGGTTGTCTCCAATGAAGGCAATTGCTTTATTCCAGATTAACTCTCTTGCAAGAAGAAAAGACCTGTTATAGACTTCACAGGCAAGATGCTAATTTGGCCCTGATATGATACAATGTCAAATAGAAACGTGCAGTTGTAAAATAAAACAGCTGCATTCCAAATAATGCACTTTGTCTGTCTCTACCTTGTCAAAGTGGGACAAGCAAGTGTGCTATCAGCAGGTGTAAGATTGCAGTTTATATTACTGAACAAGATATGATTAAACTGTTTCAAATAAGATAATGTATAGATTCTGGTTGAAAACTTAGTGAGATTTGCCACAGCCCTCTTGGAGCTCCTTGACTAGAAAGTCATTGGATCGTTGCATTGAGATTTGTTTTTCTGGAACAGAAATTTGCTGAATTCAAGCAGGCTTTCTAGGTCTTCACTCAGACAAGAGGTGAGCCTTCTATATGTCTTATGGAAGTGCTTCCAATGGAATACCTTCTCCCCTCAAAAGCACGCTTGCATGGTCTTCTACACTTCTGTAAGGGAGATCATTGCTAGTCAAGGAAAGACAGATGGAAAGTCACACTGCTGTGTGCTGCTCAGCTGCTGAAGTTACCAGCCTCAGGCACCACCATGTCCCTGAATGCTCCATGACATTCCCCTCCACAGATATGCCTCCATTTTCAGGTTACTTTTTTCCTAGTCCTTTCCTTCTCCATCTGAGAAGCCTACTCAGAGACACAATGTGTGATTGGCCTCCTAACTGGTGGTGTCTTGATTAATTGGAAGTCTTAGGATGTGCCATTTCTGCATAGTCTAGGTGTTTCCAAATCCTGAAGTAAATATTATTTAAAAACTCCAAAGCTTTTCCGAGTATTTTTAATGTGACCAAACCCATGTGAATTAATAGATAGTCTACAGAAATTCTGTCAGTGGTAATTCAATGGACCTTCCTCCCCTAATGCATAAAGTATAAAAACCTTCAGTGAAAATTACTGAAATTCTGCTTACAAATGTTGATTATTTATCACCCTTTCCTTTCTTCCTCATAAATTCAGCTGGTGCCTTTCCTGCTAATTGGAAATTTTCATTTTAAATGGCTTATGCTTAACAAAGTAATATATGAAACTAGTTTTTGTAACAAGAAGAATTAAATACTTTGATTATTGGTCCAACAATAACTTCACATAGAAAATTTGCTTATTTGGGGAAGTTAAAGTATTTTATTTTCTTTAATTGCTTTAGATGAAAACAGTAAACAAGTAAGTTATATTGAAAATATTTACAACTCTTTGCAGCATTCACAATGAGAAATTAAGAAACCCTATTTTATAAAGTGCGCACAATATTTGTAAAATTTGTGACTGCTACTAGCACCCCTGCAAATTTGGCCACATATATTTTTAATCATTGCAATCTTGATAAATTTCATCTTTCTGAACATAAAAGTAATCTAGCTGATGTTTATGTTTATGTGTTTTATTTAGGTGTTCAGTACTGTGTACTATATAATTTTTGTGCAATTCCATTTTCCCATTTGTACTACTTTTTTGATCTATCTGGCTCACAGGAAATTCTATGTATATCACAGGTATACATTTCAGAGTCTAGAAGTTTTCTAACAGAGATTTTGCTTTAGCAAGGCCGGAAGGAACTCTCCCAGTAGTACTTCAGTAACAATAGTAACAATCTTGTATCCATGGTGAAATGGCTCACTACTGTATTGAACATCTGCTAGATTGCCAGTTTAGACTTTATTCTTTGTTTTAACTAAAAACCTTTAAGACCAGTAAGCATATGAAAAATTAGACCTAACGCCCAATAAACCTGTTGTTACTAATATGTAAAATTTGGAATCTGAGAAGCAAACTCTCAAAGTTTATCATGTCTTTGCTATCTTTATTATTAGTACCCATGCTTTTTCTTGCAAATATTTATACATCATGCAAATCAGAAAACTTAGGAAGTGAAAGCAGAATATGACATCTGAATGTGAATAATGTGTAGATTTATACATTTAACAATTCTTTCCTTGTGTTAAGAACTGGGTCCAAACCTTAATACTTGTGAGTTATGGCACATAGTCTCCACATACCTTTGCTTAGATCTAGGGGAAGGTTGGGGAAGAAATATAGGTACATTTGGGAGATGGAGGGATATAATGGAATAATGAATTCTGTCTTTAATTAAAATACTGTCATTTATCTCACAGTGACTATCTGATACTTCTCAGGTATTTCCTTCAGCTACTGTTTTGATTGGAGCTGACTCAGAGAATACAATGCATGGGAAAACCATGATAAATCAAATGATAATCAAAAGGCCAACTTTCAGAGTGGAAGAGAGTGGAAGTGTTTCCTTGGTATTTTCTTTTCTGTATTCACCAATTTTCTCCCCTTGAAAACACATTTCATACAGAATCATACAACGGTTTGGAATGGAAGAGATCTCTAAAGATCATCTAATCCAAAGGTTCTGCTATGGGCAGAGAAATTTTTCAGTAAAACAGATTGCCCAACACCCTCTCCAGTCTTCAACACTTCCAGGGATGGAGCTTAAGCAGCTTCTCTGAGCAACAACTTCCACTGCCTCACCATCCTTATCAAATTTCTTCCTTATAGTGAATCTAAATCTTCCCTCTTGCAGTTTAAGAACATTGCTTCTTCTCCTGTCAGTCAAGTTTATGTTTGTGCTGTGTTTTTAAAGTGGCAAGCTTGTTTTCAATATTTTTTTCAGTAAACAGCAATTAAAAGAGAGCCATTGAAGGATCAGTAATAATACAATCATTGCAACAGCATAATCCAATCTCTGTAAGGAATTTAGAGACATGGCTCCTGTCTGCAAAGAGGTCATATATGTTAGTCACATATAAATGTGTTTCATCATATATAATTGGCATAATTTATAGGCATTATTCCACTACAATTAAAGAAAAAAAAGTACAAATGAAGTTTGTCCTGAGTGGAAACATGACAATTTATGTTAATATAGGTTATGAAAACTTCTAAATCAACTTTAGTTAATAAGATCTTTCCCCTTTTATGTCAAGTTAAGAATAAACATAATGTTCTGGTTCTGTGTGCTTGCCTTTGTTGTGCTTTAAATTTTTCAGCCAAATCATGCTGAAGCATGAGTAAGCTTAGTCTTAACATGAAGAAAAAACAAACCAATGATGTAACTACTGATTTTAGTGTAGATCTTTGTACTGAACAGGAAATTTTAATCAATGTCTCAATCTCACCCCATCCCCAAATATCCACTTGAAGAATTGAATCCCAAAACTACAATATATCCTAGAAAAGCTAGATACCTCAATATAATAAATTAGTACTAGTTTTAAGTTTGGTGAGTGATTTTGGGTTTTAATTCAGTGTTGAAGGACCAAAATTCTGATACATTGATATTATACTTGTGTTTAAACAAGCTTCCTGTAGCTTATAAATGCTCCAAACACTTAACGAATGAGAAGTTAACATGAAGGTACATGTGACTCTCCCATTGTTGTTATAATTTTCTTGCTTTCTAAATCATTCCTATCACTCCTTTAGAAAAGACAAATTTATTATAATTTTTGACACCATATACACTTTTCTTTAATTTTGCCATAGCGAATAATCTTCTGTTAAGATGTCATTATAAGATGGATGTGTTGTGTCTTGAAAGTAAAAGAGAAACCTGCAGAAAAATTGAATGTTAAAAGTTGAGTTTTAGTCTTTAAAACAAACAAAAATATATTTTGAAAGAAAAAAAACCAACATAAAACAACAACTTCTCCCTGAAGAGCTAATGAATAAGTATTCACACAGACTCACACGGAATGACTGGGGTTGGAAGAGACATCTGGGAATAATCTAGTCCAATCCTCTTCTAAAGCACCTTAGAGAAGGTGTCATTCAGGTGGGTTATGAATATCTCTAGGGAAGGAGGCTGCACAGCTTCTCTTGAAAGCCTGTTCCAGTGCTCTGACACCCTCTCAGTGAATTTCTTCCTTGTGTTCAGGTGGAACATCCTGTGGTTCAGTTTGTTGCCCCTTGTCGTGTTTCTGGGCACCAATGAAAAGACTCTGGTGCCATCCTCTTAACACCCACCCTTAAGATGCGTGCATTAATAAGATCCCCTCTCAGTCATCTCTTCTCCAGGCCAAAGAGGCCTTCAGCCTTTGCTTGTAAGAGACATGCTTCAGTTCCATAATCATCCTAGTAACTACCCACTGGACCTGCTCCAAGAGGTCCATGTCTCTCTTGTACTGAGGAGCCCAGAACTGGACACAGCACTGCAGATGCGCCCTCATCAGGGCTGAGTAGAGGGGCAGGATCACCTCCCTTGACTTGCTGGCAATGCTCTTCCCAACGCACCCCAGGATACCTTTGGCCGTCTTGGCTCCTAGGTCACACTGCTGGCTCATGGACAGCTTGCTGTCCACCAGGATCCCCATGTCCTCCACAGAGCTATTTTCCAGCAGGTCAGCCCCCAGCCTGTGCTGGTGCATGGGGTTGTTCTTCCCAGGTGCAAAACTCTGCACTTGCCTCTGTTGACCTTCATTTGTTTCCTCTCTGCTCAACTCTCCAGCCTGTCCAGGTCTCACTGAATGGCACCAGAACCTTCTGGTGTTTCAGCCATTTCTTCCAGTTTTATATCACTTGCAGAGGGTAACTCTGCCCCTTTGTCCAGGTCATTGGTGACATTCCCAACTGTATTTTGCAGCTTATTATTGTCAAATACATAAGAAGTTTGTACTCTCCAAACATGAGTAAGGAATTCTTATAATTTATAATTTGCCAGGTGACATGATAATCTGAAAAACAGATCCTTTTCCTACTTGTTCCATGCTTTGTTATGCTGTTGATTGGATAACACATGGTTAGCTGTTTATGAAAGGGATTTGTTGCTTAAAGTTGCCCACTCTGTTGGGTTTCTAATTGATTTTACCCTTTTACCTGTTAAGGTTTATTTTATTTTATTTTATTTTATTTTATTTTATTTTATTTTATTTTATTTTATTCTATTCTATTCTATTCTATTTTTTGCTCATAGTTATTCACTTCACAGGCATATAAGCACTCTTTTCCCTGATACTGTAAAAATTCATGAATCAGTGGAGGAAATCTGCCTGATTTCTTGCAGTGCTCTGAAGATCTTTTGGTTTTCCCAAAACATAGCAACTTCCAGATCTATGCAGGAGAGAAGTTTTACAGTGTTGCCAGTTTCATGGTTTTGTACTGTTCATGTTTTTTATTAATTTGGATTATATTTTCAAAGACTTACAAATTACTTCCTCTAAATACAAAAATTCATTTTTTAAAAACCCAAAACAAACAAAAATTGATGATGATATTTTGAAGATTTTCATTTTGAAATGGAAAGCAATTCATATAAGATTGCAGTCTGTTCTCTTATTTTCTTGGACTTCATTGTACTTTTGTTTTCAGAGAGCTGAAATTTAGAAGTTTCTTAACTATTAATCTTTGGTCCATAACATACATAATTTTTATCTCCTTGAAAAAGGAAAAAAATGGGAAATAGATATTGGAACTCAACAGTCACTGAACAAATGCTACTGATCTAACAAAGAAAATAAGACAGAAAAAAGCAGTAAATCAAATCTGAGGGTCAGTTTCCAATGTCAGAGTAGTCCGACATTGAAACAAAAACTTAACTCACATAACTGTAATTTCTTCTCTTTTAAAAATTAATACTTAATCCTATTATTACCTATTCACATTAACTTTGAAGGAGATATTTTTAAATGTGAACTCTTCCTGTTAATGTTCTCACAGCATTTGTAATCCAATCATTTATATATTAATTTTTTCCCATCGCGTGCACTGTGAGAGAGTATTCAATTTGGTCTGTTTGAATTACTGCATTGGAAAATTATTTTTTGTTAAAAACTAAAAAACTGCCGTGTATGATGGGAATAAAAATAAAAGGGTATTTTTATTATTCTTGAGTAAGACTGCATGTGAATTCCAGTGATACTCAATAGCCAGCATTATTTAGCACCTGAATGAATCAACTAGGCAAACCAAAGTGTAAGAATACTTTGTTCATATTTTTTATTGTATAATAAAACAGGCCAGTGAAGTTGCCCAGATTTTATGAAAAGTAGGAGACAAAAAAGAGACAAAAAGCACTGAATGTATTTTCCCATGGGGAGTCCTGAGAAACACATATTGCCTGAACAGTAACACAGAGTTCTCTGTGAAGAAAATCAGCAAGGATTTTTTTTGCATTATTACTTTTTTCAATAGAAAATTGTGAGTTTATTTCATTTTGCTTAACCAGCTGGAAGTTCAATGTCTGCTCTGTTCTTAGATTTTTCTGTAGCTAATAGAGAAGTGGTAACTTCAGTCATCTCATCTATATTAGATACATCTCAGAATAGTTGATTTTTCAGTTCATTGGCTAAATGAAGAACAAACCATAGATTAAGCACTTTATGTAGAGGACCAGGTATAAGTACATTAGCAGGTGTGTCTCAAACACTTACTGTTGTGCTGCAACAAGAAAGCTCTGGTTGAAAGAGAGTGTCTCGTAGAGGTGGGGCAGCACTGTGCTGAACCAACTTCTCTTTCAGTTGCTAGGCTTGCAAGTCTTCCTCGAGACTCATGCTCAGTGCACCTGCATCAAGAGAAAGGTCAGGTTCTGGGCACCTCACTAAAGGGGATTCCAGGACCACCAAAGACCTCCAGCTCCCCCTGACTCATTTTCTGGAGCGCTTTAAAGGGTTCTCTGTGCATGCCATGAACATTAGCATATAGTGTGAAAAGTAAGACTAGAGAAGATATAAAAGGGAGTGGATCCATCCTGGGCTTTTGTTGACCCCAGATCCTGGGCATCCATGGAGGCAGAACCAATGTAGGATCTATGGACTGGTGATCTTCTTCCTTCACTTTCTCTCTTTTCCATCTTTAATCTCTCCTCTCTTGTTGTGTCTTGGCAGGTGTGAAAATCATATTCTATCCCTTACTCCGTATCAAAGTTTGTTGAGAGAGGTGGGAGCTTGATAAAGTTTGTTGTAAATGTTGAGATCTTGTTAGCCAACACTTCTGTGACTATATAGTGGGCTAGTTGCTGCAGTTAAAGCAACTATATAAAAAAGTGTAAGAGTTCCTTGACGTGTGGATTGGTTTCTTTACTCAGCCCAATGAGAATTTATAATGAACATCACATCCACTTCTGCGTCATGGCACACTTTTAATGACAGGTTGTTAAATTCAGTTGCATCAAATATTCGTGTGCATGTCTCTGCATTGCAGAGTGCCAGCAGCTGCAGAAATGTTCTATATTCAAAATATTTCTAAGGTTTATTCTGGAATGGTCTTCATCAGTGTCAGTGATACTTGTGAAAGAAAAATACATTTTAAATACTTTTATCAGTCAGTGCCATCACCAGAGATTTACTCAGTTTTCATCAGAGATTTATTATCAGACATTATTACCAGAGATATACTGACTTAGAAAGATTCAAATGATACAGAAAAGTCAACATAATTTTTGGTACTGAGTAAGTGTCCTTTTTGTCAATTATATTCACAAATTAACATGTATTAGCATATATCTTGCAACTTGAATCTTTCTATACTGAAGAAATTCAGATCTTCCTGGAATATCCTTTAGGTGATACAGTTTTCTATTCATTTGCCTTCAAAATCTAGGACAAAAGTGTCTTTTTTCTACGTGTGTGAGTACTTCACCCACACAGTTGGACTATAATCTATATATATGCGTTTCTTAGTATTTAAAAGTAGTAACATGGCAGATGTCCAAAGATAAGCAGGTTGTGTTAACAGGTAAGGTTGGTTTTTGGGTTTTTTTCTGAAAAATTATGAGAGACAGTAAGAAAAAGTGAGTAAATGAATGAGTAAGAAAAGGAACAATATCGAAATCCTTACTGAAACAAACAGATGATGCAAAAATAATAACAGGTATCAGAAAAATGCACTAATTTGCTTTAACTTTGAAAAATTGGATTCTAACTAGGAAAGGATGATATTCTCCCATTTGGGAGGAGTAGAGTGTGTGGCTCAAAATTTCAGCACCATGCTCAGTGCTTCTTAATAGATGGTCAAGCAGAGGAACACACTGCCCACTGCCTGCAGACTTCTGAGGCAATGTAAAGGTCTGGTATCCAGCCTTTCTGGAGGTCTTGAAACTGAGCAATCTACTGAGATAGTCATGTATGAAGCAAGTTTACCATTATTTTGTTATTCTGGTGTTGTAGCCCAGCTTTGAAATCTTGAAGTCTGCTCATATACAGTGCCCATGTCAGAGTGGCCTTGAACATTAAAAACCTAGTCCTAGTTTTGGATTCCACTTTTTATTCTGTTTTACCCATTTAATTTTCCTTTTCTTGAGTGTGTGGTCTGTTGAGGTTCAGCTAAGGTCCTGCATGGGTCAAGACACAAACCAGCTATGTGAGGGGTCTTCCTAATCTATCCCTTGTTGGGCAGATTGTATCTTGAACTAAATTAAAGACTTTATGTTCTCTACCTAAATCTCTGTGATGCTGTTTGTGGCATTTGCCAGAGGCTGGTTTTTTTAAAGCCTTGAAAATAGCAAAGCATCATTTGTTTTCTGCAGGCTGTACAGGGACACAGCTGAAGCTGGAATTTGGTCTTACCACAATCATTCTCACTTAGAAATAGATCAGAATTTTTTAGCAAAAAAAAATTAGGGTAATAATGGATATTAGGATATTTTGTTTGAAAACAATTTTCCTTTAGAATCCAAAATTTGTAATTCAAGTCAAATGGCTGAAATCCTTCAAAACATTACATTTCAGCTTATGTCATAATGATTAATTGCACTTGCTATAATTTTATTCCTACTATCAGGTTGACAATGTTTATGTAGCAAAAATAATTTTAAAATCCCCCACTATTTCCTTTTAAATTCTAATTTATTCAAAATCAGTATTTGTTTTGCATAGTATCCAGTGTCATGTAAAACTACTTTTTTAATAGAAGAAACCTAAATACATGAATAAAAGGAAAACTGATGCATTATTCTCTCAGATTCTCAATTGCCCTTCTTAATAAAGCTAGTGCATGAAATATGCATGCAATGTATGATGTACGTTCACGTTCTACGTTATATAAAGAAATATAGAATTAGGGATTATTTTAAAAATGCCTGTATTGTCCATAGAGTTGAAACCTGAATATGCAAAGCTGTTACACATGGGTTGTATTATAAGATGAGTAGAATGTGAGCTCTCAGAACAGGACTTCTTTTACTCCATGAATTTGGTTCAGGAGAGCTGTGTGCTTGGGTTTTGCATGCTACTGAAGTCAGGAAGGTGAAACATCTCCTTGTCATCATCCCTGCCTCTCTCAATGCTTCAGGCATCCAAGGCCAGAGCTGATTGAGGGGTTATCCCCATGATAGTCAAACTTGCCTAGCTGCACATAATTTATCTGCCATTACTGAGGTAAGCTGCTAACACATTCCTGGGGTATTGAACTTTCAGAAAAAATGTGGGAGTGCACACGTGCACATGCATGTGCATGCGCATGTTTTGCACTGTATACATGTGTAAAAGTTTGCACCTCAAAGAAACCTAAGTGAACTTTTCTGATACAAATATCTGCATTCCATTTAATTTGAAATCTCTTCCCCAAAAAATGTGACAGGATCTGTGAAAATGGCAGAGTGTCATTATAGAAAATTTCACAGTATTTTACAAAGGGGATTGATATGCTTCATAAATGGGGGAGCTTCAACTAGCTCAGACTAAAATGTCTGTTGTTTGAAGTGCTGTTGAATAACAAAATACATGTTCTATTTTATAACTAGCAGAAAATGCCACAGAAAATGTCCCGCTCTTTGTTGTGGTTAGTACATGTTTGACCTCATTAAATGTTTTCTTCTGTGTCTGTTCCTCTACCTCTGTTGTGAGCACTGCCTTCATCTAGGGTTGTATGCACTTGGGAAGCCCCTGTGCACCTCTGGACCCTACCAAGAAAAGAGACTGCAAAATGCTGGCAGCCCTTCAGTCTTGAATCACTGTGACATAGTAACTGTGTAAGCAGGTGGTTTCTCAGGCATTCAGAGTTTCAGACAGTAGAACATCCTATAATTTAAAGGGAGAACATCAGCTCTATTTCTTTCATCACCTTGATTGTCAGCATTGCAATATCTTTTTGTTTATAGACCCATCTCAGAAGGAAAGGGCAGCACATAAGACTAAACTTCTAAGGCCACAAAAAGTGATAGTGAGTCTTGAACCTTAATACTTTAACAGTGATACTGCAGTTTTGGCTGAAATATAGTTAAAAATCAAGAAGAATTTAGAGAAAATTAGACCTCAGAATTATAAAACTTGTTGAAGTATGTTCTGTCCTGATAAAAATTTTACATCTCAGCTTCCATGGATTAGTTCTTTTTATAATGTAAAATAAAAAAATATGCAAATTGAAGCCAAGGAGAATTTTTTTCTCTAAAGGACTAATTGTGGAGTGTGTCTAACAGAAGTAATACCAAATCTGAAATTTTCATGTTATTTTGTGAGGTTCATGAAATGAAGGATGTTTCAGGAAAAACAGGAGGCTGTGTGTGCAAAGAATATACTTTACTGACAGAAAAAATAACTGGTATATGATTTTTATGGTCTGGATGTCACCATTCCCTACAAAGTATTTTGTAACTCCACCCTAAATAAATATTAATGAATAAACGCCTTGTCAGAGCTTCACTTTGGAATGCCTTTTTCTCTATCAAAATTAATTTAACACTTACATCACAGCTTAATTCAGTCAATCCATGAAAAAAACCCCAATATTAAAATAAATGAAAAATTAAAAATTACTCAGTTCAGTTTAATTTGATGTCTAAATAATGTGCAATTTTAAACCAGAAGTCAAAACAATACATTTTGATAAGGAATTTTTATCAACCATGTTCAGTCTCAGGTAAATGAATCTTTGGCATCTTGCTGTAAAATTACACACCAAAAGACCAGCTGCATTATGAATTCAGTGACAAAACTCACTTCATTATAATTTATTGCCTATCAGATACTATAACCTACTTTGGAAGAAATTTTGGAAAGGCAATCAATTATGGAAGACACCATCTGACAGTCTGAATACTGTATACAACATTAGTCAAAATATTATAATTTCAGGACATGAAGTCAATTCTTTTTTCAGAAAACACAAGTTTAGATCAAAAGTTTCAAATCTCTGTAGGAACCTGTGATATGTCAAAATGTGTGTGTGTGTATACACGTCACAGAAAAAAAAACCCTTTTCTTTACATATTGGGAAACCTATATAATGTAAAAAGTCTAATGTAAAAAGGTGGAAATTTAGATACAAGAAGTTTGAACTATTGTAATCTCCATGATTTAACGATGTCAGGATGAATTTGTGATAAGCAGTGGATATAGGGAAAAAGGTTTATGAAAAATAACTTAATTTTTTTCATGTACTATAGGTAGAACAAAAAACTTGCATTCCTGAAATCTTGTCTACTCTTCCAAACTGTTAAGGCCAATACTGAAATATTTATTTCTCAGAAGAGAAATTAAAGAAGAAAAAATATTTACTTGTTTTGTGCTCAAGAAGTAATGAAATTCCAGTCTTTTGTTTTCTTTGCTAAATAATAATGGATGCTTCTCTGAACACAGTTTCTTTTCTGCCATAACACAGAACAAGCTGATAGATACACTCTAAGAACAGGATTGTTCTGGCTGAGCTTAGAGAGCATACAGGGGGCACAATCAAATAACAGTCATGTCCAGGATCATGATCATGATAATTCGTGACAATAATAATCTCTTTTTTTGTAGATTTTTTCCATTAGTGGATATTTTATGATTTGGGAATAATGTGAACCCAGAAAATTACAAAAACTATCTGGAAACAAAAGGAAAACTTCAAACCCAAATCAGTATTCTTCTCTGTTTGCTATTGCAATTACTTATACTTATTTACTGAATAAAACAGATTTTTCTTATGAACCAAAGGTGTTTCCAAGATGATAATGATAGTGGTGGTGCTGAGGAACTTATCACGGGGGAAGAGAGAGTAGTATTAATAGATATGACCTATATGGCAGGTAAATAGTTGTAATGTTTAGAATAGAGATATATATATATATATATATATATATATGCATATGTGCATTATTTATATAAATATTTATAAAACACATGTACATAAACTCATAGGCACGTTTTCCTTGATTCCTAGATTCTAGAATGATTTAGTGATAGAAGCATTTCTGCTGTCAGGGAAAAAAGAGTATAGTTTCTAGTACTTAGGCTGGGAGAAGTAAACATTTGAAAATGGAAACCCTGAAGGCTCAAAACCATTACACAAACAGAGAGAACTGAAAATGTGTTTTTAAAATGCATGTTGTTGACAATTCGAATTCCTGTAGTCATATGACCCACATGTCTAGCAGGGATTTTTCACAGAATCCCATTAAAAAGATTCCCCTCTCGGGAACAAAAAGAACATCTAAGGCCTTAGGACAGCAGTAACTCTAATTTGCAGTAGGATCTTAGGGCATATTCTTCTTCTATCTTTCCTTATAAAATACATTGCTGGCACTCCAGAGGTAATAAACCTAGCTAAACCAGACAATAAGAGCAAGAGATGTGTTATTTAGATGAATTGAATTTATGCTGGAAAGTGTGGCCATGTAGATTTTTATAATGAAAAGTTAAATTTTTTAACTTCATGAACAACAACAATTATGGTAATATATGCTGTGATCTGTCACAGGGTTATATGCTGTTTAAACTGCATACTCTATGAACCTCAACAGTATAAAAACATGCTTAACCTCTGAGGAAATTACTCCTTTATGTAAATAAGTAAAGACATAAATAAATGTATATATGTACACACAGAATTAGAGCGTATGTGTGTATGTGTGTGTATATATATATGTTATTGCACTTTTTTATTTAGCACTGATTTCTAAAAGAGATTTATTTGATCAAATGCTGTTCTAAAAATGCTTACTCTAGAGATTATTTTTCAGAAAATTATTTCTTCCACTCTCTCATGCAGTCAAATATAACTTGAACAACCACTAACTGAGCAACTAACTCATTAAAGAAAAAAATATTGGTGTTGCATGAGGTCCAGAAAAACATCATTTTTTCTACTAAATATAGAAATTGGTGGGAAATAACATTGCTGCAATGTGTGCCAAGATGTAGCTTTGTCAGCTCAACAATTCATCTATTCATCAGAGTGAGGTGGCTGTTGGCACTCAGTGGAGTTAGTTTGAAGATAGATAGCTGCTTGATCTCTCAGCTCCAGGATGCTTTTCTGGTTTTGGTAAGTGGAAAACAAACCAGTAGTTTTGGGATTCTTCAACACAAAATTTAGCAAGGAACTCATTGCAAATACAAGTTTTGAGGTTAATGCACATGCTAGAGTAGTGTTCAGTCAATTCTTTTTCATCGACATTAGCCTAGCTGTGCTAAATTCTAATGAAAATCCAAGCATATTTTTATTTATATTCAGATCAGGAGATAGTGCCAAAACAAGAACCAAAGCCAGAGGAAATGTATAGGAAGGTAGATAAGAATGAATCCAACATGATTAACAAAGGTACCTCACTCTTTAGACTCCTTGCACAGGTTATGTTCAGAATTGGATTTGGATCTTTGAGACAAAAGAAGTATTGCAGCAGGAAATTCAGCCCACTGAATAGAAACCAGGCAGAAGCAGCAATGGCAAAGTCCCAGAGTCAGGGCCAGCCCAGCCACCGGGCACAGTCTCAGCACGTCCTCCGTTGGCAGGAACAGTAACTTGAGCCAGCATCTGATAGAGCAGCAGGTTACTGCGGGGAATCAGTACAGCAGCAGATGTGTGTTAGGAGAGACCTGGCAGGCTATGTGTGATTCAAAAACTGGCAGGAACATTCACTGAACAGAGCCAGGACTTTGCCTGGGAAACCATTGAAAAGATTAAGAGGAAAGAGGTTATATCCAGGCTGTACAGTCAGATTTCAACTGTCAGTTTTTTTTACTGTCTGTGACCATAATAATTGAACATAATGACTACTAATAAATTACTAATGAAAGAGAATCTTGCACATATAACAGAGTCTCTGGCCCTCTTCATTTGAAAATAAAAGTGGTATCCTGTAGATAAGGACACATACATTTTTAATTCACGGTAAGGTTTTTTACTTGTCAAAGGGATTTCTCACTGTTATGGGGAAAAGGTTTGTATCCTAGTGTTTGTCATGCTAGAAATAAAAACAGCTTTTGTGAAGAGGAAACACCGCTAAACAAGCTACTACACTTCTTACCCCTTCTTGGCTTACCTAACTACCTGTCCTACATCATCACTCTCTCTTTAGTGATTGCTTTTCCTCCCGGGATCCATGCATATCAGATATTTACTGTCATACTGACTAAAATTAATTTTCCCAGCAATTTGCAAAGCAATCATATTCATAACATTTGCTAAAGAGATCAGAGTATACAAGTCATACAAATAGAATGTAATTAAAAACTGTTTCAGGAAGGTTCTGTTGGCATCCCCTTCCTTACAGACTAAGATTATTTTTTTTTATCTCAAAGCCTCAGCTGATCCATCTGTAGGTTGTATTGTCCTAAAGAAGAATAGATGAAAGGGTCCATTGAACAAATTTTGATTTGAAAATAAATAAAAACATTTGGTTTCCAGACAGACAACTGCATTAATCTTACTTTAAAGGTTACAGATGCCATATCTCAAGGTCAAGATTTAGCCTTTCTATAAAATAGGATGATTCTTTGCTACTATCTTGTCACACTATAAAATATAAATCTAAATCTATAAAATATAAATCATAGACTGTAAATAGAAAGTACTGACTCAGTACCCTATAGAGGTTTTTTCAATGTTTTTTCTTTCTTTCTATCGGAAATCATTTTGCCTGCAGTCAGCTGCTCCTCATTCAGAAATTCACTATGCACGCCTTGATAATGAAATTTGTTAACTGATTGGAAAGACATCCTAATTTATGGTTTTTAAAATGATCATAGCAATATCTTAGATACTCTCAAGTATCTAGTTTTGCCTCTAACTGCTGCTAGAGAGACAGTGAATTTTTGTAACTCATGTGTCATACCTACCAACAGCAGGGAAATGTCTTGAATAGCCTCAGGTGTCTCTGGTCACATTAGTTTTAAGCAGATAAATCTGTTCCTTTGTGTCTGCTAGAGGATTATTTGATTACTGCATAAGATCATGTGGCTCGGGAAAAAATATATAAAATTATATATACATACATACATCATCTTTCTTTTCCGCTAAAGTATGGCCCCTCTGCAAACTGAGATAATTTGGGGAAAACCAACTCTAGTTGAAAAGATTAATTTTTTTTCTGTCTTCATAAAGATAATTAATTTCTCAAAATGTTACTCAGTAAAAGAGAGAGAGTTTTTCCATTGTTATTTTATTTTTGCCATTTCATGAAATATATAGGGTTACCTGTTTATTATTCCTGAGTCCTGATTATAAAAAAACCAGGAAACCTACACATTTACCTCCTGTGGTATAGACATTTTCTTCAGAAACATTTATGAAAAATTTGAGGAAACTGAATCTTAGAAACATGGATAGTTTAGACTTTGAAACTCACTCATATAATGCCTCTACTTTTGTGGTCATGTGTCAGTGATTTATTCCTTTGTTAAGCCTATTTGATATGGCTATAATTTTTCTCTTTTCTAAATAGAACCAATCAATTTCGCCTTCTTTCTTTTGTTAAAAAGGTTACTATAAAATCAGCTGTTGTTATCCTACCACTCTGTAAAGATACAGCATGCTCAAATACTGTATTTTTACACATATATATTATAGTTTAGTACAGTAGTTGCCTCTATAAATTTATCTGGTGTCCTTGAATCTTTTTACACAGTTTTTTGCATTACATGAAAAGAAAGAATTTTACTTCCTCTTAACCTATTTTCTGTATTATCAGATAATGAAATGTAAAGAAGTCTTATCAGAGATTTAAAAAGGCAAATATTCCATTTTAAGAAAAAAATTAAATATATAAAGTATCCTCCTTGATGCACTTAGTGCTAGGATGTTTTTTCATGGAAACAAAGAGTTGTGATAAATGAATTATTCCATAACGACTGTTGTTTGGATCATGCTTTCTACTTTCAAAGTCAGACTTGTACCAGTATCTGCAAATTTAAATTTGTTTTCCAGTCACTGTTTTTTACAGTCAAAAGTTCTAAACTAGACAGTGGTGTTGTTTAGGCTTCTGTTTTCAAAATCAATCATAAATATGTACATTCACATACAGATATCATTATTACCTCATCTAAATATTTTTGATGTTATAATAAACAGAAAATCATATACCAATATAAGTTGTGTTTGAAAAGAGTTCAGACTTACATTGAACATATGTTTTATTTTGTTCTGGTTTTTATCTAAATTTTTAAGGTTTTGCTATCAGAATGAAATGTAAGTTGAGTTACACTAAGCAATGTAACATATGTTCAGACTCTTTCATAACTGTATCTTTAAAGACAGGTAGATAGATACATACATATGAAATCTGTCTATTTCAGTCAAAACGTTTTTCAGACTACATTACTGTAAGTGATGTTTTAAAATTACTGAATAGGGGGTTTTTGATTTTTTTAAAAGTCTGTATTCTTAAAGTCATTGAATCAGTTTAGTTTTTGCTGCTTTGCAAATCTACCTTATTGCAGGGTGAGTATCCAATATGCTCAAGGAAGTGTTTGATTAGCTTATTATTTCAAAATTAATGCTAATTTTGGAATGAAGGTCTCCTTTTCTCTAAACTGCTGTTTTTGCCATTCTGTACCTAAAGCCATTGTTTCAGACTAAATGTGACTACTTTGTTCCTTAAGTTCGTCTGATAATTTCCCAAAGATACATTTTACAGTTCACAGCAGGCAAAGTTTTATTAACATTTTACTTGCTTCTGTGACAGAAAACTGTCTTCTCATTCATATGTAGTCTATACATTACATTTCCTTGTTTTACGGTGATCACTTTAATTGGAAAAAGCTTAGGGAAATCAGGTAAAAAATATCTGGAAAATATACATGGACCATATTTCCAGTTGACTGCAAAGTATTTGAACACAAGACACATTTAGCTAGATTTCTATCCCTACTCTCAACTATTCACGCTGTAAAACTGGAACCAGGGCTATGTATTTCTGAAAAATTAAGCCACCTTGAAAACTAGATGGATGAATGAAATTATGTCAGTAAATGATCTTTCTCTGTATATATTTGTGAAACATTGACCATTGATACCATTACTTTTCAAACTGGAAAAATGGTTGTGGCAAAGTAGACACCTAACAGATACAGAATCTTGGAGAGCAGCTGGGTCTAGCTCCATGGTGCTGTTAGAAGTATTTGAATGCAGTACTAATTAGCTGCAGAATCCCCCATCACCTTTTAAAAAACAGCTTATGTGATTCACAGTAATACTGAAGCATTTCATTCATTCATCCATTCATTCATTCATTCGTTTGTTCATTCCTTCATTCATTCAAAAAAGTGAAGGGAAAACAACAAAGAGAAAAAGTAAATTTGAATTTATGTGTATATATACACAAATACTATATATGCAGAACAGGAAAAAGAATGACAGAGAAAGGAGATCCTGTGAGAGAGATATTTTTTGGACATATTCAGTCTTTTATTTAGAAAAGTGTCTTCATTTATTTCCGACTGGATGGTCAGTTGATAATGAGTGATCCAGAACTATCATCTGAGATATATGGAATGCCAAAAGCTATTAAAATCCTCCCTTATTAAGTCATTTTCTTATAATTCAGACTGTTGGTACCACAGATGCCAATCTGTTCAAGCTGCTTCTTGTTTTGAGTCAGCCTGGATTTTAAGATTTTTAATAGTTCAAAACAGTAGAAGTAATATGAACAGAGAGGATGAGGCATAAAACTGGCCACTTTAAAAAAAAAACCCAGAACCTGAGGATGATAGGCTTGTAAGTTTTATAGAACAATAGTCTCATTAATAGCTCATGTGTGATGCAAAAACTTCTTGGTTTGATTAATTTTTGCTTTATTTTCATCTCCTGTAAAAATGCATCTATTGTTTCTTGTTTGTATTTTAGTTTTGTAAACTTTTCTTTGCTTTTCCCTTAATCTGATATGTGATGAAGATGATTTCAAAGAATTCCATTTACTGTGGATATGGACTCCCCCTAAAACTGTAACTGCTTTTAAAATATTCAACTGCATGGTGCATGCATTCCTTCAAGTATCTGAAAAATACGATGGTCTAAATTGGGTCATACTTTCTTCAAAACTTTCTCCAAACACTTTTCAACGTACTGAAAAGTACAGTAGAAAAATATACTGAATATTTTAAATAAATAAATAATACAGTTTTTGAACTAACATGCTTAACTTTTGCTATATTTATGACCGAGGCCTCACATCAATAATTATTCTGTAAATACAAGTGTCAAAGCAAAATATTCTCCCTTTCACTGATTATTTTATGTCTTTGGAATACAAAGTTGTATCTTCAAAGCTAGAGACTGATAATGTGAGGCTTTTTTAGATCCAAAAGTTGCACTAAAATCTAAAATAAATATATTACCTTTTTGTAAAAACAAAAACCAAACCAAAAAAACCAACCAACCAACCAACCAAAAAAACCCCGAATATTTTGGCATGTATCTCTCCTAAAAGCATACAAGGTCACTGGTATTCATTTCCTCATTTTGATGAAGTAATCTATTTTATTCTACCAGATAGACTGTTGGGAAAACAGCCTTGATTCAGTACTTTGTTTTTAATATTTCCTTTATTACCACCATTGCTTTGAATTTTCTGACAGCTTCAAGTATCCACTAGCTCTCTACATTATATTCAACAGATTTTGGTCACCAGCACCAAGATTCTTTCATTCTCCTGCTCCCAATAATAAGTTTGATAGCAAGGAGATCAAGTAGGCCTTTTCCTCTGGCTAGGTTTTTTACCACCTTGTCTACTAATGCATCACTCTCTTTAATAATTCCTATTGTCTGCATTTATTACTGAGTGGGTCAGAATTAAGAGCATACATCCAGCTAAAATTCGAAAAAGTGCCCTAAAGATTTTTCAGAAATGCATAGGAGCATATGTCTGAATATTACATGCATATATTAGGGTTTGAAAAGTTTGAACAACTTTAGCATCCATTATTTCTTTATTTTTTTTTTTCAGGTTTGTCATATAAACAAGGTAAGTTCTCTGTTTTCTCAAATTCCAATTCCTTTGGCATTTTAAAGCTTTGGAAGTAAGTGTTTGCCCTAATCTCTAGATTTTCTCTGTTTTTATCAATTATGTATGGATCTTGCTCTCTGATGATCAAGTGATGTGAAACATCAAACTAAGTTTTTATTGTGCTAATGAGATAGAACTATCTGACATCTAATGACTTCTATATCTCCTTGAATTATTCTATATTTCACTTTGTGTACAGATAATTTAGATGACTGATAATCATTCTTTGTTATTTTTGCGTTACAAAAAAACCCTTTTCTGCTTTTTTCTGTAACAATAAGTCAATCATTGAATTTTGTGAAGATCTTTCTTTTTTAACCTATGTTAGGGAATGTACTAACTCAACTTATTTTGAATTCATGTATAGCGTGAGTACCATCCAAATTATACTTCAAGTACGCTACCATTGTACAACTGATGACAACGTTCATTATTAAATGTATTTAATCACAAAAAAGAAATATTTTAAAGAATTTAAAATTGAGGGATAATTTTTCATGTTATTTTTCATGTTTGCGAATGTCCCTTACACATTGAAATTTATCTCAAATGAGCCAAGAACACAACCTGAGGTGTTTCATCTTGGGTAGCCTGCTTGATTTTGTCCTGGTGATGCAGTAAACATCATACTGAAAAGGCAAAGATACTGCTCAAAGGAAAAGATGAAAAGATGAACGATTTGAACCAGAGACAAGGGGATAGACCAGTTTTCTTCTAGTCAGAAATAACATAATGAAAATAACTGATAAATACTTCTTGAAGCTTGGGTTCATCTCACCCAACTTTATCACATGGCTAAAGTTTGAACTAGTTGGTTAGGTCCCTTTTAATACAAAGAAATTAGTACTTGCAGAGGCTCTTCACAAAAACATGTTAAGAAGAAAAGAATAGCCCTTTGGAAAGGCTTGTTTCCTTTCACCAACTGAAATGAGACCAGACAAATGGATATCTTTAGGTGACTGATAGTAAGCTTAGGTTAGAAAAACAGAAAATAGACAAAAGAATTCTGAGAAACACAGAAATAAGAAGAGGGGAGATTTAGAGTCCTGATCAAAAATTAATTTTTTTTTTTTTTTTTTAAAAAAAAGAGAAAAGCATGTTTCCAAATCTAATGGTAAGAAATACTAGTTCCATGCATGCATGGAAAGTGCGAGTTGATAAAATAAGATGATTCTGAGAAACGAGAAAAGAGGTAGCAATGATACTGTCAGTATTTTACTCAAATAAATGAGTTATTTTACATAACAGCACAGCTTCCCTCAAATGCAATATGAATATTAATACCCACCATGATCTTTTCAAACAACTGCTGCAGAAATAAGGAATTCTTCCAAGTGCCATACACTTAAGCCACTAATTACGTTAACATGACAATGGTGATACTTCAAAACAATCTCTTGTTCTTCTTATCAAACCATTCTGCTAATTGCTTATTAGGAAGGTTCACAGCTATTAATGAAGGGGAATGAGTTTGATTTTCTGAATGCCCAGCACCACCCTTAGGCAATCACAACAGACAATGGGTCGGTTTTGGTGTTGTTGGTTTTGGTTTGGCTTTTTTTGTTCTTCATTCTGTTTATAAGTTTATATTTATATTGAAGAAGAAATCTGTCATTCAAGAATCTCTCATTCACAATCAAAATTGAGTTTGTTTTTTCTCAAAAGAGTATAATGTATAAGTAAACTTACAATGCCTTTTTTTGAGGTTGTATTTATTTATTTAGAAGTCCTCATGCTTAAAATCTTTTATTCAGTCCAAAGTCAGTGTCTTCAAGGACTCTGCTCTGAATGCATAGACCAAGAAACAAGGGAATCTTCTCCAGCATGCAGTTAAACTATTAATCCATAACATTTCTGCACTTGCACTGGATCTTTATAAATTTGTTTGAACACTAATTACACAGAGAGCAGAGTAAAAAGCTCTTCCAAGATTTTTCTGGACGGTTCAGTTAAAAAACAACCCTTTTGATTTAGGTTCAATTAAAAAAAATCACACATGCACACACACAAAAAAAGGAAAGAATTGTTAAAACCAAAACCCTGGTATTTTCAGTAATCAGTGTGTTCAATAATTCAATAGTTCAATAGTTGTTTTCTTCGCTAGGGCCTGTGAAAACTGTGAAGACTGTCTGGCGGTATGTCATCTAAAGTAACTCCTTACCATTGCAGACTTTGCAAGTGTCTGTGGCAGTTTGGTCTCCCTTTTCCAGAGGCACGTATCAGTTTAGCCTCTTAAGAACTCCAGTGGTTTGAATGCTTTACTGGCTTACATATGGAATCAGAAATAAATTATTGTCTTCCTTCTGGTTTTGACCCTAAGACTGACGGTGTCCAATGAAGGAATAGGCACAGTTAGGCAACTGTGGAAAGGATTCAGTGATCAGAATGTTCCCATCTCCACAGGATACCTTCCCAGGGAGCATTCC
This sequence comes from Eulacestoma nigropectus, assembly GCA_013397775.1. Lineage (NCBI taxonomy): Eukaryota > Metazoa > Chordata > Aves > Passeriformes > Eulacestoma > Eulacestoma nigropectus. Next base: position 605,872 of record VZTE01002841.1, read on the forward strand.
AGTATGTATCCTGAAGGACAATCCTTCTTTTAATTATTACTCCAACTGAAATAATACTATATAGCACCCATTTCATGTTATAATCATATAATAAATAATATAATAATAACAGTATTTAGTGACTAAGGCTTCTTGAGATAAACTCTATTTCCATATTAAATAAACATGCCATATATTTTTATATCATGTAGTACAAAGCTCCACTCATGTCTTTATCTTCTAGACACCAGATTTGAATACCTAGAAAATTGGTTTCCTACATTTCTGATGTATACCCAAAATGTCATGTTCTACAAAGTCTTTTTATAAAGATATTGAATGTGAAGGAATGACCGTGTGAAGTGTGTTTCCCTGTATTTTAAAAAGAGTATTACAGGTTGGTGCATCACTTCTTCACCTGATTTTGATTTTAAATACTTTGCACAGTGATTATCCATAATTCTTCCCCACTTTTTTGTTTTGCCATATTGGTGGTCTTTCTGCAGCTATTTTTGAAATCCAGCTCATGTAAGGAAAAATGCAGCTTGTTATACAAAATGTTTAAGTTTCTAATTAGGAAAAATGAATTGCAGTTATAATACATCCCCAGATTGTATTAATATTTCATTTCTTAGCTTCCTACATCAAGGATTAATCAGAGGAAAACTTGTTCTGAATACTAATGAATCAAAAGATGAAATGTTACAAAGGTATTCCTAAATTACTTGTAAGGGTTATATTGACAGGCAACCCCCCCAGAAAACTAGCGTATTATATCTGTATGCAAAATAAATATTTCTAAGGTTCATCTCTTTAAAATAAAGTGTATGTATTGCAACATTCTAGGTTGTAGCTACAAACAAATACAAATTTTCTGATGAGTTCTTTGTCCTCTGGTTGATATGGCCAACTACATAAAACAGGAATGTCTGCAGTTTTATTTCTTAATTATGCTGGCAAAAATTCTGAGACAGCACAATTTCCCTTACTATGGTTTCAACAAGGTAGACATAGTCATAGCAATTTTCCAATTTACAAAATGCAAGTATTGTATTGAGAATATTTGACTCTGATCAGTAGGCAATGTAATCCATGAAGAAGTCTCTCAGATTGGTTTTTTCTCACTCTCACCTCACCTCACCTCTCTCTCCTAGCAGTCATTCTGGAAAACTGGTTAGGCTGGGTTGAGCTTCTAGTTTTAATAAATTTATAATGCAGCTTTTATGTTTAAGAGTAGTTCGGGTAATATATTTCTTTGTTGATCCGGAAATACAAAGAACTAGATTCTACTTGTAATTAACTAGTTGAGAATTCATTCATTTAAAATTCGTGTTAAGCTGACATTCTGTAATGAATCTTTGTTCAATGTGAGGATGTGGGAGAGAAGTGTAGTCAAGGTGATATAATTTATAGGCGCTTTAATTTAATTCAGTGGCAGCAAATCTGTCATCTCCCCATGGTATCTTTCAGCCTAAGACCTGAAATTTAAAAGAAGTTTAAAGATTTTGTTTCCTTTTGGTTAGGTTAAATTATTTGTATCCTCTCCTTCAGTTTTCCTTGTTGTAAGTTGTAAGGTGTTCCTTACATAGTCAGAATATTTGAAGAAGAGATATTAACAAAAAGCTATGTCACTGCAGAAATAGAGAAATATCTTTATTTTTACCCTCATCCGTTTTGAATGTACCAGATAACTACTGCCTAACTATTGGACATCCATTGCTAAGTGTCCTAAATTTTAAAGCTGTTTTTATTTCGCTGCTGCAACTTAAATTAAACAAGGGTTACATCCAGTTCACACATGATTTAGAAGTCCCGACATATATATCAGAGCAGAGGAACTGAGGAGGAACACAATTTACCAGATCGGCTTGATGAAATAGCAGTCATGAAAATTGGTTCAACATATGGATTATTCAGTTTTCTTGTAAAAAAAATCCCCAACAGGTAGAAGTGCAGATTTATATAAAAAACCAAAAAGTAAATAATAGCCCTAACAGTACTGACTTTATCAGCAAAAGAAAGGTAGACAGAATCAATAGATAAAGAAATTTTTTATTAGATTGTTCCCATTACAAACTTAAATGCTGTGAATTCTTTTTTATATCTTTTAGCATTAGTATTTCAATTCAGAAAAAAGGCAAGAAGGAATGGAAAAGTCAGATATAACACTGTAGAACCAAGAATTCTGCAAGGCCAAGGAATACTATGGTGTGTAGGGTGAATGACAAAAACATCTCTTGCAATGTTTTAAACAATAGTCAAAACGTAATTATTTTTAACACACAGAATCATCTCAATATGAGAAGTAAAGGAATAATATTGCCAACTGCTAAGATAAGATACTGTCTGAAGGGATAGATTAGTGACTTGTCCTCAAACCCACTGTAAGGATATGTATTTCTATGGTAGTGTGTTGAAAAATTATGAAAAATTACTGTTGTCAGTGTTCTGTTCCCAACCAACCTGCTGTAAAAGACCAATGTGTTCGGAAGTGAGTTGATACATATTTTACAGCAATTACTCTGTTCATTTTGGCAATAAATTATGCACAGCCACAGGACTTTTCTACACTAGTTGTGACTCAAATCAGAGAAGAGGATATTTAATTAAAAAATCATCCAATGCTATTTGGATTTCTATTATCAATATGGCAGTTTTTGAGAGCAGAAAGTTAGCTTTAATTCACTACTTCAAATGCTGTCCATGTGTTAACTGTAATTTGTTTTTTGTTTGATAAAAATGAGCTTGATCTCAAAAAATTTCAGCAGATTTGAGGAGTTGATAAATTTAATTAACTTCGGAGTTTTAGCAACAGGTTCTGGGAGATTGTGTTTATATAAGCTTCTTTTTGGTCTTTCATGAATAGAGCTTCAAATAATTAGCATTTTGTCTTGTATCAAGGCACAATTGTCTAAACTACACAGAATTTAGCCTTCAGAAGTAGATATAACTGTGCAAAAGACAGGGAAAGACAAGGCCCTGCAGTGTGTTCTTTCTGTTCTTGGAGAATTTATTGCATATAAATGGCTGAGTTGGACAGAAAAAATTATCACCATATGGTTTATTGGTTAACTCTTCACAGTTTCATATATTTTAAGACCAGAAGTTTCATTAGATCATCTAGTTTGACCTCCTATACCACAAAAAATTCTATGCATTTGACCTCTTTGAGCTCAGTAACTTATTTCATTAAACCTATATTTCAGAATGGCATTTATCTTGATTTAAAGATGTGAACAGTTCAGTACTTTCCATATTAATCTTTCACAATTTTTACTATTAATGACTACTATTATTTCAACACTTATCAATATCCTTTTTTTTCTTTTTGTGGTGGAAAGTAATCTTTTTTCATCTGTTACTCCACTGCTTTCTATTCTGTCCTTTGTCATTAACACAGATATTTAATACTTCATATTTTTCTCTTTTAAGGTATTATAAATTATCATCAATTTACCTCCAAACCTTCTTTTTTTGTTAATAATTTGACTGACACCTTTTTTTTGTAGTTCTATCAACTTTTTTTCGCCTTCTCTCCTAGTAGGTGTTTTTTACTGATACATTACAGAAACATAGCACATTATAAACTAATAAATTGTCAAAAGTAAAAGAAATATTACTTGATAAAATGAATGCTAGAACATCTTGAAAACAGACAAATAAACTGAGAGAAAAAACCAAACAAAACACTGCTTGTGGAGTTTCAAATGCTTTTTTATCTTCATTAAAATTAAGTTCTGCTGAGGTAATAGAAGTGTGCCAAGGAATTTTCTGGTATGTCAAGGGGAGTTTTGAGCAATTGCTCTAAGAAATGAAGATGGTTATATTACACTGGTATGGCAAGCATGGAAAAATTTCTGGCAGTTAGAGGAAGAGAAGTCCATGAAGCAAGACCATGTATTTGTCCTTTCTTCCTTTTCACTAATGTGGCTGAGGTTTTACAGACTTTCAAATAGCAAAAAAAATAAACTGAGTTCACATATATTTTTGTGTTTATTCACAATAAGCTGAGTTCAGACACGGAACACTTCAAGATATGATTCCTTTTAGACAAACTAACTGTTCAGCTTCCAAATAACTCCAGATTCATTTTATTTGTCCTGTTGTAAAATGACATTAGAAGGTTCAGAAACTCGGATTATTTAATTGAAAAACCTAACATCAGCATTTAATCCGATGTCCTTGTCTATAGGGATGGCCTCTGATATCTTCTCTTTATAATCTCTCAGCCAAAGTCAAAATTCAGAATAAAATCTTGAGAATATTTCTGCCCATGACTCAGTGCCTACTAGAGTTTCATTGTAATCTGATTCATTACAGAGGACTTCAGAGAAACCGTCTTTATTTATTATTTCTCTATTTATTTACTTATTTAAATTTCGTCACGTGGTTATCTGACAACAAGCTGAAAAGGAGGAACTATGTTTTGGCATCTCTTCACATAGAGTGCCTGTACTGAGAAATGACTGATTTCATGTTTAGAGTATTACTGGGGGTTTTCTTTAGTTTTGACCATGCAGATCTATGTGCATTTTCAAGGCTGTATTCTTGAGCTATGGACCAGAAAAACAATCTTTCATAGAACCTTTCAGATTTCTTTACTGGGGCCTGTTTTCAAAGGCATACCTTGAACTGAAGGTGCCTTACTGTCAGATGTAAGTGAAAATATTTCAACATGAGTGAATTTAGATTTCTCTCCTGTTTTCATCCTTGATGCATAAAATGACTTCTGGATTTTTAAAATTCTTATAGCTACTCATTGAAACTTCTACTGTGACAATGTGTATCTATGTTGAGATTCCTCACTTAGCCGTTGCTCAGATAGAAAAAGATATTGGTTTGGGTTAAATAAATAAATAAATAAATTAATGAAAGTGACATTAATGCCACTTCCTGTGACAAAATCTTTATAGCCATTTTATTCTGTGCATGTATAAAGATTCAAAGTTCATGTTAATGTCATTTCTGCCTATTTTTATCCATGGAAGATAAAGAAAAAAAGTATTTTTTTATTGTAACTACCTAATTAGCCATGTTGTTTTGGTTTTTTTTAAATACAGTAGACCCATTCACTACTACTTAGAAGTATTTCCTCTCTTTGGTATAATTTGATTTGACATCCAGGTAAGTCAGTGTCAAACTATGAAAGTCAAGTTAAAAAAAAAAAACAATCTAAGCTGACATGTGGACAGTATGCTACTTGCAGCCAAAGGGTCTTACTTGCCCATTACCATTTTGTAGCTTGACTTTTAAATATACTATGTTGTCCTACCAAATTGGTTTCTCATGCTTGTGTCACATGAATGTTTAGAGGTGATACTTTGGCAGATTTCTATAACTGTAATAGCTTTAAAATATTGTGTTGTTACTTTTTTTTAATCTTGGACCCATAAAAATACAGAATCAATTAAAATTTATATGTTAAGGGCAGGATTTTTGAAATTTTTTGACAGCTTTCAGTGAAATACCTTGCAAAGTCAGTGATTATTTTCAGTTTAGGATATTACCACTCACAATTTTAACATAAGGTTCATGATAATGCTTTGGATTTTTTAATGTTGCAGCACTAGCAGTTACAACATTGACTCCTTTTAAAAATAGATTGCGCCTGATTACCTTTTTTTTCATTGTCAGCTGATTATTTTGTCTAGAAAACCTCTCTGAACTTCATTAAATTGTCTGAGGAGTGTCACAAAAGAAAGTAGTGGATGAACTTGAGAAAAAGAATATTTTACATAAAAGTTATGAAAAAATGTGAGTAATTAGGATGCTGGGAATTTATCAGTGAAACTCTTCATGTATGAGTGCTGAGACCATACTTAATATTTTAAGTAAGGGACAAAATGGAAAACATTGATATCTTGATATATTCAGAGAACATGGGTTTTGATAAAGTATTGTTTGAGATAGAAGATTCTGATGTCAATAGAAATAACTTTAAAATTGGAGAAATTGCATGTTAGGTCATTATATGGACTTCAAGATTTTTTCTGAGGGCCTCTAAGAAAGGCAATATTTGGTTGGAAACAAAACAAATATTGGCTAGTGTAGTTTTCAAAAGGTTTCGGGAATAAAAAAAGCATAATATTGAAAAAGCTGGTAATAAAAAGCCATATGAAGCCAAGCAAAGCTCTATAAGAGGCTGTAAGAAAAGAAACAAACTTTTTTTTAAATGAATTGTTCTGTAAAGAATTGATTCTCAAGTGATTCTCAAGGCAGGAGTGATAAGATAGCAGAAAAGGGCACTGAAGTGACATCAAACAAGCCCCATAGCGCAGGCCTAGGATGGTGCTGTGACCAACTGGCTTGTCCAGCCTTCCTCCTGGACAGCACAGGACAATGAAGTTGCGTAGCTTGAATATTTCCTATATATCTGTGATTAAAGTGTTTTGGTATCTAAATCCATTTGATTGCTGCTCTCTCATTGTGGTTTGGAACCATGATACATAGTTTCTTACAATAAAAGCATAGTCTCTGAATAAGTTCAATTCAGTTTTCTTTTCCAGCACTGTTCAGCTCCTTGCCTCCAGTTTGTTCATGGTCTATGTGGTTGCAGAGTTCAGCTTAGAGTCCTTGGCCTTAGAATAACAAAGCACAGTAAATAAGCATTTTTTGTTTGTTTTAACTTGTTTCTTTCACTTTGTCTAATAATACCCTCTCATACTTTTATACTTCATTCAATTTCCCCTAATTTATAAGACACTGTAGGAAGTTTTTGGGCAAAGAAATGATCGTTTATTCTGTTTGATGTTCCCATTGCACTCTTTAGTATTGCAAAATGTTTCTCTGAGTTGCTTAATCTCATTTTTTGTTTTTAAATATGAAAGTGCTAGAGCAAGAAAGGAGTTTTATATAACTACAAAACAGTTGATAATACTGTAATGTGTTTATGTCCGTATCTTGAGTCTTGACATTCTTACTGTTCTTTGGTCCTCTCCAAATTCTGTGCAGGAGTCTTTTAATTTGCTTCCATCACCCACAGAGGGACAGTGACAAGATGGAAAACACATCTGTGTTTAAGAATGGCAGTTGTCTAGACTTCTGTTTTGCGAATGCTAATAAGAGTGTTATATCAGATTGTTGGTATACGAGGATATAGTAGTGAGAATTGAAATTTCCCAAACTGGTATTACCAGTTTGCAGAAACACCACAAAATGCAATTTGGAATTGAAAAATAGAAACTAAAGCAATATAAGCATACATATCACCAACTCAAACAATTTAAAGGACTTAACATTTGATAAGAGGTGAAGAACTGTTGTAATACACATACTGACAGCATGAGAACCTTGAAAAACTGTTATATGTACATAAATTTTAATCTGATTAAAACCTATTTGGAAAGTCTTAATTTATTTAAGTTTTTCGTATCTTGATTCTTAGGTAAGAACAAAGAATTATTTACAAAAGTTACAAGAACATGTTTTCAAAGCTCCTCGAAAAAAGATGTGGAGCATGCTTTTGATTAGCTGAACAGAAAATAGGATCTGGTCAAAGTGGAAATCCCTCTGGGACAGAAGGTCTAAAAGGGTGGAGTGATTGTTGACAACAGAAAGTAGAAAGCTTGGAAGGATGACAAATAGGTATATTTAATCTGGGAAGGTAAACGCAGAGAAGAAGGAGAATTTCATTTCAAAGGCTTTTAAGTGCACAAAGAATGAGTGAGATGCAGGACAAACGATTATTGGTTTTGGTAGCAGTAATACGAAAAATGACATGAAAAATGAAGGCTGGGGACTGAAAAAATATATATAAAATAAACACAGACAGAAAATCCCATCTGAAGTACAGTGGGCAAGATTTGATTTTATTGGTTCCAAGGCAAGAAGGTAGGACAGTGTTTTACGCATCACTTCCCCAAAGTCTAACTCCCAGACAGTGCAAAGCCTTAGCATGTGTTTTCAGCATGCGTTTTATGGGTACAAGAAGTTCTGTGAGGCAAGGATAAGTGTGCTATTACAAGGTCCCTGATTTGTTTATGTTTGTAGAGCATAGGGGTTTCTCAGTTAACAGTGGGATTAAAATTAACTGTATTCCATTGCTTTAATCAGAAAATAGAAGTACTTTGACTAGAATATTTTTATCAGAGTTAGTAGAAATTATATGTATATGTGGACGAGGAAATAGTAGACCAAAATATTTTTATTGTAAAATTCTTTTAAGGCTCTGAAGACCTTGTGTGTGCAGTATGGGTGTGTGTGTCTGATTCAGAAGAACAAATAGTTTCATATTGTAATAATCAGTGATTTGCTCCCAGTGTAGAACAGGCTAAATAGACCAACTAATTCAGTTTAAAATTTTGGAGAATGATAGGAAGTAAGTCTCATTTTATTTTATAATTTGTCAAAGCTTATTAAGATAAAGGATTAAAACTTTTTAGAACCAGATAAAGTTGGTTCTTTTCTCTTAAGAGGTTACTGTTCAGATTGTTTTAACCCTTCGGGATTGCACAACTACTTATAAACCTGAAAACCTAAACTCTGATTATTAAATTCACACTCTCCTGGCCCTTGTAAAGAAAAGAGTTTGTAGAGGAACTACTAACTCTAAAACCAGCACAGACAAATGAAAAGGGAAACACAGGGCAAACAGGCAAGTAAACATCATTAATCTTTAACTAATACTTCTTGTAAGCCAAGGATTAAATTGAAATGAGAAGTCTAAATAACATTATTTCCAGAAGATGGCACTCTTATACTTTGTATTTTTGGAGCATAATTTCAGTCACTATCCATAACTGTGTATGCACTCCCCTATTTGTCTAAACTATTTGATTATTTATCTGTACAAAAAAGGAAGGATGAAATGTAAAACAGAGTAATCTTTATACAGCCTTTGCTTCAAGAATCAATATTTATTTTGCCAGCAAGAAGCATAACTAATTGAAACAAATCATTGTCTTTAACTAAAAATTATACATGGATCTAAATATGTTGTTTTTTAAAAAGAAAAAGCAGATCTTACTCCTACTCCTAAACTGGTAAGTTTATTACTTCTCTCTTGAAGATGGCACATAGGAGTAAAGAAAAATATTGACAGTTGGAATGATAAAGAAACAGTTGCAGTCTTTGAATAGTTAAAAATAAAGTAGCATGGAGGGAAGATGGTTATAATTATGCAAAAAATGACACTCCTGAGAGTGATGAACCATGAATAGAAGTTTCATTCCTTGTTCACTAATACAAATTTGATCACTCAGTTCAGGCTTACATCCTTATACAACCATATTTATTTTCAGCTATAATAAATTTTCTATTTTACTTTCCAATGTGAGACATATTTTCAGAATAAAAAATTGTATAACTCAGTTCTTTTATCTGTATCTGAAAAATCTACAGCAAATTTTCAAAAATATACATAAAGCAAAATTCTTATAGTGTTTACTCCAAAGGTAATTTTTTTCTTTATATTTTAGATTCTGTGATGTGCTATGACCTGCCACTGAAGGTGAGGGTAATCCATGTTTTTGTTAATAGATCCCTTGGGGTGGATTAGAGTGGAGTGACACTGAATGATTGGTGTTAGTAAATATATATATCTGTGGGGTTTACTTTAGAACAATTTGATTGCAATGAAAAGCAGGTATATAGCCATTTTGGTTATAATTATCTGTAGTAATATGGTAATATGAAAACATAAAACTATCACTCACTTAAGAAAATGTATGAGAGAAAAGAAAGGAAGAAAGAGAAAAAAAGATAGGAGTAGAAAGATACATAATCACCACCCATGGATTTACAATGATTGCCATTGATTGTTGCCATTGGTCAAAGTGATGATAGAAGGTCTTGATCTGTCAGGGGAGGGGGAAAAAAACTCGCCAAATACAAAGCCTAGTGGGTTAGTATACACTGAGGTTCAGGTGGGAATGTCCAAGCACCTCACCTGGGAAAGAGGGAGGAGTTTTACACTGTCTTTTGATCATACGCAGTCCTCTGGTGAAAGGCCTCAGAAATGAGTCTGGGGGCTTTTCAGGGGCCTTTGATAGTTTATGAGGGCACATCAGTAGAGAGGGGCAGGAGAGTGGGGGTTGTGTGTAAGGGAGGGCAAATTTGCGTGATAGAAGCACCATCCTGTCTCCACAGGATCTGCCTCTATCGGCCTCAAAACCCGGTCTGTAGCCTCTGGCAGTGACAAGTTCACCCCCTCTATCTTGTGCAGACCAGAGGTTTGCCATCACACACCCAAAACCTTACCTCCTTCACCTCGGGAAGTTGCAAACCTGGCCTCAGCAAAGCACCCTGGTGCCTCCACAAGGGGACAATTTGTTTTGAGTCATAGTCCAGTTTCTCACACGATGTTATAACCAAGGTGGTTAAAAGATCAAAAAATAAAGGTCTTAGTGATATGCCTAAGGAGTCAGACCTTGAGTACAGCAATTAATACAAAGTTATCAAAAAGATGCAATTTTCCAGGTACGTATTATTTAGAGCAGAATAAGAAATACATTTAAAGATACTTATTAATCTAGTTAATTAATTAATTTCTTTGTAAATTAGAAATATTTTTACAAAAAAATATTTAAAAAAAAATCTGCAGCCAAGCAGAACCCTGTGAATTGAATTGGAACTGTTTAGCTAAGAAACATTCACCCCTGCAGTAGACTTTGTATCTGCTAGATAGTTTACGATGTGATATTGCAAAAGAACTCATTAATGCTACGTAAGCGTAGGTCTGATAGTTTTCTACAGTTTTGGACATTGTAAGCTGCTTAGCTGTATAAATTTTTTTTTTATTATTTGCATAATAATTATTTGTGCAGAATCCCTGCTGATTCTTTTTCTGTTGCTATTTACCTCATGTTTGAAGGGACACTTACCTCGTTCAAGTAAACCTTTCTGAGCTGGAAATTTGTCTGTGGGATATGGCTCTCATCAATATTTGTGTGATCATGTTTTTGGGGAGTAGAATTAAAATAGATCAGGCTCCTGTGGTACTACTTCCCCATTTTTATTTTCTACAGAGTCTAGGAAAAGAATCTTTAAAAAATTAAGCCAACATATAGCATAAAATTCTACAACTTGTGCTATTGTTGATAGTCCAATGAAGAGTGTAGCACTTTTGAGACCTTGGAAGCCCTCAGGTTTGTTCTGTAGGAAACATGAATTCATCTTGCCTTGTTCTGCATGGCAACGAACAATGAAAGCACATTGCAAATTCCCCCTCCCACCCAAGAGGTGGATGTGGGCTGATTCAGGCTTGAAACTATGTAGCCGTGTTATTTTTGTTGTGTTAGTGCAAATGTAATTATAAATGCTGTTGGAACCACATAGATAATTGCACAGGAGACTGTACTATTTTACATGACTCACTGGTTTAGACAGCACTTATTCTGGGATGTGTGCATATTTCTGCTTGTTCAGTGAAAATAGTTTTATGAGGCTGCACAATTCGTGTCACTCCTCTGAATCTCTTTTAAATCTCCCTATCCAAAGACCATAAATGCAGTAAGTTCAAGGTTAACAACATCACAGATAATTTTAAGGCCTACAGGGAAAAGAAAGGATCTAGTATCTTCTGTTGGAAGCAAGAAGAATAATCTTAACTTCTCTTTTGCTGGTTTAGATTTAATTTCATTTTATTGATGCAATTTGAATCTCATGCTAAGTTTCATTCTATTTTTTGCTGATTTAAACTTTGAAATGTGACAAATGTTTCCAAGTTTCTATTATGGTAGCAATAGGTATTACTCTTTCTTATTAGAATATATAGTATTTCTTGACCTGTGATGCATTTTTTCACTTTGATCATTTCCATTGCCAGAAAATTCTATGCTCCATTTTTTAAAAATGCCACAGACAAACTCTCTTTCACATCAGTTACATCTCAAATCTTCAATACTGCATAACCTGTGTTACAGACTTTTGCCATATTTTCATCATATTTTCTGTGTTTCAAGTAATGCATTTTTTTTTATTATTCAAAGTGCAAACTTAAGACATCTTTGTATGTACAGAGCCTTTAATTAGTTGTAAATATTGTTCAGATATATTACAGATACATAGCTGTATAGAGACTACATATACAAACTTACAATCCAGATTTATAAAATTCATTTATGTTTTTAACATAAAACTAACACACTTTTTAATATAAAATGCAGATTTTTACATATATACGTACACTTACATATGTATTACTATACTAAAAGTATGAGTTTATATTCGTAATGTTTTAAACATTCAAAAATCTCATTAAAAATGTAAAGTTTCAGCTGCAAATATCTAAGCTAAAAATTGTAGATGGATCTAATTCTTGGCAATTTTCCTTAGTATTGATGACATCATGGCCATTCAGAGTAAAATGGATTTGCTTGTGTCACTTCTAGGAACCAAGGACTACTTTACTGATTAACTACTACATGCATTGGGATCAGTCTGTTCTTCCATGCAGGTAGCAAAGCTCTGGAAAAGAAAAAAAAAGTAATAGTTCCTTCTGCTAACTTCTCTTTTTTGCAAGTACATTATAGTCAGGAGAATGGCTTCTTTTGAGACTGTGATTATTGCAGATTGAAACTCGTTTAAGTGGAATGTGGTATGGCATATCCTGTGTGAAGCTCCTCTTTACTGATCCAGTCTTAGAAATCAGAAAGATATCCTAAATCAGCTTTCCTTTAAATGAAAGAGGTGGTCATGCTCCTCCTTTAATAGCAGCTCATTTAGTTCCTATCTTGATGAAAGGCATCCATCTGTGAATCCTATATGGATCACAGTTCCCTAAGTAACACAGATGCGAAAGAAGCAGAGGGAAATGGAAGATGATACTAAATTTGTGTTGTTTAGCATTAATGAGCTCCCTGTTGATCACACAGATCATCATAGGTCATAATATAACTAACTTTCTTTTTGCACTGCTAGTCAGGCAGTGCAGCAACGAGAATCCTGAAAGCTAGTGCTTCTGTCAGAGAATGGGAATTTCAATGTGAAATTATTAATTTCACTTCTTATTAAAACCAAAACACAATCTAATATTTGTTAATTGCATACAGTTCATTTTCCCCTGAAAAACTAAGTGGCAGTTTTAGTTTCATGTTTTTTCATTACTGCAGATCAGTTACAATATCCACAGTCAAAAGAGGATTGTTAATTTATTTTTGCAATCTTTATTTTGCAAACCAGTATTGTCTATCACATCTTGTGATTCAGATACACTTCTGTTGTTCAACTGCTTGGTCAAATGTTTGAGGTAATTCCACAAGAATTTTGCTTGGTGCAATTCCAAATTCTTCATCTTTGGAAACATCAAACATTTAGAATAAATCAAACAACAGATTACATAGTTGTACCAGCAGTGCAGCATGATGCTTTCTAAGGCATGTAAATACCTTCAAAACAGAAGTTGGAATAATTTTAGAATACCTTAAAGCTAAGAAATAAAACAGTCATGTTTGAAAACCCATCTTAGGTTCCCATTGTTAATTAAAAAATGAAAAAAATGTAAGATAAGATCGATATAAAACTCCACATCTACTTTTTTACGCTTTGCAATGAAAGGAAGTTACATATCTGGGATGCACATACATTTCATGCAGGTGAATATGTTACAGCTGGCAAAAGACCATGAACTCTGAAGAAGGACTTGCCTGCAGTGTTATACTTGGAAAGGCTAAGTATATAATTTGGCCCAAAGGACTTACATGGGGTTATTGGAAGCTGTCTTTGGAAATGCTGGAACTGAGGCCTTCAATATTCTCCTAAAAGAAAAAATATTTTCTTCTTCTTCTTAAAAAAAAAAAAAAAGAGGTCAGGAGGAAGGAAAGAGGAAGATACAACAAACTACAAAATGTTAGGCAAGACGCATAATGAAAAAGCATCAAGTAAAATACTCTATTCATTAGGTAACTCATCACTGAATGGGGGAGAATCATATGTTATTTCTTCCTCGATCAGTATTCCTATAGAGATTCCTCTACTGCTCCCAGGGACATATCTTAAAACACCACTGTGCAAGACAATCCAGGCGAAAATATCAAACACCCTCCTTCGTGGTGTGTGACTGTGCAGAAATCAATTCAGGTAACTGCCAGCTAAGATGTCTGATCATTATTACCTTACTCTCTTACTCCATTTGCTACTTCATCTCCATGGTGCATTTTTACTGGTATCTAGATTGGGAACTATTTAGAACAGAAGCTTGCTTTTTGATTACTTGTCTTTACAGTGCCCAGTACAATAGAGTTCTGATCTGTGATTGAGGTACATATAAAAGAAAAATCAGAACTAGACAATAGTCCAATAAAATAAACGTCCTGTACTGGCTTTCTCTAAAATTACTTGACTCGACTGAAATCAGTAGGTGTAATTGTAGTTAATGTTCTAAGCATACGTAGGATCTTTCCTTAACTTGGGAGGAGGGGTGGTAATTTTCAGGAAATTGTGATAAGTCTCATAGCTCAATGACATCTGTAGCCAAAGATTTGGAACTAAATTCCCTATCCAGCACCAGAACTGGTTTCTTATAGCATTGTCTTCCACAATTTGAATAAAATAATGAATTGGACATTGTTTGCTGACATTTTTTTAGATTCCTGTCCCATTCCTGTAGTATATTGAGAAACCTCTACATGGCAACCCTGACCTCCAGCATAATAACTGTCCACTCAAGTTTGAAATCCCTTCACGAGTTTGTTGACAGTGTATTCTATCCTGTTTCATAGATTATTGAATACATTAAACAAGATAAGTATGAAGCCCAGAGGAATGCCTTTCATACCTACCTGCCTTCTAGGCTTCAAAGTGTTGAATGTTACCTTTCACGTTGGGCAGTCCAGCCAGCTCTATCCTCTCTTCGCAGTGTATCCATCTTGTGCGTATCTCCCCAGTTTAACTACAAAGATGATGTAGAAAATCAAACCAAAAACCTTCCTAAAATTTAGGTTAACAACATCCATTGTTATCCTCTTTTTGCAACCAGTTATTTAATCTTGAATAGCAATCGGGACAGTCAGGGATCATTTGCACTTGCTAAACGCTCATGTTGACTGTCCTCAATCACTTTATTTTCCATAAGAGGTGTAGAAATAATTTCCATGAGGACTTTCTTCATAATCTTTTAAAGGACTGAGGTGTGGATGATTGCACATTAATTGTTTTGTTCTCCTTCCTACCTTTTCTTGAAGATGAGTTCAAAACCTCTGTCTTTCACAGTCAAGTGTAAATTGAAGGAAAAAACCAAAAAGCAGTTTTTCTATGTTGTAAGCGTAGAATTCTAGTGTTGAGGAGCATAGCAGCTGGCATGACTTAGGTCCTAGTTAGAACAGCTCTTGGCATAAGCCCATGAACTTTACTCGGAAAGTAAGTAGAAGATTAAAGGTGATCAACCACTTGTCCCAAATGACAAGCTAGCTCAAGGAAGCATACACTTGACAGTACAGCCAAGGTATAGAAATAATCTTTTGATAACCAAGAAGTGTAAAAGCATCAGAGAATGTTAGAAGCAGGCTGTGAGTGTCAACAACAGAGACAAGAAGTCTGGAAGTGACTTTCCTATAAATAAGGACACGTAAGAACACTGGAATAGACAAGAATTTCCGAAAAAGACTCTGTGGAAGGAAACCGTACAATCCTACAGCAGAATCCAGGAACATCTTGTTGCTGTAGAGCCAGGAGCTGAGATATGCAGCAACATCAAATCCAGCGAAAGAATGAATTATTTATTAATTTTACAATCATTTTTCTATAGTCTAGTTCCATAAAGTGATTGGACAGTGCTCACACTCCTCCTAGGGTGATTGGTTCATGTTCTATCACATCCATGGTAAAACATTTCTCAGTGTACCATAAACAGAACTTAGCAAAACACCAGATGTGACTATCGTCTGGATAAACTATCTTACTGTTTTCATATCCTGCATGAGAAAGGAAAGGTTCTCAAAGAATTAATGCAAGAAGCTGGAAAATTCATCTGCTAGCAGCATTTCGGTATCCACAACATCACTGTAAGTCACAGGGAATACAAGGAACAGAAAAGAGCCCAATGGACCCTATGGTCCTGCCCCATGATTATGCCAAGTGTGGCTGGTACTGCAGCACTGACCTGTCCAAACTTTCTCCAGGACTGTACTATCTCTCCTGCAGGACAGGAAAAGACATAAGAAAACCTTGCATTAAAGCAACTGACACCTTTCCCTCCCTGCACTATCTGCTTCACAGCACAGAAAAGTAATATTTGCAAAATTGCATTTATCTATGGTTTAATTGCTTTGTTATCCAAGTCCATTTAACTTCCATAATGCCATTAGGTCTCAAACCATGACAAGGAGAAATAAACATCGCCCACAGATCCTCTATATGCAAAAACAGACCAAGGGAGCAGACTATAGTTGTCAAGTAACAACGTGGAATGGACAGGAGCAGAAATCTAGCTGTACCAGCTGTAGTAAGACTGGTTTTTTTAACATAAAATCAGGCTAAATCCATGTATCTTCTCTGTATGCTATTTCTGTATCATTTTTTTTGTATGTCTGTTGCATTACTGGTCAAAACAAAAAATTCTTTACCAGGCTACAAGTTTTATGCAAATTGTCTGACCCCAAAGTATCACCAAAGTATAAGCACCTTCTAGTTCTAAAATGGATGGCACTAGCAATTAAGACAAATGAAACTGCTTTTGTCTTATTTCAGCTAATGTTTATTTTTGGTTTTAGCTACCCTGTATGCAAAGTAAATGGTAGACAGCCTAATGTACCATATAAAAATTGCATTTGAACATGTGGGAGGGAAATAAAACTGTGTGAAACTAAGATGTTTTCTGTGCATGCTCCATAATATTGACAAACCCCCTCTCCTTAAAAGAAGAAAAAAAAATCCACATGGTACTGGCTAACAATTTGCTTTCCAAATTGCAGCTAATACCTTTTTATATGCAAAGCAACATGATCTAATCCCACAGTTCTCATTTAGATAAAATCCTATTTCAACACTTGAGCTTGCTGTGTATGGATTATTTCTGAACATTTTAACATCCATCGTAGTCAAATGAAATAGAAGGTACTTTGCAAGACTGGGGATTTGCATCTTATTTAACCTTCCAGATCTACTTCCTGATTATCTCACTTCTAATGGATATATTAGAAATATGAACTGGGCTTACAGCTTTTGGGGCCACTGATCTCAGATGTTCTTATTTATTTATTTATTTTTATTACCATTTCTGAAGCAAAATAATACCTTTAGAATTAAGAGATTTTTTTTGCACTAAAAAGTCAAAAAAATTAACTCACAGCAGATACTGGACAATCACTATTGCATAAAAGCATTTCATTTTTCTTACACTAGTCAAATTCTCTGTATAAACGTGCTCTTATTTTCTGGATCACGTTATCATTTCAGTTTTTAGTTTTTCTGGTTACTTAAAACCCAAGTAAAACAAAAAGACACTGCAGCTAAGACATTTGCAGATTATGAAATAACTTTGGAGAAATGTTATTGTCCCATTCATGTCAATCAACTCTGGTCTTGATAGTGGGAAAACCAAAAAAAAAAAACCAAAACCAAAAACCAGTCAAACAGCCCCCCATACACACTGTAGCTTGCATCAAATCACCTGAAAAAAGAAGTACAAAGAAGATATTAAAAGTATCTGCTCTGGTGGTGAGTGTGCTAGCTCACTTTAGCACTGCATTTAGAAAGAGTTACATCTTTTCAGCAGAGAAGGACCAAGAGCTATGGGATCCATTAGTTTGGACCATCCAGGGAAACCAAAGAGAAGAAACCCATCTGCGATATACCAACTTCTTTGACAAACATGAGTCTGCTCAGCTCATAAGCCACCAAAAAAAGCCCACCAAGGACAAACAAAACTCCTACAAAATCATAACCTGATATTTAATACCTCAGGGGTGGAACTTATTTTAAAATTGAAGATTATTGCTTTCCTGAGTCTCCTGATGCTTGAATAGCATGAATAAGCGAGATACAATATCAGAGAACGTTGTGTAAGTATTGAATTTCCTTTGCAATGCTTACCTTGACACTGCATTTGATTTCTTTTCAAAGTTTTAAAGACTTACTTGGTGTGAGTGACTGCAGTGTTTATTTGTTTTCAAGAAAGTACAGAAAGGTACAAGAGAAAGGAGTTTGTTACTGAAAATCAGTTCTGTATGCACACACACACAAAAATTATATGCTTAAAAGCCTCTTCAGCTAACACAAAAAAACAGATCTTTAAATTTTACATCGTTCTTAGGAAAGAGAAAGAGCTGGTAACATTTATTATGTAAGTTTGGGATTTTCTCATGAATAAAATGTAGTTTTTTCAGAAATTTTTTTTTTTTTTATTCTTGGCAGGAAATACAGATTCTAGAAGAGAATCTAATCAATTTATTCAGTCATTTTACCTGTAAGAAGTTAGCAGTTTAAAATAACTTTAACCATCTCCTTTATTAGGGAAGGGTTTCAAAATTTTACATTTTTAATTACCTAATTTCATAGACATTATTATTGAATTATTATTTGGTGTATGACATAGACACCCTCCAAAAAAAGGAGTAACAGGTTGCCTTTAAGCTCTTTGTTTGGAATTACGCTGGGAAAGAAAAAAAGATTCTTGGTTTAACCTTCAAATACCTTTTAAAGAACTGTCAAAACACCAGTATTTTTAAAGGGTTTCTAATCTATTTCTAACCTTACAGAATTTCACTATTTAAATGCTTGGTGAGCACCTCAAACCACACTCATTGTTTTATCCTGCAGTCCTCTTGTTAACTGTCCCTTTTTCAAGGAAATGCTTTAATTTTTTTTACTGTCTAAAAAAACAAGCCAAAAAACCAGTGAAACCACTTCTTTACAGTGAGAGTATAACATTCAAGGATTTTAAGTGCACCTTGAGTCAGCTTTGCACAAATAGATAAATGAAATCACAGACTATCCTTCACAATTACTTTTTCTGTAGGTTACTCAGTGTGTGCAATTGTCTTGCTGAGGGTGCTCTGTGGATGTAGGTTGTAATATAGGCAACTCAACTTTAAATCCTGATCACGTGGGCCATTTTAAGACTTTCATAGACTTGCCAACACATTCATACACATTTAATTGCAGTGTCTGTCGTTGCAAATACATTAGTATCATAATATTAATCCTATTTCATCTGGGGTATTTAATGGGATAAAAGATAAAAGAAGCAGCGAAGTATTATAGCTAGATAAAAACACTAGTGCACTTTGCAGATGGGTTATAAAATGTTCTCAGAGGATCCTGACTCAAAGCCACCATCTGTTTTTACAGAAGCTTAATAAGAACATATTACATAGTCACTTCAGAAATAAACCACAAGACATCTTGCAAGTTTTCAGTGTTCAAAACAAAGTCACACAGCACAGTTCATCTGTACTTACAATTCACTGAGGAAACTCAGAGCAGTTAATATCTGTAAAATTGCAAATCATGTAGAAGGCAACATTTCAAGGTAAATTTTTCAAATTATGTGGGAAACATATCCAGATCACTCTAGTTATAAATAATGCAATCTGTTATGATAGATGATAAAGCCCAAAGTTTGATTGGATTATATAAAATACAGAAAGCACGAACACTCTAATTTTTAACAAGGCTGTTATTCTCTCTCTGCACCAGCCTGTCTTTGCTCAGTTCTACTGCCTGCTGTATTATTATTATTCATCGGGCAACATTTGCTGGCATTCAGGGGTGTTGCTTACAGAAAGAGAATAGTTTTTTTTTAAAAAAGTCTACAGTACTCTTATACTATACTACTACTCTACAATACTCTACTATACTGCTCTACAATACTTTCAATATAACAGAAGTGTTGAATGATCGTTCTCAGATGTTTATTTTTCTCTTTCAGTTTATCTACTGGGAATACTTATTTTCTTCTACATATTTCTCCTTTCTAGAAAGTAACATAGCATACAGGTAGTCCTACTAGTTACAGTGAGGCTGCACAAAATTTTTTACACTGTTTTAAGAAAAAAAAGGTTGAAAAAGAACAAGAAACTCTTAAGCAGCAAAGGGAAGGTGTATTTAAATCATATTAACTCTTCTTGAAAACAACACTTTGTGAACTGACCACAGGAAAAACTTAACCGCTGTCACGCTTGTGTTGCAATTATAAGTTGTCATTTGGTTGGAAAACAGTAACAACATGAAGTTCTTCAGGTCAGAAAGGGGGAAAAGCTAAATAAAAACCAGAAAGGGCTATGACATGCAAGCTGATCATAATCATAGAACTGCCTGTGTTGGAAGGGACCTTAAAGATCATCTAGTTCCAACTGCCCTGCCGTGGGCTGGGACACCTTTCACTGGACCAGGTTGTTCAGAGCCCCATCCATCCTGGCCTTGAACACTGCCAGGGTTGGGGCATCCCCAACTACTCTGGGTGACCTGTTCCAGTGCCTCCCCATGTAGGAGAGTGAAACAAGAACACAGCATATTGAATATTGGCTGAGCTTCTCATAACTGGAGATTACTTCTTGCTATGTGTTGGTAGAAAGGAAAAGGGAAATCTCTTAGTTATGAGAGAAATGAGGGGTGCAGAACAAATGAATGAAGGGATTAATTATGACACATGTGCCAGAAGATTAGAAATGCAGGCTTAAAGGAAAACGAGTCTGAAAGCAACCTTGAAAATTCATGTATTACTGTCGTTGTCTGAAATTATATTCCTGCATCACCTATCTATATTCCCTAAAGATATTGGTGAAGCTTTTCTAAAATATCTCCACTGCTGGACATTTCATAGCCTAGCCAAACAACCTACTCTTTACATCATTACATTCAAAATAGGAAAATGTGTTCATTAATGCTGATTTTGTATATATTGGGCTGTATTTCAAGAACATTACTTTCTGTTCCATTCAAAATACACATTAAATATGATTTATTCCATTTCTGTCTGTAGTTCCCCTTAACAAAATATAATTGGTGGGTCATTGGCATCATCCAAATCGTTAAGGAAAATATGAAGTAACCTAGTCAATTAGCAATAATAGGAAGATTATATTTAGTCTTAAAAACATTAAGATTTTCAAAACTATTGAACATGTCAAGAAGTCTGAAAGAATAACCAGTGCAAAGAAAGGATTCATAAATAAGGAAAAAGAAAGAAATTATCTGTGTCAAATGAGACTGGTGAGATGTATTTTATTGGTCTGAGGCAGGATTGTAGCACTGAGGCTGACATCAAGCTTAGAGAAAAGTAAGTGACATGGAGAACAGGGCCGTAAAGAAAAGATGATTGAAACAAGAGCTGCAGGAAAGAAAGGAAAGAAGAAATTAGTATTCAATCAGTTCTGAACAAGTGAAATTTAAACTGATAGCATGAAACAAGAAAAGATGACAGGAGGAGGCTAAAAAAGAAAGTCCGAGAGCTGAAAAAACTGTGTAAGATTCTACCATAAGAGTTGTAGTCAGAGACCTTTAAGAAAGAATTACTCTCAGAAAGTGTTCAAAACAACTGAACACGCCAAAGAAGAGAACTTTTCACATTTTTTTGTTACCTGGTTACTATTTTTGAATGTATATTTTTGCTGAACAAATGGAGGAGCCTCTAGTGTAATTAGTTTTATAATTTAGTACCTTTCCTTCTTAGTAAATCCACTGAAACAACTAGTAGCTGTCTTATGAAAAGTAAACTTGTGACTATCCATGTAGCACTTAAAATATGTAAAATTAAAAATGGTAAGTTTGTGGACTCCCAACATTTACACTTTTTGCTTCGACAAGATTTTATGTCTAATTACGAGAACAAATGACTATTCATCTACAAAGATCTTCAATACAGACCGCTTGCTGTTTATTGTTAGACCTGGTTGCCAGGATAGAAAAGGTGATTTTAAAAGAGCTAATTGTTGCTAATAAAAACATATTCTGTTGAACGCTTTCAAATGCGTAATATAATGAATTTTCATTATTCTTAAGCTCTTGCTGATATTTTACAGATCCTACCAATGCCTTTAAAATAAGGTAGATTTGTTTCTTATCTTGTAAAAATTCAGTCTATCATTTAAAAATTCATCTGGTTTACCTCATATTTTGGTGACAAGTAATGTACAGATTCTTGCTGCTTTTGAAGACAACCTAACACCAACTGCTGGTGAATGCTTACTTTTGCAGTCAGATAATGATTGGGGAAAAGAGTCTGAGAAAATATAGCAGGATTTCTTCATTAACAAAGAAGTGAAAATTAACTTTTCATTGCAGGAACAGGATCTCTCAATAAAGATATTTTATTTTCCTCATATCAGTTTACTGCTACTATGATAAATGATATAAATGTTGAGAGGGTTTTATTTATCTATCTATCTATCTATTGATCTATCTTTCTATCGAAATACACTTCATCACCTAATTTTTTTTAAAAAACCCTCCTTTGGAGTATGGTGCCAGCTCTTCCCCATGCCCACAGTACTCCAGTTAAGTGCACTGAGCTCCCAGTACTTGCACAGTTCTGCAGTCATGAGAGAAAAAATTCTCTGCAAGTTAGCTGCCCAAAAAGTGTAAAACAATACCCATAACACAATCATGAATTCTTTTCCCTGAGAGTGTAGGAATTTACCTGTTAGATAAATGTGTTATAAAACCTGTTAATATTATGCTGATGCAATATATGTATTCTTCTTATGCTCCTATCTCAAAAGTATTGTAAAAATTTCCATCTTAGGAAAGTGACATCCCAAATGATTGTTTCATTATCAAAATACTGATAAGTTGCATTACAAAGCCCCAATGAAAGACAAAAAAATACTTCACATGAACTTAACACCTATATATATATACATGTATATTTATTCTATAACATCTATATCCACACATGGATGTATGCCATCCGTAAGAACAAATTAACATGAAATAGAAATAAAACAAACGGTATTAACAGTATCATTGTTCTAGTACTCAACCTCAGAAATATACTTTTTCACCTTATTTTTCATCAGTTCATTTGAAATAGTTTTATCTATTCCATCTTGCATTCAGAATAATAGTGACCTCACTGGTATTCTACAAGAGAATTATCCACTTCTGACACTGGTGTGCTAGGAAGCAGCTTCCCATGTTTATCTCAACCTTGTCCATCACCTATATTTTACGATAATTCCCTTTCTCCCTGTCCTTGTACTATATAGCCATACAAAAGAGATAGAGGGTGGGAAGCAGATGAACATCATGGATAGTTTTTTTGTAATTCAGGTGTTACTCATTTTGATAAGGAAGATGGAGACATTACATAAATCTGTGGCTCTGTATTCCTTTCAGAAGTCAGCACTTTATATTGTTATTGTTTTTCATTTTTCAGAATTCCTGGTAGTAAGCTTGGTAAGTGTGGAATAAATTCTCTCCTTGAGTAGTGTTGAGGAAAAAACCAACAAAAACAACAACAACAAACCAAAACCAAAACCAAACCAACCAAACAAAAACAAAACCAAAAAACAAACACACACACAAAAAAAACAACACAGGAAAGATTGTACTGTATGTGCAATCTTTACTCTTTCTTGGATTTGAAGTCTCCAAGGAGAACTTCATATTCCAACATCACTCCTGAGACCTTGTGTTTACTCCATCACCCTTGTATTGTTGAGGTATCAGACTGAAAAAAGAATACACTCTCAAAAACATGTATGTTGGTATATATTTTCTTTCTCGACCCTGCTGCTTGTATAGGTGAGATGTTGCATGTTAACTGTTGTCTTTAATAACTGGAATACCTTAATAATTTGTATTGGCTTTTTTCCTGAACAGGCATATTTAGTAGAGTTTTTTGATCCACTCCTATAGGAATGTGTGAGCCTTAACTCTAGAAAAGCCATAATTCCAGCTTTAATGGTAGTTCTGTGAAAATGTGCTCTTGATGTGGTTAATTTCCCTGATGCATGCTTGATCTAACAGAACCTTTCAGTTAAGTTTTCTATCTGAGAGTCACGCTGAGGAATACAGAATTTTGGTTTACCTTATCAGAGCAAAATAATTCAGTAAAGCATAAGAGCACAGATAACTGGTGTATTTAGATGAAAACCACGTGTTCTCCAGTAAAAACAATTGCTTACAGACTCTGAAAATGCATAATACTGTCCAAAACAACCCACATATAACAGGTAGAATCACAACCGTTTTTTTTTCCCCATAGGGTAACAAACCCATCACTTACAAAATGTTCTATCTGTGAGGAGGAACAAACTGGATGTTTTCACAGCTAAGTAGAAACATAAATACATTAAGAGACAATCTTTTATTTTTTAATGTGAGAAATTTTGGTCCCATATAACACACCTTCATGGAACAACGTGTGTCTTTCATACTCCAGTTTTAATACCACTTTTCATTCCTTCATTCATTAGGAAAGGAAAAAAAAAAAGAAACCAACACAAAAACCCTATGCATCTCTTACTTTGCAGTGATGTCTACTTTAAAAGTTAGGTCACTGTAACTTAAGTGAATGTCATTATATAGATAGTCATTCAAGCTGAAACTGTCCTTGGCAGCACCGTACCGGGCAATTTTTCCATAAGAATAAACAATTCTCAAACAATTTCTCCAATCTATTAGGCACAAACATATTTTTTGTCAGCATGAGGCATGCATGTTTCTCTTCCAATTATTTTTATTCCTTTCACAAATGTTTATAAATGTTTATCAAGGACGAATCTGAAGAATTCTCATTCTATATCTGCATGAGTGCTCTCCTTTCTCTCTTCTACACTTTTTCAGCATAGTAAGTTGTTACCAGTGCCTTTAAGAACCCGAATTCACATCTAGTTTTTCCCTGAGCCTCTAATAACAGACAAAAACTTCTAGCAGTTATGAATTTTCAATACTGATATTTACTGCTCTCAATGACAAAATTCAATAGGTGTCCACCATAAGCAGAATTAGAGAACTATTTTTTCCAAATGAAGAAACTGGGTAACAGTTATTCACGATGTTTTCCTTTGGCAGAAGCATGGATGAAATGTGTTCAGCAAGTTTACCCCACTGTAATCTGGTTTTTATTCCATACATCTTGCATGAGACCGGTTGTTGATAAATGCTGTAGAGTGCAGCTCTTCAACACTCAGGCCAAATATGGAGATATACATATAAAGTTTCCACTAAGCAGAGAGAGTGGCTTTTCACTGATTACATTCAGCCTGGTCTTTTAGCTTGGTCTTTTTTTTGTGTGGTGTGCCCTGGTTCCTACCTGTATTGCTATAATGATCCTCAGTTCCTGTCCGGATTGGGATTCTGCATTTCCTGCAAACAGCAACCAGGGTGTATAGGGCTGCTGTCCACCTTAGTGCCTCCCCTAGAAAAAGGAAAGCACAGGAAATAAATTGAGTGTGTAGTTCATCTAGATGTGTTTTACATACACATAAACTGAAAAGACAATCAACTGTTTAAAAAATCCACCAAAATAAAGCACTGTGGATTAATTTAAGTGAAACTGACAAAGGAGGAGAGATTAAAACAAAAGCTTTCTAACAATAGATAAATATAGACAGATAAAACAAGAGCCGGTTAAAAAATGAAAAAGCCTTGCTTCTAAGTTCTTTTGATCACCCAGAGGCAAAGGCAACTATTTTAAAGAAAGTGTTACTTATACAGAATTGGGGAACATAATTAAAGGATATTTGTTAAAAAATGAGCAGACCCAGAGCTCTTTCTTCAGATTGCTTTTATGAGACACAGGTTAACTCCTTATCCAACTTAAGCTTTAATGTGTGAATCATCTTCATGTGGTTAAAGAGCCAAATCAAAATTACTGTTTGCTGTCTTTAGCCTTTGCTCTCCTCACTATGTAATTTTCAATACATTTCCACTCTGTGAACAGCTGTTTTGGAAAATAAAAATTGCTTTTTACACATGGTAAAATCTGTGACACTACACAGAGCAAAAAAGGTCTAAGTCTTGCCCTTTCATGCATCTGTCAGAATAGCAAATTTTAAGAAGTTTTCATAGAATCATATCTATTTTATTTGCACATGCACACATACACATGAACACATTGCAACTGACAAGAAAAAAATGAACAGAACACTGCAAACCTAAGCACTGCTATGTGTAAAATACCGTTATGAAAGTTGTTTATGCAGTTTTCCCTTAATCTCCTTGCGCAAACATGTTGTGTTTTGTCTTTATTTGTATCATCTATATTGTTACATTTATTCACAGTCAGCAGAAGGGAAATAGACAACACTTAGGTACTGAACATCAACTCAGTATATTTGCTGCCTTTTCTCTTTCTTCTTTTCCCTGCCTTACACGTAGCCAATAATTTTAGTGATTAGAAACTATTAAGTAGTTTTGAATACAAAATAAAAAGGTCAGGACAAAAATAATAATAATAATAATAAAAGAACAAAAACCATATAAATATAAATTCCTAATTGCATACAGTAGAAGAGTTTTCAGCAGAGATTAACTATTTGGCTCCAGTTTTGCTCTTAATTTTAAAATTTTATTCCTTGTATTTTCCAATGTTTATCATTTTCTTGATGAACTGAAGTTTATTTTTAATTTTTTTCCTTTTTTTTTTTAATGGCCCAATATAGTTGAAGATTTTCATGTACTCTGAAACTCACAAACTAAAAATTCTCTAAATCTCAAGAACAGATTGGAGAGCCTCTAGATTTTTAGCACAATTCGCAGTGTTGCACTGTTGAAAGTGACAGATTTCTAAGGAAGTTTCCAAGCAATTTTAATTACCAGGGCCCTGATCCTTCTTGCAAGGTGGATGGGGAATTAATGTAGACATTTCCACTGTATTTAAATCTGGAAGTTCTAGAGGAAAATTCTTCAACTTTTTTTTTGATTTCTTGAGGGATGGAAGACGAGTAAATTTTCCATGTGTGGATGATCCTGACCAGGTTAAGAGAAAGATTTCTATGAAATTCGCAATCAGGCAAGGAGAAATGAAGTTTCCAGTGTTTCTGTTGGACAAGGACAGAAGTTTCTGGCTCCTCTGATTACGTGTGATTCAGCATGGGCTATGCTCCATATTCCTGTTCTGAACAGAACGCTCCTACTGATTACAAAGGCAGTCTGCTAGGTCCCTGTCTTCTTTTCAGGGAGAAAGTAGAGACCGATGGTGGTGAAAAAGTATTTTAAATTACAGGCAGTGGGAAAAGTTGTGCATTTTAAACTTGGCAAAAGACAAATGGATGAGAATCCAATAAAAATATTTAGGGTAGGCCTGAATCTCAGAGATTCAGATATCTAAATTTATATACTCACCATTATAAAAATCTATATAACAGCTGAGTGTCTAAACCCACCCTAGTCAAAAAACATCCATTCAGCACAGTTAATGATTTCCATACATATTAATTACATCCTAGAACAGACATCTACATTTGGTGAGCTGAATTGCTCTCTAGAGTGAATGCATCAACTAGAAGAAAGCTTCAGTTGCCTAAACATTAGACATTTAGTGTGGTTTTAAATGTCCTGGAATATCTCACCTC
Organism: Eulacestoma nigropectus; assembly: GCA_013397775.1. NCBI lineage: Eukaryota > Metazoa > Chordata > Aves > Passeriformes > Eulacestoma > Eulacestoma nigropectus. The sequence goes on from VZTE01002841.1 coordinate 633,246, forward strand.
ATCAGAAAGTGCTGATGCAGGCATGATGCAAATGTTGTTCTGTAATGTTGTGTCAACCTCTTTGCAATATTTCACACATCAATAAGGGTCTAAAATTACAATTTATGTTTATAACTGGAGTTTAGGTGTTTGAATCTCAGGCTGAATTTTATTTCTAGGTTTTAATTCAGCTGCACACAAGTAATGGTCTAGTGTCCTTTGAGTTGTCTTCCCATCTAAATTTCCTGTCACATCCCTGCATAATATGTTTCAGATACATAAGGCTGCACATCCTAAACATCTTTAAACATCCTGGAGTGTTTAAAATGAAGATATAACTTAAAGCAAGATGCAAGTCTGAATGAACCAATCTATGTAATTCCTCTGCCTATGTGAGCCAGTCAGGAAGTTAGTAATTTCAAAGGGGAAAGGATGGATTTCTATCATGAGGAAATGGCAGTAATGGTCATTCTTGTGTTTTGGTCTTTTAATTTTCTACAGCCATATTTATTAACTATGGAACTTAAACTCTTTGTTACCTGTCACATTATAATGTGGCTGTTTGTTGTGACAAGCTAAAGAAAAACAATTTGGAGTAAAGACCAAGGTGGTCCAAAGACATTTTAAATGAATCAGAAGTTGATATAACTCTTTGAAGCAGCAGGTTTCCCAATCATTTATGATACTATTTAGCTTTCACAATGTACCTAAGAAAAGGTTTTTTTTAAAGTCATCTCTCTTGCTTCTTCATAATCAAGGAAACAACACTGACATACAAATCTAAAGCAAATATTAACCTGTGACTTTTTTTTTTTTTAAGGCCTCTCTTCAGCTAAAAGCTTTCCTTTTCTCACCTTTCCAACACATTGCAAATTTGAAGTATTTGCTTGTAGGAGTCAAATGAGTACCTACTGAATTCGAGCCCTGGAGATGTGTACTTTTGATTTTAACAAAATCATTTTTCTTCAGGGTTTCTAGGATCTGTAACTTAATTCAGAGAACCAGAAGGGAATTCTTTTTACATTTCTACACTTCTGTCCAAGTCAAGGCTTTACTCTAAAGTAATTTAACATTTGTGAACCCAAATAATAAAAATTGTACATTGAATTCACAATTTTATTATGAATAAAATAATTCCTGGTTGACAGTGTTATCCAGTAGAGAATGTACTACTTTGCAAGAATTGCTAAGGATTATTTAAAATATTTGGAATAACATTAAAATAAAGACATAATTAAAAAAAAAAAAAGTAATAAATGTTACGTTTTTGTGAGGCTTATCAAGGTTTTTCTGGAACAGGTATATGTCTATACTTCAAAAGTTATAATTTTCAGTGTTGAAAAGACCTTCATTTTCTCCGAAAGAAAATTTTAAAATGTGTTTTGTCATCCAGTAAGCACAAAAGTCTTAGAGCAAGAAGTGTTTCTTTTCTTATTTCAGACAATGACATCAAAATATGTGATATGGAATTAGAGACATAAAAAATTATTTCAGACTATTAACTAACATATATGTCAGGTATAAATACTGCTCCTGCAATGTTTTAGTTATCTCATTGTTATAGTTGCTTTCTCATTCTTGAGTGAAACACTGAAAAATCGAATGCTTAAAGGCTACTATAGTTTCAAGAAAATATATATATATGTGTGTGTATATATATATATATATAATGCATCTGCTTAAAGAAAAGAAGGAATAAATTACAAGGCTCAGTTCATTTTACTAATTCTTTTGTCAACATCATTTTGTTTCTACTTTGTATCTTGAGTACCTCCAAAAATTTAATTCAAAGTTTCATAAACAGCTTGGGTACTGCCAGTGCTGCCTGCAAACTGAAAGAAACGTATTACATAGCATAATTAACTTAAAATAAATGAAACACAATTGGATTTGCCTTATTGAGTTTACATAAAGTAGTTAAATTTACCTAAATCTTTGTAATTACAATATGGCACATTTTGAAGTACAGAAATTAAATCTGCTTCACAGATGCCATTTATTTTAGATTTTGCATATTTATCATTTAGTCTATTCTTTTGAACTATTTTTTTTTTAACAAAGTTGATTACATGCAGTTGAAGTCAATTAATGAAAAATAGCCGTCTCAAACAGATTCAGATAGAGGAATCCATCTGTACATTGACCATTTGATACTGAAATTAAAGTAATTAAATAGCCTGACTCAGCCAGGTAGTAGGATGATTGTATTTGAAAGACTAAGCAGATGCTCATAAAAACTAACACTGATTATCCACCTCCTAATTAAAATGTATCTGTTGACTGCATTGATGGATACACCTCAGACAGGATCATCTTGATCCAGTAATAAGAATTTGATATTTCTGTTCCTTAGCTGTTGACTATAACCTTGTAATTGTACAAAAGGGATAATCATTAAGTATTGAGCATACAAAAGATCCAAGAATCCTTATTACTGTATAGATTTAATATTCTGAGTTTTAAAGCATGCCATGTATGCCTGAGCAGCTATGCTAAACTGAACCTATGTAAAATTTAACCCTCATTCATCGTCCATGTTAAGCATGATATCTCAGAATTTGTTCACAAAATCTGAAATGTTTTATGTTCTGCTCTATGTTCTGCTTCTTTCTTTTGTTGTTTTTGTCTTTTTATGTATATTTTGCTTTGTGACTTTTCCTGAAATTAAAATTCCAATTTTTACTGTCTTCTGAAAGCAGGTTCTTCTATCCTCTAATTCTAGAATCCTATTCCATGTTGAACTTCACTTATAAATGCAAAAAATAAAATAAATTTTACCCTTTTCAGTTGAAGAGCATGGATTGTCTGGGAGACTGTAGCTGGAAATTACAGAATTTGGGAGCTAAAATATTTCCTGAACTTGCAACATCACCTGAAAACTAATAGTAAGCAAATTGCCTACACTGAAATCCACAAGACTATGCAGTCTGCACAGCCTTTCTAGGTGAAAAGGTTCGGTTGGGTAAATCATGTAATGAATCACTTGAGGTTTTGGCTATTACTTATGCTTGGATTACATTCTTCTGATTGCCTACATTTGAGATCTAACCTTTACTATGTTGCTTTTAGGCGTTTAGTATTTATTCACCTGGAAATACTGAGAAAATTGATTTATTATAAATGAACGCCAGTTCTTCTGTTACAGTTAAAATATGTCTGGATTAGCATTGTATCAGCCACTATTTTGCCAGCATCTGGTTAATTATCTCATTTGAAGTCCAGCTACAGTATCCCAAAACTTGTTATTACTGATCAGCACCTTCACACAAAAGTTAGTAGGAGATTGTTTAATATGCTTAAATAATTTGAACTTGAGTTTTATGAAATATATTTGTTGTTGGATGTTGGCATGCAAGCAAAGCTTTTTGGAAATTGAAAATAAGAGTAGTAGAGATAGGTATCTGTCAGAAAACATCTGGTTTACTGAAACGCCTAACATGAAGGCAAAAATATAGCTGATGAAGATAAGATTTAAGGAGTCATGTTAAGCGTTTGACCTCTCTCCCACACAGTGAGAATTTTGTACCTACATTGTGCTCAAAATCTAAAATTTGACTTTCTTGAGCCAAATATTATATACAATTAGTCTGATTTGTAAATCTACATTTGCTTAGAAATGCACAGGTATTATATTTCATTATTGTTGCCAACAGCACCAAGACTTAAAATCCTGTCTTGTGGAAAGAGAGTACTACTGTGAAGTTGAAAGAAAGCAAAACTAGATCTTGCCAGAAAAACAGAATTGGCAGAGATCCTCTAAGGCTGTGTAACAGGTCAGTTTGAAAATAGAATAGAGATCATACTGTGGTACTTCAAAGATATTCTTGAATCTTATTCAAGGAGACTTGTACATCAGAAAGAATTCTGATGGCCTTACCTTGACCTTATTCTCCCCCTCTTTCTCATTTAAAGTAAGACCCCAGCATAAAATGTTCCACTGAGCTAGAAACACATTAGTCATTGCCAGGCATGCAGAAAAAATAGAGGGAGACAGTTTCCTCTCTTTGTGTATCAAAAGGAGAACATTGCAAGACCTTTGTAGTCAAAGAGTATCAGTGCTATTACTGTAATGCAGTTGTCACAGAACTTGGTGCAGTGTCATGGAGACACAGACAGGGTCAGGATGGAAATTGGAGACCAAAAGTCTGCTTTCACCTTTGTTCTATTGTCAGACAGGCTTGCTTGCATAAGAAGCACTTCTGCCCAAAGGTGTTTATGGATATTGCTGAAGGCCACACTAAAACCAGAATACTAGCTACCTTTCTTTGGATTGAAGCTTGATTATAATGAAACAAGGGTTACATGAACTAAAACCAAACAAAAATTAGCTAATAAACTTGCCTGGCATAGTGTCTATGTTCAATTGTGTTATACAGTGCTTCATCATATTAAGAAATGTTAAAACCCCAACCATTCAAAGTTTTGAACTAGTTGTATGTTAAACAAAATATTTTCACATTAGTTAGAACAAATACATTTGTCTTTTTGTTCTCCCAAAGAGGAATGAGCTCTTACATACTTTATTTCTTTATTTACTTGTCATTTGTCACGTATTATAAAAAGTAGTTTATCTGTCATAAAAAAAAAAAAAAAGGCAAAAGCAACCACCACAGGGCTACATATAAACATGTGAATTAAACAGAATACTCAGATCCTTTTTCATTGTTCTAATTACCACCGGCTCACTTGATGCATCATCTATAAGCAAATAGCTTTGTGTCATCCTTTCCCTTCAAAAACTTAAATATCCAGATTGCCTGTAAGCTTGACGCATCTTGCAAATAACCATTGTAAATTATTTATGTTTAAAAACTTTAAGAATCTATTCAAGAGCTAGGGACAGAAGCTAGAAATTTTAAGTTTATCCAACAAAAAGTGTTTGAAGGTTATCTGCACATTTAAGTGCAAACCCTTTCTACCGCACTTGTGTTCAGCGCTACAGGCCAATAACTGTTATTTAATTATGAATTCACAAAGGTTGTAAATTGGCTAGTGTGTCATAATTCTGGTGCTGTAGAAATGATTGGCAAATTATTTCCTTTTTTTTTCTTTTTTTAAAGAATTTGACTATCAAAGATATATGATAACCTATTAAGACAGGGAATGAAGATTGAGAAGGCATTTTGCAGGACTGGGGGCATTCATTATAACCAATTTTAAAATTATATCTGTAATTATTTTCACATAAGACTGTCCACTATATCTTAAAATGTTCAGTACTGATAGTACAGGCAGACTTAACGATTTGTATCCCTTTAGGTTTACAGTCTTAGAATAACATGAATTTCAAATAATCTTTGACAAAGAAATATGCTGTTAAACAATCTAACTGCCATCAGAATGAAAAAAGAAGTAAACATGTGGACATGCTGATACTGATTTCCCACAGCCTGATTCTTTATGGATGAACTACTTTTATTCCAGTCTGATTACTCTGTCATTCACTACAGCCTATCTTGTCTGCTGCCGTCACGCTTGGTCTTTGACATTAACAATAAGATTAGCACCAGCTCTGACTGTCACACCAGTCAGAGCCTAGAAAGATACCAGACAGCTTGCTTTGGTACAATTAAAGTTAAAAACAGACCTTTAAATCTGTTCCTCTGGGCAACGATTCTCAGCCTGGGCCTATGGCAGAATACTGAATTCCATTTGCAAAAGGGAGCATCAGTGCAGTTTTGAAAGTGCACGTCTTAAATCTCTGAGATACGTAAATAAATTGCATGATTGATCTTATTATGTGACTTCTATGATTTACACGTATAAAATGCCTATTTTCTTTCAACTTAATTGTTGTCTTTCAATTTACCAGTGTGTAGTTCTTTCTTCTTACGATTCATGTAAACAAATATTATGCAGAGTACTTTTGGAATTGCAAATCTTCATTTACTGTGGCAAAACTATCAGTAAATGCCTTCAGTTTTGTCCAAAACTCACACAGACATCTCCTTCAGGAAAGCAAAGAATATGCAAATGCAGTAAAGGTAGAGGGCAGTAATGAGTGCATCCTCTGATGTCTTGAGAAAGTGATGTGGTGTTGAAAACTAAATAGCTAAGACAACTGGCTCTCAAGCAAAGAGTACAAATGGAAAACAAGCTGTTAATCAGTACTGAGTATCAAAGTCTGACAAGTTGTTTAATTAAAACTCCTATTTCTGATTCTGCAAAATCTGATTTTCAAAATATTATGCATTGATATTTGGCATATGGAGTATTTAGCCTTTATCCAATGGGAAAGAGTAAAATTGAACGTTGCTTTTTTAATGATTCTAACTTTGTTGCTGTTCTTACTTAGATTAGAAACAACTAAATCAATTATTTGTGGTTGTGGATGCAGCTTAATATATTTGAGGTTCCAGACCTTTTATGACAAAATTCTTCTTTTGTGTTGTTGAAGAACCCTCAGTTCTACATAAATATGAAAAACAAACACTACAATAAAAATGTTTAGTAATATCAAATGAATGATCATGGAAAGACAGAAAAATCAGTCAATTACAGACAGATTATAGACACACATCTTCAGGATTCTTAGGCCAGCAAAGGGAGTGTAGAGCAAGCTCACTACCCTGGACTTCAGGTAAAGGAAGATTGTTCTACCCCTCTACTCTGCCCTTGTAAGACCCTACCTGAAGTAATTCATCCAGCTCTGGAGGCCTCAGCACAAGAAAGACAAGGACATGGTGAAGCAAGTCCAGAGGAGGCCACAAAGATGATCAGAGGGCTGGAGCATCTCTCCTATGAAGACAGGCCGAGGGAGTTGCGGTTGTTCAGCCTGGAGAAATGAAGGCTCGGGAGACACCTTGTAGCAGTCTTCTGTTGGAGTTTTGCCGCCTTTCCCCCTCCAACTGGGGTCGCTCTGACCAGGCTCCCGGCACCTGGAGAGCTATCTGAGTCGGGTGTTACCCTCAGACCCTGCTCAGTCCCCTCCGTCCCCGCCGGCCGTGC
>VZTE01002841.1:640240-775749 GCA_013397775.1 Eulacestoma nigropectus
GGGAGGGGGCCTCCCGAGATCTCTTTATTTGGGGTGCGATGGTACAGGTATGAGTTGGATGGCGGAGATCTCTACGGAGGCAGCCCCCGTGCACAACTGTGCACGGGGGTTTTAGCTGGGGGGAAATCTGGGAGGGTCCAGGGGTGATAGCCAATCAGGGTGTTTCGGGGGAGGGACATGACAGCACAGGGACAAATCACAGGGTTCAGGGGGAGGGTACAAAACACAACAACCAATAGGTAACCGAATACAATAGAACACTCTAGAAGCAGGGGATGGCCTAGGGGGGTGCCACCACCCTCACTCCGCCCTCTGGGCGGGTCACTCAGCTAAGGGGCCGGGCTGGAGGTGGGGAGGGCCCGCATAGTTTAGGGCCGCCCCTCTTCAGTCTTCCAGTTCCTAAACGGGACCTTCTTTCTCAAAGTGGAGTTTCTAATGATGTCTGTGTGCTTTCTTTCAAGTTCCTGTGGTTAATAACCAATTATTTTTCAAACAGCAGTTAAAAACTTAATATTATCTGATATCTTACATTCTAAAGGGATGTATCTGATGGAGCCAAGTGGCCCCTCATGGCACAGAAAAGTGATTTTTTAATATTTCACTTTGCCAACTTTCCTTTCGTTTTACAGATATCCAAAACTTACAAATTTCTACCCCTTATCTCTGCATCTTCAAATGAAAATTTTCAAAGCTGAAAACTTAAAATGTCTATAACCTAAAGATTAAAGAAAACTTTTTGATTTCTTAGAAAAATATATCTTGTACAGGAGGCTAGAAATATATCATCAATCTTTTAATTTTAAATACTGAGGAACTGAGGGTAGCTTGAATAAAGAAAATAAAATTTTAATCCCATCTTTTATAACATTAAAAAGTTCAGGAAAATTTAAAAACCATCTTTAATCTTCAAATAAATGCCACTAATGTCATTTCTGAATAATTTTTTTTTTCTTTTTTAACTTTTTTGGAAGCTTTTTTCCCCTTCAAGCTAGAGGATTTTTATTTATTGAAAGATTCAACGTATTAATTTGATGCTTTTATATCTTTCTGCTGTATCTCTGTCTATTTTTGCTGTTTCTAGAATAAAAATATGCAGAGATAATAAGTTTTCTTTTCCAAAATAGACTACAATAAACAAGAGCAGATAGTAACGCAGAAGTTACACAAAGTAAGGTGTCTTCCTAGTGCTTTAAAATAAAAGTTCAGAGGTTTCCAGAGATACCTTTTTTCAACAGGTTAAAACGCTTTTCTCATTAATAAGAAAAATGTTACCATTTGGCTACAAAATGAACTCTCAAGCTTGACTCAGTGTGATGTGCTAAGAAATTGGAATAATTATATTTCACTGAGAGTTTTTCTGAAAGCTATAGACTTTCAAATCCCACAAGTGGTACCTCATTTACAATCTGATATCCTCTAATTATAGTATAACTTGTCTCAAGAAACTTAACCTTCCTGAGGCAGAGAAACTAGATTTCAAAAGAAAAAACCAAAGGAATCTAGTCTTTCAGAATGGAAAAAAAAAAATTAACGGTTTTTCAAAATAAACAAAAAAATTGAAACCCGTATTTTGCAAAAAAACAATGGAGGCCTTTTAACTGAAGAAATTTAGCTCTATTTGGCTTGTTTCCTGCTTACCTAACAGTTTCTCATTTAACCAGCATGGTAAACACACGTGACACCTGCATCATGCAACCATGCCTAGTTATCGTGACTTGTTGTGAGTAATTAGCTACTATGGCTGAATCCTGAAGCACCAGTCTATTGTGACAGAGTGTATTATGTGCAAAATTTGTAGAGGAGATCACAATCCAGGCTCTATATCACTCTTTAACTGTCTAAAAAATTATTTAATTTTGCTCTAAGGGTAGATAATTTGTAGAATATCTGAAAATTTAAGCATGTTTCCCAGACAGCTTTGGGAAAGATATTTCTGCACTTTTCCTTCTCATCAAAAAAAAAAAAAAAGAAAAATTATTGTGATACTTTTATTTTTTCCTCTTCGTTCTTGAGAACTTGCTTTTGCTGGCTGCACAGTGAGGCAACTAGAACTGCTAAGCCTCCTAATTCCCCACCCAAGCCCTTTCTGCTCTGGAAGGCCCAGAGCAACTTGCTCTAGCAGTGAATATGGTAACATTTGGAGCAGAAGGTGGCATTAGAAAACACCTAGAAGTCCCTTCCAGTCTAAATTTATTGTTTATTTTGAGATTCAGGAAGTATTACAGTAATTATTCTTTACATGTGTTATGATTAGTAGAACTCTTCTGGAGTGATAAAATATGGGTAGCAGGAGAAAGAAACCTTTCTTCTCTGCTTCACAGATCCAAGGAGTGCCAGCTAAGACACCATGGTCATCCTTGTCTTGCTCTGTGATTGGTAAAGAGTGACAGGACCTTACCAAGGATTACCAAGGATCTCTCTACTTAATAAAGACACCATGTATGATGATGAGGTCCCTATATCAAATTTTCTGCTTGGTGGTGAAATTTAAGAGAACTGAAGATTACTGCTGTGTAATCAGTCTTCAAAATGAGACTGTTGTAGAGAGGAAAAGATTGAAACAAAAATAGTTCCTGTTGAGATCTATTTTTCAATCTCTACCATAACCGCACTGAGGGAAAAAAATCCCAATTTATTAAGACCTTGAAGCTGTGAAGACCCTAGGAGCTTCATAGAGGAGCATCGAACTCATAGTGTTTTTATATGAGGGAAACTTGGTCTTTGTGTACACTAAGGTCCGAAATATACAGTATATACGCAGGGGGTTCAGCAATGGAAATTGAGTTTTCCTCCTTACTTTCTTAACTATTGTTGTCTCAACTTCTACAGGTTCTTTTTATAGAGAATATTTACTGTTTAGTTAAAAGCAGCTCATGGATAATAGAACTATAAGAATACTCAGCAGGATATTTGCCAAAAAAACCCCTCTAGTTTCTTTTGTGTCAGAATTACATATTTCGAAGATGGAAGAAATTCAGCCGATGTTTGCATATATATGAATGATGATTTTTGAAGGACATTATTATTAATCTGCTGCATGCAGTATGCTTTGAAAGTCAGTAATTCTGGCATACTTGGAATTAAGGAAGGAAATGTCTTCTATGGCTAGTTCTTCCAATCTGAGAATGTGTTCAAAAGCCAGGTCCTATTTTCTTCTCAAGACTTACTTCCCTCTTAATGTGTATCATAAATATACCTAGTTGCTTTGTGAAGAAGGAATGGCAAATTTTGAAGCATAGATCGAGCAAAGAGTTACTGAACAAATGCCATTGATTAACTTTACAGAAGGTCACCAAGCATTTGTCAGTGTAGCATCTGAAAATCATTTTCAACAGTTGCCTAAATTAAGCACAACTTTATATCTAATACAGCCTACCCAGTAATGGATGGGACAATGTGCAGGAAAAGCCTCAGCAGTTAAATGAATTTGTGAATTATTTTACTTACATAAAAAGAAGGGAAGACTAAGGGGGTAAAGTATAATGTCAAATTGCAAATTATCACATCTTTAGAAGAAAAACTTCTGAATAATCTCTCAAATTTAGCATCCCAAACATTATATGGTGCTAGCAAATGGTGTGCATCAGTAGGATTATTAAATATATCTACAACACATGAATGCACACAAATCAGAAATCATTCACTCTAGTGCAATTTATATACTGTGAACATTACTGTAATTACTTTGAAATTGACCATTTGTAGTCTATATTTTTTATTCTTATGCCATATACGTGGCAATCTACACTTCTAATGTACCATAAATAATAGCGTACTTTAGCTAACAAAGTACCACAGCCATGCAATGTTAAATGTCTAATCAAAATTTTCTCATTTAGTTTTAAGTGTTGTGTAATATATTTTGAAAAATTAAAGATTTTATGTAGAGTTGTATTCAATAATTGCTTAAATAAACAGGATTCAATGTAATGAATGGTTGAATAAGACACCAGAGAGAGAAACAAAGTTTTATGCAAGATATTTGGAATTTTTTTCCTAAATCAGTAAAAAATAATGCTACTTCTGGGAAAAAAAAATAAATCCAGTGGCAGAATTTGATCCTAAGAGACAAGTTTTCAAACATAGCTTTCAGGGTGTTGCTTCATGAAATTGTAAATGCATCTGAATAATTAAGCAAGTTCAAATTTGAGGAGGCACAATTGGTATTGTGTTCATGGATGCAAAAGATTGAATGATATTTCCATACTTAATTAAATTTGCAAAATATTAAAAAAAAAAAAAAAAAAATTGGGTTAGTCCATGATCTCACCTTTTCCCACATTTAAGATAGATCTCCCACAAAAACTAAAATATATCAACAAAAAGCTTTGTGGAAAAACAAAGTGCAAGGTTTTTTAGGGACAGATGGAGAGGTTTTTAACTAGAAGAGTATAATTTCCTATATTTTAATCTATGTTGGTAAAATTTATGAAAAGGGAAAAATAATGAAAACTCAGCCTTACATTATAAGTTACAATATGATTATTATTTGCATCATGACACCACTAACTTAAATCCAGTCATGGACTTCATGAGTTTTAGTTCTTTAAAAACAGGGAGTAAGAAATAAATCTTTGTCTCAAAGACCATGTTATCTAAGTCAAAAAGCACCTAAGATTGTAGACAGATGGCACAATGCCAGTAAAAAGAGATTTGTTTCTTTCCTGGTCATGGAATGACAATCTCCTAATACTGCCATCTTGACTGTCTCTCTACATCCATAGCAAGAACAAGAGAGGTTTTGAAGGACAGTTGGAAAGAACGTTGTCCACTTTTACATATCACTGTTTTTTTGACCATGGCAGATGTGATTTGCCTTGTTTGAAATAACGCACAGAAATCGCTTCTGAGTTGAATACTAAGATTCAGCTTTAATATACTTACGATCCAGATAGTTGTAATGATATTCGTGAATAAATACCTAACAAATTTACAGACCCTCAAACTCTTTGTAGGAACCTTAGGTTCCTTATTTGTAATCTGCATGCGCTTAAGTTTCCATCAAAGTAATTCTCTGAAGCAACATAACTATTGTTTATCAATGTTCTATTTTTGCCTTATCTACTCATAAAAGTAATAAAAATGATACACAGAAGTTTGACATCCTGATTTTTCTAAATGCATAAGAAAGTGCCTATTATTAAATCCTAGAATGATTAGAGTGAATATGCACATTTACCTATGCTTTCATCCTTTCAAAGCCTGGAGTTTAGCAATACCAGAGTAGGATTTACATAGCAGTAGTCATGAAGACTTTATGTTTATATAGAAAGATTCTCTAGTCCTGGCTATTCTTTATTTTACCTCAAATGTTTACTTGTAACAGGCCTTTCCAATAGAGTAGAATTATGGTCATATAATTGCACTTTACAAAGGATCAAGCTCTGTCATGCAGAACTACATCAAACTAAGTACGTATGTTTCTCCACCCTCTATTATGCAAGAGCTCTTAAAGAATTCTAGGAGGCATAAGTCACCTTTCAAAAGTCATTACTAGTTTCTCCCTAATGTATTAGGTTTGTCTAGGTGGTTTATGGCTCCTCCATTAATGGATTTTTTGTTTTGTTCTGTTTTGTGTGAGAACATTTTTTCCTAACACCAGGATAAAGCATGTCAGGCAGTAATTTCTTGGATCATCTTTAGCACCTCTTTAAAAAGAAGTACAATGTTGTCAGCTCTCTCAGTCACTGGTTTAATAGCTATTTAATGATGAAAGGTCTAATCCTGATTCCTTTGTCACTAGTTGAAGACTCATTAAATTTAGTGGCAGCAGAATACAATTTTAATTGCATAGTTTTCCTACCAGCACTGCTCATTTTTCCTTTGATTTTGCTGGGATTCTTGGACAAATGCCATAGGTGATTGCTGGCTTATTTTAACTTAATTTCTCACATTGGAACATTTTCTTTGCTTACCTATTTGCACTTAGTTGCGGATAAAGTCTCGTATTTTCAGCAGTACATGAGATAAATTATGTGAGGTCAACTTCTACAAGCTTTAGTTACAGAATGGATGATTGCATATTGCTTGACAAGGAAGTAAAATTTGCCCCAAATCATGAATTGCCAGTGTTCAGAAAATTCAATTAAGAATATTAGCAGATTTCAAGCCTTGGAAATTTCTCCTTATGTATTGCGGAATATTTTTAAAGTTAAAATGAATCATCTCATGACATACTTCACTGAGTCAAATATGAGTCACTAGGTATTATGATCCAATTATAAGAGGTGTCTCTGCCCAAATTAAGGTCCAAACAAGGCTCTATGCCAAGGTCAATACTATGGATTTTATTTAACATTAAACGTGACATAGAGAGATGAAAAGATATGGGAAGAGAGAGAGAGGAAAAAGAAGAGAAAGTGACAGGTTAAGCAACAGATATTAACAACACATGGATTCCCGTGGTATCCTTCTGGTCCTTCTTCACTCTGAGTCTTGCTGTTGGGGTCCCAGAGTCATTCTTCTGGAGATACCACTTCTACACAGTCCAAGTCCTGGGTATCCATAGGATATAGATGCTATTCCCATAACTTGATGTGGCATGTTATGAACATTTGCTTTCTTTCCCTCAGTTTGCCATAGTAGTAATTTTTTTGTCTGGATGCTTCACCAGGCCTGGAATTAACATCTTCCTGTTGTCGCCATCTGCATTTACCACAGATTCTATTGTGGTGGCTTATTTTATGGGAATTTCCTTCTTTGGCACTGTTTTGAGACATGCAAATGCATTGTTCAAGTCCTCATACTAGATACTGGTTACACTGATACTGCTGGATACATGAACTCCAGACAATAATGCGTACTTTCAAAACCAAACAGAAAAGTCCATTCTGTGTTCCTATTGCATAGTACTGGATCTAAATCTCCTTTAGGCTTGGTGTCATGCCTTTTTTATTGTTAAGTTGTAGTTGCCATTCTGTATTTATGTGGGTGCTTAAGCATTTTTTTGGTTTACTTTTTAGCTTTATAAATAATATAAAGTCTGTGTTGTAGCCCACATTACTGCTACATCATTACCACAAGAAACTGTGAATATGTGTTACATTTTTGAAATAGGAAAATGTAAGGAACTTCAGCCAGTGGCCTGTTAGATGTGAAGTATCACCTGAATAAAATAGAATCCAGGCTTTGTTATGAAGTCAATGAGATGGTGTATCCCAAAAAAAAACCTTTAAACTGAACCAGAATTCATTCAATGTAGGCAATCAAAAAATATATCTTGTAGTGGTGTGAAAACATGCTGCTTGACAGTGTTGACACAGCCATTTTTGAGGAGCTGGGTAATGTCTACATCAGCAGATTTTAAAGTTTGATTTGATTGAAAGCGTGCTAGATACAGTCTTGTGAAAGTAGAAGTATAGAAGTTTTATTTTTAAGGGAACATGTCAAGTGATATAAGCCCCATCCCTGGAAGTGTTTAAGGCAGTGGAAGCTGTTCCTGCTTATGGCAAGGGGTTGTAAATAGATGATTTTAAGGTCCTTTCAAATCCAAACAATTCTAAGATTCTATGATTTGAGAGGATCAGTTGCTGAAAGCAAACCCAAGTAGCAACCATCAGTTATGTCACTAGCAGGGAACAAAGATGACATTATGCTTGGCATTGGATCGTGACGTCGTTCTGGAAGCCCTGTAAATACAGCCTCTTTAAAGTCTTCCAGAACTTGTCCAGCTGCACCAACAAGGAATTCTCTATTAAAATACCAATGTCACAATCATCTACTCATAAATTATTGAAATAATCACATAAGGATAGTAACAGCAACAACAACCATAATAATCACCAACCAGAATGATTTGCATCTGGCCAAATCCAGTATCAATATTTTAGAAGACCTAATGAAAATGTTTAGGAACTAGAGAAAGTGTCTCCTGCAATAATGAGGGAGAAGTAAAACAAAACAAAACAAAGAATTACTAAGACCAGAATCTATCAAGATTATTATTTTTTTTATATATATATATATTAGGCATACTTAAGTTTAATGTGGACATTAACACTTAAAGATATGATATAGATAGATAATTACATGCACTGTTTTTGTATTAAAACTATGGAATCTGTGATGACTGATGAGGTTAATTTAGCTACTTTAGAATTAAACAACCTGAATATGTAGAGGTGTAGGTACTTTCTCAAGTCTGTCACATATTTCCTTTACAACTCTGAGCAGCACACAGAGGATAATACTACGTAGTCCTTGCTGATGAACTTACAAACCAGCTTCTTAGAGGGCTTTAATAGTGCTTCTCAGGCAAGTAGATACTCCTGGGAGTTCATTCCTTTATCTTGCTTAGTCTTGTCTTTCCTTTGAAAAATGGAAGCAGTAATACTGCTGTGAACAATAAAATCCTCAAAGAAACATTTGGGAGTTTCCAGGCAGTATTTTAAGTTTGCATTTGCATCAAAGACAGAAGCTTATTTTGTTTGGTTTTATGCATATTTAAACAAAAAGATTGGCTTTATCTTGATATCTTATTTAAAAGTGGATAGAATTGATGCATACACCTTACTGAAGAAATAACAAATTATCTAATAAGCAGAGGGCATTTTACTGTCACTTCAGAGCCTTTCATCTGAGCAGCTGTGAATGAACATGCAAGATTTTTAAACCACCTTTCACTTAGTATTAAGGAAAAATATTAAGGAAGCTAAGGCAAAAATATGTTGTGGCCTCACATTTTTAAAGGGAGATAAGGAAGTGACATGGAAAGTGTGAAGGCAAGAAATCAAAGTTAAAAGCTGTGTAATTGCAGCAATATCAGCAATTGTCAACAGCTTAATAATGTATGTAAGTGAACAGGTAGAAAATATGAGCAGAATAAAGAATGATAATGTTGTAAATAGCTATTTCAGACACAATTCTGTTAAAAATAATGTCTATTCATTAACTGGATGCTTTGTGCTACTTTCCAAGTAAATATTAAAATTCAGCTTAGACTGTCAGCAGATTGATGTATTTTTTTGATTTAACAACTTCTTACCAGTAATTTCTGAAGGAGGATGAGAAGTGAATGAAAAGCTCAAATGAACTCTGTAACACAGTTTCTGCTCTTTTCATGGCTACTGGGGAAATATTTATCCACTTACAAACAGTAAAATAAGATTGGCTTCTTTAGCCTTTCTCTGCTAGACATCTTTAATTTCAACTTAATCTAATTTGCATACATTATTTTTATCTTTTATACACAGCAGCCAAGCAACAACACTGTGGAAGTCAATCTAAAAGCCTTTTATTACATTACAGTTTAATTTCTTATTTACTACACTTGCTAAATTATATTTTTGAACAAAACTGGCGGCTACTCTCTCAATTGACCAGAATGTTGTATTTTTTAATGATTGAAGCTGGAAACAGCTAGAAGCTATTGTTTTAAACATAACCTTAACTTTGTTTGCATAGTAAGTAAATGGCTATGCTGACTGATAACTTAACAAGATTGAAGATGGTAGGTAATAACAAGACACTGACATAAACGCCCTGAAGACATATAGTCAAACAAGCCAAGTTAAAGTCCTTTTATCCTAAGAAATTGCTTCAAGAAAATGTAGATTCAAAATACTTATTTAGTGAATTACTCTCTACTGACAGTTGAGATGTTATGAAACAGTCAAGCTGATTCCACTTTGAAGAAGCCAGAAATTAAAAATAATTACTGCAGGGGGATATGGTAACAGAGTACCCCAGTATGTTCATCATGTAGGCAGAGTGCAGAGATGTATATTCTTTCCTTGTTACCTATTATTATTCTGATATAATTTGGTTATTATATTCTGAACCACTGAAGAAACAGAGTTTGATAAAGATCTCAGTATAGTTTATGAAGTGTGAAATTAAGAATACTGAAAAAAACTGCAAAACCAAGAGATAGATTTCCGTCTGTCTGTTTTAATTTCTCTGAGTGACTGGCACATGGTAGATAGATTCAAGGATGCATCTTGATTCTTTGTAAGTATTGCTTTCCATGATCAAGAAAAATAATCTGACTTGCTGTCACTATGTTTAACTGTAAATATAATGAAAAAAAATTGGTGATTTGGTCCTCTGAGAGTTAGTTTGCCTTCCACCTGCTGGATCTTGTGTCTTGCGATGGTTCATTTACTGATGTAATTGTTACAACTGCAATATTTTCTGGAATTATTGAACCCCCTCCATCAAACAGCATTGTATGGCTGAATATCTTGTTGAAAACTACTGCATTTAAAATAATGCTAAATGTTTGTTTAAATACTTATTAATTTTTATGTTTTTATAGAGTACCTTTTGGTTGGTACTTGCATTAATTGAAATACACATATTGATTCTAATATTTTTAGTAGCCTCTTCTTCAACTCCATAGGGAAGTTTTCTCAAAACTAGGCTCCTGTATTTCTACAAGTTATGATTACAGTTTTATATGTCACAGTCTGTGTTCCAACACAGAATTATGGCTCAGGGCTGGGAGGCTGGTGAAATAACTTTCTTCAGTTTGCATTGTTTTGTATTTTATAAACTTTAATAATTTCAATGATGGTGATTTTTGGTGGTAGTAGGAACTCTTAAGCATTTAACTTGCTAAATAGATAGTAATTAGAATCCAAAGCAAGCAATCTGGTGACTACTCTCATCTAGATACAGACATCAATACTGTAATTATCTACATCTGAACTAGCCATCCCTCATTCATATGATAGTTAATGTGGAGAAATAAGCACTTTTTGGGTGTGATTAATCTGACCTATTGTATGTCTGATTTAGAATAAAATAAATTACTCTCTAGAAAGTGATTAATCTTTTCCATTTGCTCTAAATGGAATTTAGGATGACTAGCTGAAGACTCAGTATCTATTTTTAGTGGGTGAATACCATCATAAGTGTTTGTCGCTACAAAAGGAAGATGCATATTATGAGAACAAACATAAGAGAGACCATTTTCCATTCATATATTTAAGGAAAGAAATACAGTGAAAACTTGTATTTCTTTCCTAACTTCCTTTGCAAATATGTTAACTTGAGTACTTCATGGATTTATCTTGCAAAAGTTATTTCCTTTGCAAATATATTAACTTGAGTACTTCATGGATTTATCTTGCAAAAGTTATATGAATGTTACAAATTACAGAAATAAAAGACATGATTAAAGGATAAGTACTTATTTTTTGAATTGCTGAATTATTTTATGATCATTTACTCTTTAAATTCTTGTTTATTTAGTCCATGACTCCAGCTGTAGTGCTCTCCTAGAACCAGATTTTTGTAATTAGAAGCCTTCTTCCAATTTCCGGTGTTTCAGTTTATCCCCAATTTTTTAGTTATCTTTGTGTGTTGCATAACATCAAAGAGAGACAGATATCTGAGATGTCCTTATAGAAAAACAGTTTACAGATGCCAAAAAAGATGTTACTGAAATTTTGATCAGGTATTTTAAAGTAGTACCTCAAATTTGATAACAGTCTCTACAAAGTTCTGAGCGGATATTCATGATATCTGGTTTGGAAGGGAGATTGTTAATTGTACCGAATTTAGCCTGTCAAAATCTTCGGGTTCTACAATCATCTAAAATGAATGTTCCTTTTACAACAGTAACTCTTATCGTGAACAACACATTTAGCATGTACTGCTCCTTTACCATTGATTTTTCCTTTCTTTGGAACATTTGTAGTACTGAGTCTGTAGTAGCACATCATTCATTCAGTTTTTTAATATTAAAAGAGAAATAATATAATTTTAGATTGACTTGACTGGCACAAAACAAACAAAAAAATAATGTAGCAGAAGTCTATTTAGGATGCAATACAGGATACCTAGAATTTGTAAAAAGGATAAAAAAATACTGTGTATGAATACAGTGTCTGTGTATGAAAACCTGATCCATATGCAGATGTAGAGATAACACTGCAGGAGATAGATATAAAAATTATCTGTAGTGTTTGAAGCTGCAAAAGCTCTTGGATTTGTTCAAAGACTAGATTTCCCTTGACAATTCTAACATTTTCCTATGCATTGCAACACGTGAGAAGTACAAAATAAGGCAGGTCTTAACATCTCAGGAGTGGTTTTATGTTAAAATCCTTAGATCTTAAACATAGATTTTCTTTGTCCCAGGCTAGAGGTAATTGATTTGATGGTTGAGTAACTGTACTACTAGGGTCATGGAGCTATAAAGACCATCAAGATGTAATTCTCAGAGACTGATATATCAAAAATAAGATATATGTTCATGTAACTTGGGCTGACCACAATAATTCAGAAGTGATCTCAGTATTTGGTCCAAAAAAAGGGAATTAAATGAATCAACACTCTTTTCTGTGAAAATATATGTCTACAAAACTTTAACAAATCTGATTTAGTCACAGTTTGACTAACTCATTATATTTGCTTCACTACTGACTTTTGATTTACATAAATGTTCACTACGGTTTTAATTGCATTTTCCTTCATGTTACATTTTACTGCTACAATCTATGGCTGTAATTGAAAAGGACTTAATTTTTAATCAGGGCTGTTTTATGTAGAAAATTATGTATCACTTTAATGTGACAGAAATTTGCTGTGTTGGATAGAACTCCTGAAATGTAAATGCAGAGATTGCATCTATAAAGTACCAGTAAAGACTGGCAACCAGTAGGGCTATAGCCAAATCTACAGATAGACAGTCCTCTCTGGTTGGTTAAGAAATGTTTGATGAAAAGATTTTAGCCCCAAATTTTAAACTGAATGTTAGGGCATTGCTCTACCAGACAAGCAAATTTGGAAATACTTTTTAAGTCTACATAGTCTGTCTAAATGGTGCCTTACGGGGCAATCCCTGAACTCACATAAGACAATGGAGTTGCAGTGATTTTCTGCATCATAAATAACTGCACTGGAGTAACCTAAAACTAGAACTGTTCCTAGGCTGGCACTGAATATATTTTTTTTTCTAGAAGCAGCTCCCAGGGATTCAGCTGTCAGTGCCTTCTTCCTCCGTTCTGGACAGCCCCAGCTGCACTACATGAAAACATACATGAATTTCTGACAATGCTCGAAATTACCTTTATCTCTATAGAATTATGCATTCAGTATTTTGCATATGCTGTCTAGAATATACTTTCACACAAATCTTAGGGGGTTTATTGATAAACTTAACATTTTAACTTTACATCTACATTAATATTCCACTTGAAAGTAATTGAGTTTACTAATGTCCAGTCTTAGTCAAGATTGGGTCAATAGAACTTCCTTTTGATGCATTTGCTCTTTGTGTAATAGAAACATTTATTTTATAGCTTTTGAAATAGTTTATCCTTGGGATCAAAATGAGCCATTTTTAATCTAAAACACCTTCATAGTACTTTTAAAGAAGCAGCCATAAATTGCACCAGAACTACCCGATACAGAATTTAGCTTCCTACTGGTTAAAACTATCCTAATGTACTGCATATGACCATTGAAACAAGGAAAGAAATAATTTGCAGTTCTCTGAAACTACTGCTTAAGAATTTATATAACATCTTCAGTGAAATAAAATCGCACAAAATACAGTTTCATTTTTTCCTACTAATGAAATGCATTCTTTACTCTTTTGGCCTTGTGAAGGGTATTCTACTTACTAGCCTGATGTGTTAAACATGTCAAGAGGAATAGCAATTGTGTATGTCCTTAAACAGATCTAATAGGTCAGACACTACAGACTGTCTAATACTTCAACATTTATGTGATGAGGAAAGACTCTCGAGAACCTACTAGCACACAGTCCTAGTCCTTCCACTACTCATAGTTCCCTGAACAAAATCCA
Organism: Eulacestoma nigropectus; assembly: GCA_013397775.1. Taxonomy (NCBI): domain Eukaryota; kingdom Metazoa; phylum Chordata; class Aves; order Passeriformes; genus Eulacestoma; species Eulacestoma nigropectus. The sequence goes on from VZTE01002841.1 coordinate 653,997, forward strand.
ACTCTTCATGTTTTAAATCCAAAAAGAGGAGTTTCATTATAAAGACTGTAAGGCAGGCAGATGTGTTATATTAATCATTTAGAATGAGAAAATGAGAGGCAGAAAGACTGACCAGTGACTGACCTCAGCAAACTGAACAAATTGATTGTATGTTGTGACCCCTCTCTACGTAAGCTGAGGATAAGAATAAGAAAACACCCTTATGTATAGCCTTTTTTCAGATAAACAACCTGAGAGTTCTTCCCTTTAAGATAGAAGTAGCCAACATTAGTCATAAGTATTAAGCAGCTATCTTTCAGATGACTATGTAGCTCATCTAAGTAGCAGGTATATTGACCTGCTTCAACATCCTTGAGCAGCAAGGGGAGCTGAAAATTTTACTGAACAGACCTGAGAGCGGAATACTGGAATACTGCATCCAACTCTGGATGAGTTTAAGTCATAGATGTATTTACCCCTCGTTTATTTATTTATTTATTTTTTTGCATCTGGTATGAATGAATAAGTTATTCTGTGTGAAGTTAGCATTATATTCACTTGGACATATATGCAGAGTGTATATTTGTTTACATACATTTCAGTACTTTTCAGCTGCAGAAAGCAGGTGATGAGTTTGCACATTTTTACAAAATCACAAAAGTCATGGAAGATCTTTATGTTCTAGTCATAGAAGCTCAGTAAGATGTGAAAGTTTTGAAGTATGTGAATATTCATGTCACAGGAAATTTTCCATTGTAAAGATAAACGTCCTTTGTGCCAAACAATCAAAACACACAAAACAAACAACTTAAGAAACAAAGGCAAACATATCTCTCCAGGTCAAATTTAAAAAAAAATAAAATAAAATAAAATCTGATTTTATTTCAATATGCAATCACTCCCTCCTATCTTCTTGCAAACACATATATGTCTTTGGTGTAATTATGTAAGCATTTATATGTGGTTAAACCAATTAATTACATCTCACAATATTTTTACATTCCTTAAGGTTATAATTACTAAACTAACTGAAAAAAACCTAAATGCCTTCAAAATAGAGTCATCAGTGAGCCACAAATGAAATAGGACAATTCAGCAGATCATGATTATACCAGTGAGAGAGAAAAACTAGGCAATATTAAATCAAATGTTGAATTAGTAAATGTTGAATTCACTGAAAGTATTGCTAAGCTATGATTATTCAAGGATAAAAAAAAGAGCTAGGTATATACATAGCACCATCAGTTTCCATGAGCTGGATGCTGTGTGCTTTCTGTGCATACAGGCAGTAGTAGCATCCCACACTTTGTGCTGGAAGAGGTTTTTTCCAAGCTTTATGCAAATCCCCTGACCCTCCAACCACTGCACATTCTTCAAACGGACACCTACCTTCAAAAGTGACAGCAAACAATAACGTAACAAATGAGCCTGCAGTCTGCACATGTGCAACATACTTTACCTAGAATATTTGGATGTGATAGAATTAAAGTGACCTCTGTGACAAGGACACCTTAATCAAAAGAGCTGGAATCAAAGGGTAGGTGAAGAGAGGAAGCGCACTCCTGAGGGGTCCTGTGTTCTACCTTAGCTGCCTGCTGAGTTAGGACATTTAATCATTCTGTCAACATTTGCCATGTATCTCTTAACTCTGATACTCACATTTACTTGACTGAAGGAATGCTAAAATATTTTCCATTATGCTTATATAAAGGAGAGGCAAAAACCAGTAGGAGAATTATCTTATAGTCTGCTATGATTAGCCTTGAGGCAGGCTGTAGAAAACTTTAATGAATATTGCTATTGGAATTAAAAATGTTATGCTTAGGCTTTGCTTTCACATACCACAAAGTTTAGGCTGGCTTAGGTTGTTGTGGGATTTTTTTTTCTTTTTTTTTTAAATAAAAGATAAATTTTACACTTCTTAAGTGTCTTTGTTAATGAAAAAAATATCGAGAAAAAGAATAATCAAACGTTTCACACTGGTCTGGTCATTGCAGGTAATGTAGAAATTCATGATTTCCTGCTCGCTTTTACACGGACATAGTCAACATCCTGTGAAAGCTTTATGATTTCTTAATTGCAGCAATAAAATTTTAGGAAGTGCTACATGGTACTCTTTATGTTTGTCTTGACAGGCTTTTGGCAACAAATTTAAATTAAAGGGGAAAAAAGTACTCTCATAAGTATATAAAATCACCAATTGATGGAAACACACAGTTCTTACAAACAGGCATTTAAGAGGTGGCCTTGATGACTGAGGACTTGTGAAATAGATTAATTTTGCATTTTCAGTGGTTTTCTGAAGTGATGAAGTAATTCAGTCAGCACACCTTTGACACTTTATGGTGAGTGTTCAAGACAAACTTTTACAATAAACATGCAAGGTAAAATGTATAGATAATACACAGGTGGAGTGGTTTTGAGATTATGGCCCAGAGTCAGAAAGGGAAGTAAGGATATCAGAATTGTGCTCCAGTTATGACTGCTGGGTTGCTCTGTGACCTTATGAAGTCCCTTATGGGTTTACATCAGTCAAAGCCCTATTGACAAGGCATACAGCAGCCAAAGAAGACTGTATATCTTTTGTTGAAGTAAAAGTAACATTGATAAGTAGTATGGTACTTCAGCTTTCTATCACATAAGTAGTCTGCAGCTTAATATTTTTACTTTAAATAATTCAAAACTGTTACAAGGCATTATTGGATCTGAATTATCACTTTTATTTATCCCCCCCTTTTACTTCCTATTCTTTTATATCATATGTCATCTTAAAAAATTACATAAACTGTATGCTTCCTCTTAATCTTATTCACCTATTAAGTGGGCGAAGCACAGTTTTTAAGGGAATCTACATTCCCATAGAAATGTTTGTTGTAGAAAAGTATTCAATCTTGCAGACTTGACAGTAAATCCCAAGTATTCAAAGTCAGTATACTCCCTCAACACAGTGAAAAGAATTTCTTAAAATAATTTAATTCTTTTTTCTTTGTGATTTTTAGTTACTGAGCTATGACTACTCAGCTAGGTCCTGATATCTGGCTGTTCTTTGTAATATGCAAGCCAAGTATTTTTATTAAAAGACAAATTTGTCGCATTTTCTGTTGAGCCTGGATGTATGGATTCAGAAAAGAAAACCATCAAATTTTTAAACTTAATGCTATGATAATTCTTAATAGCTAAAAAACCATGATGCAGAGATGTTATAAATACCAGATATTATAAATAATAAATGCAAAAAACCAGGTCTACATGTGATTAACTTGCTGAATAAACAGACTTGTTTGATCATTTGTCTTTTAGAAAGGACATAACTGTTTCTAACAGTTTGAATATAAATTTTAGATTTAATTTCTGTTTTCTGTAGTTAATTATGACGAAAATTTTTTAGCATTAAGGCATTTGTATGGAAACAAATCCTAGAGAAGAATAGCAGTATGGGTAATAAAGATGAAGGAAAAAAAACATATTGAGAGGTTCTGCTTATGGGTAAGATTGTGCCCACTGTCACAGCCTTGCAGTCTTAGCTACCTTGAAAGTTTTTCTCTTGAAAAATTCTTCTGGGGAAGGAAAAGTAAAATCAACAGCAGAAGCATTAAGGAAAGCAATTTCATTTGAGGAGTGTTTCTAAAACTCTTGTTTAGATTCAGTTCAATTTAGTGTTTCACATTAGCAGCTGCTAAATGCCTCCCATGTGTCAAAGTATTTGGATTTAATTTAATTTGAATGTCTATCTCCCTGCAATAATTAAATGAATAGCAAGTCAACTTAAAGGAACATTGTGTAGTAGACAAAAATCACAAAAGAAGTTGAATTGCATTAAATAAATTGTAATATTGATCAACATAAGCCAGTATTGAGTTTAGTATTAGACTCCATGACTCATTTGTTTAACTTTCTTTATTAGGTCTTCAAATATATTGTAAAGGATTGGAGAAATTAAAATTCCATTGAAGAATTTTAGTTTGAGAAAACAGTTTGTTTCTTCTTTATTTTGGTACTGTAAACTTTACTTCAGCATTATGTCATCAGCTCTTGAAATTATCTTCCTTTGGAAACTGTGTGCTAGTATTCTAGCATGGACATAGCAATATCTTTTAATAGAAGTCACAAACTACTTCTAGAAGTGGAATAGAAGTCCATGAGTGAAGTGGACTTGCTGAGATTACTGTTTTTGTTGTTATAAGGACCATATTATGATGCTGATTATCAGATGAGGATGATAACTTCATCATCAGATAATCATGAGTGGAAGAGGTCAGAAGGTTGTGATCAGTGGAGTAGAATCCAATTGGAGGCCTGTAGACAGTGGCATTCCCTAGGGATCAATACTGGGTCTAGCCTTACTCAATTTGTTTGTCAACAACCTGAATGAAGAGATAAAATGTACCTAAGCAAGTTTGCTGATGATATGAAACTGGGGGGAGTGGCTGACACACAAGAAGGCTGCGCTGCCATTCAGCGGGACCTGGATAGGCTGGGTAACTGGACAAAGAGAAACCTATTGAAGTTCAATAAAGGTAAGTGTAGGGTCCTGCACCTGGGGAGGAATAACCCCAAGTCCCAGTGCAGGCTGGGGGCTGACCTACTGGAGACCAGCTCTGCTCAGAAAGACCAGGGAGTACTGTATTGGTGGATGAATAGTTGTCCATGAGCCAGCAGCTGCCCTTGGAGCCAGGAGGGCCAATGGTATCCTGGAGTGTATTGGGAAGAGTGTGGCCAGCAGGTCAAAGGAGGTGATCCTGCCCCTCTACTCAGCCCTGGTGAGGCCACATCTAGAGTATTGTCTTCAGCTGTGGTCTCCACAGTTCAAAAAAGACAAGGAGCTCCCAGAGTGTAACCTGCATTATGTGACCCTGCCTTGAAAGTGGGCTGAACTAGATGATCTCCAGAAGTCCCTTCCAACCCCAATAGTTCTGTAGTTCTGTGATAGAGAAAACACTGCAACTTCCTTCCTTGAAATTAGTTATTGCACTAATTCACCTCAGGTAGTCTTTATCTTACTGGTACAGAAAAACTGGTTTTGTATATTGAACAGTGTTCATTCTCTCAATTGTATAATTAGTTTATGCATCTATTGTTTGTTTAAAAGTCCAACCTCTGAAATTAGATCAATTAACAGCACCACCTTAATGTAAACTGAAAAAAACCACAACCAAAACCAAACTGTAAAAAACTCCAAACTGCCAACAAATTATAGGGACAAATAGTTTAAGTGAGTATAAGTTATGTTTATTTATATGTACATGTACACATATAAGTGTGTGCATGTGTGTGAAAACAGAGGAATATAATCCATAAATTCTTGCTACAATAGTATGTTCATTTCTGATGTGGAACAACTGAAAAACTTTCAAAAAGAATAACAGCAATGATCATAAGTATCTATCAAGCATGACTCGCTTAAACATATCAATGTTTAAGAGGCTTTCGGACGATGGAAAGGCTGACGATCAGCAAAATATACATTCAAACGTAAAAGCAAACAAAAAAGATTAATAAAAATAAAAGGAAAGAGATATCTCTTTCAACTTCTGCAAATATACTGAGAAGTGATAGGGTTGGAATTCACTGAAAGAGATTTGTCCAAAAGGTATTTTAGTGACTAGGAGAGTTGAGAACTTACCCTTTCAGCAAAGTTGTGACATCTGCATTCATTATACTTTCTAACAGTAATTTTTACAAGCATTTTTCTCACATGGTTGGATATAGCTGATCATATCTTTGCATAGGGGGCAGAGTAGGTCTCTACCTTGAACTCCTTTTCAGGTCCACTTTCCATCTATCTATAAACCAGTAAGTGAAAAGACCCTGAATAAGCCATTTTTTTTGTGGATGTGACTAGTTCTTTTGTATTACATTTCTCAAAAAAATCCCTAAAAAGCAAACAAACAACACCCCGCCGCAAATCCAAAGGAAAAATATTTAAAATAAACCTAAAACCAATCCCAACCCACTAAAAATAGGAAGTCTGTTTTGTTGAACATATGTACTAAAAATTCTAAGACATTTTTAAACAGAGAAAGCTTGAGGAGATTAGATAATAAAAAATGTAACTGAATAATTTATAATTTTGTTTGCCTATTTCATCCTCTCCAGGTGGGTCGTAATTGAAGGCTTCAGCATATTCTGCAGTTTTTAGTTTGTGAAAAACTCTGGTAAGAGAAAACTCTGGTCCGTCATTACCTTCTTCTTCCATCCTCATGATAGCTGGACTGTCTTTTTCCTGTTACTCTTTTTCAGCCTCTCTGATCTGTGTGTACTCCAAATCCGTGGTGTTACTGAGCCCTTTTCACACTTCCTGTCATTGTGCTTTGTGTAGTTTTCACCCCAGGCTTTGGAGGTTCTCTTCTGGGGCATACCTATTTGTTCAGCAAAGAAGGTGCAATTTCTACAGAGGTTTTCTTTTGTCACAGCCACTCTTTTTTAAAGGAAAAATATACAAACCAAAAACAATTCTAAAGCTATCCTTGTTTATAAAAGAACCCAAAAAGAACATTGAATTTTTCTGAACTGAATTATAACTCATAGAGGAAGAACTTTTGAGAGTAAGAAGTTAGACAAATATAGATGACAATACTATTGATATGTTCCTATCAATCCTGAGTTCCTGGATTAATTTGCCCTGTATGCTAAGGGTCTACTGATGTTTATCTTAGTGAAAGAAAGGGAGATAGGCATGACCTTGAGTGGCTGGATCAATTCTTTGAAAGCATCTAAATGCTTTTCTAGAATCAAGGAAATTCTAAAAGGAGAAGGTACTAATTTAGATGCATTAGTATTTATTCTGTAGGTTTTCAAAAACTATTACCTGTATTTAAAAAAAATCCACACAAAACCTCACAGAAACAGTATGGTTTTAAGCAGAGTAAATTTCTCTTTCTGGCTAATACAAAGCTAAGCATCTGAAATTTTTGTAGTATTCTAAATAAGGTGGGCTTCCTTTTGTTCTTGTGTTGAGTATTCGAGAGATAAAGTGTCTTCAGATGGGATTTGCAAGTGGGATATCAGGCATGTAGCCATGGTAGGATTATAATGCTAAATGAAGCCCCAAGAGTTAAAAAAAGGACCATTTCTGTTGGTTCTGAGAGATCTTGTTGAGTTTTTTGACTTCAAAATTCATCCTTATATCTAATCCATCAAAGGATCTGCATCTAACTGAAGTGTTAGTGGAAAAGATTATATAACAAATGCACAAAGTGTAAGGTAGGAAGAAGCCATTTAATTTTTAAATGAATCTGCAAAGCAACAATAAAGCAGATGTTTAAAATTTTTGTAGTTAACATGTCAATGTTGAAATTTAAAAAAATCTTCTAGAAGGTTTAAGTCCGGTCTTTAAATTGAGTGATTATTAAAAATACGCTACAAACAATATATGTGATTATTTTATAATCTCCTTGGAAATAAGTTGGCTACAGCCTACTATTTTTTACCAGTTTAGCTAGTATAAATAGAAATTGTGAGTTTTCCTCAAAAAATTTTTTTGTAATAGAAGTAATATGGACAGGGTAAATGAACTGTCTTTGAAACTTCGCAGTATCACTAATAATGGCAGAAATGAGAAGAAAATGAAAAAGCCTTTGATCATGAAATGAAAAAATAAAAATGAAAATAATTTTTTTTTTTTTTATCACCAGTCTTACCTTGCTCTGGAGAAAAGATGTCTGCTAGTTAAAAAGAAGTCAAAAAAATATATTCCTTCATCTAGAATTGCAGTTACATTAGTCCATTTTTTAGCAGTTTGCTATTTCAAAGAAATATTTTAGCAAACCAGTAGCCTCTTCTTAAAACACTGCAGATCTTCTGTACAAATGACTTTCATGCAGCAAGCTAAGGAAAATATTAGAAGAAGCAGCCTCACAAAAAAAAATATGGTATATATAAAACAATATTTGTACTGCTTTTTAATTTACTTTTTTAATTAAGCCAAACATAAGGGATCGAATTTGAACTATTATTTTTATCTCATTAATTTAAATGAAAATTAAAAATCACTGTAATGAAGTGCTAAGATAATAGGTTAATTTTGACACTGACTGAGAACTGAATGTCATCTCACTTCTTTCTAACTCAAGTCTTTAATATAAAGTTAATAGTGAAACTGGGACAAACACATGGGTATTTTTTACGGTGCAGTATATGTGAGACAGTTTACCCACCATGGTGCGCTCTTCCTATTGTCTCTTCTGCTGGAAGATATTTTATTTTCACTGGGGAACATTGTAGCAGAAATACAGATGATTATTTTGAAGGGGCTGACTAGTGGTCCAAACATCATCTTGGTGGAAAGTTTGTCAATTACATAGTGAGATGCTGCAGTTTAATCTACTTTCTTATGCAATGATGACCGATCTAAAACTTAAAGTGTGACTCATGACAAGATAAAAATACATTTATTACTAGGAAACTGTTGGGAGACACAGTTAAAATTTAGCGAAAAGATTTCTAAACTAGATCTAGATTCCTACACTTAAGGCTTGATTACTTTTTAATCTGTATATACATTCTTTAGCACATCTTGATTTGGCATAAGTATATTAAAATTTTGTTTTGTTTTGTTTTTTTTTTAATAGGGCATGCCCGCAATTAATCTAGAACTAGATCATAAATTTGAGCAAATTAAACTCCATTTTGATTAATGTGAACTCTATATTTCTAATAAATGAACTCCAAAGTTTCTAATACTAAAGTGAGCATTAAAAATCCCCACAAAACAAAAATAGATATTTATGAAATTTATCACTACTTGTCTGTTACTAAATTCTGCTATTGTGAAACATCATATATTTGAACATTTGTTAAATAACCCTGGAATTAACAAAATTATTATCTCAACATAATTGAAAGGACATATGCAAAGGCAATTGCATCCTGCTGAAGGATTGCAGAAGAGAATTCATTTCCAGTCCAACGCATGTTGCACTGTCATGCAGTTAATTTAGGATAAGAGCAGACAGAATCACAGTTATTCAAAATTCCTCTTTGGAGTAAACTGGCCAATAGGAATATCAGACAATGCAGTTGAAAAGCGTTCATTTGGAATTTGCTTCTGGGAAGGTTACACTGCCCCGTTAAAAACAAAATTGAATATTTCCTTAACTAATAATAAAGGGAATAAAGCTAAGCTTCATTACCACACTTTAAAAAAAAAGGTCAAAATTTTAGCTTTTGTATTTTCCAGCTATAAGTACATATTTAATAAAATTGGTCACTATCTGGAATATCTTTGCACAGTAATCCATGAGACATTTAAACTCATGCATAGAATTCCAATGTTACATATTTTCTTCAAAACTCTGAATGCTTTTCATTCACAGTAACTCAATCCAGTAATGGTGTTTCTATTTTCCATATAACATCCTTAATAAATCATGGGGATTCATTGGTTAGATCCCAACACAGATTTGGAGACATAGCATTTGTTCTCCTAAGAGGCAGTATAAACTTCATATTTGTTTATCATACACAGGTGCTAGTGTTAAGCAATTCTTATTAAATGCATTAACAATAAAAATAATAAAAAAGATAATGATACTGAATTGGCTGCTGTCTTGCAACTTAGGTCAAATCACACTAGTGTACAGAGTATGAGGAATAAACTTGGTGACTTAGAGATCTGTGTGTAGTCACAGGACTATGATCTCATTGGGATCATGGAGATGTGGTGGGATGGTCCCCATGACTGGGTGCTGCAATTAAGGGATGAAGGCTCTTTAGGAAGGACAGTTTATTAAGATGAGGAGCCAGAGTTATCTTTTATGTGAGAGAACATCTGGAGTACATGGAGCCCTGCCTGGGGATGGATGAGGAGCTGACTAAAAGCTTATTTGTTAGAACTGAAAAGAAGAAAAACAAAAGATGATATTACAGTGGGTGTCTGCTATAGGCCAATAGACCAGGAAGAACAAGTGGATCAGGACAGATAGGAGCAGCCTTGTATTCACAGGCCCTGATCCTCAAGAGGCACTTCTACCACCCTGATATCTTCTGGAGAGGCAACAGAGCAGGACATAAGCAGTACAGGAGGTTCCTAGAGTGTATTCGTGACTTCCTTTTCTAAGTGGTAGAGAGGCTAATGAGGAGAGGTGTTCTGCAGAATCTCATGCTCACCAAGCAGTGTCAGAACAAGAGGTGATCCTTCCTCTTTACTCAAAGACTGATGAACCTGGAATACTGTATCCAGTTCAGAACACATCAGTACGAGAGAGACGTGAACACACTGAAGGGAGTTCATCAAAGGACTACAAGGATGGTTAAAGGAACAGATTGTCCCTGGGGAGGAAAATCTGAGAAGGATAAGACTGTTCAGTGTAAACAAGGCTCAGGGGAAATTATCAATCCATGTATATAAATACCTGAAGGAAGGGTGCAAAGTGGTGGAGACAAGATCTTTGCAGAGGAGCCCAGTAACTGGTTCTGGGGGTAGTTGAAGCAAGAGGTTCTGTCTGAACTTCAGGGAACACTTTTTCACCATGAGCATGACTGATGACTGGAACAGGATGCCCAGAGAAGTTAAGGAGTCTTCATCCTTGCAGATACTCACAAACTATCTAGACACAGTCCTGAGTAACAAACTGTGTGTTTTCCCCCCTTGAGTGAAGGAGTTGTTGAACCATACGACCTCCAGAGGTTGCTTCCAGCCTCAGCCAGTCTGTGATCCTGTGATTTGCAACACCACTTTAAAAATTTCTCTGATGCTTTACTCATTTTCTTCTGGATATTTTCTTTTACTACATGCTTGTCTTGGTGTATTAATTTATTTTAACTGAAAGTAGTAGTGACAGATGTTTGTTGAATTTTGTAGTTTGGGGTTTTTTTTCCCTTCTATTGGCTTTTTCACATGCATTAAAGATCCATGTTTGAAACTGCTTTACATGTATTAAATATTCTGCAAAACAGGGAGATAGTTTTTGAAAATGTTAAGTTCAATGTTCATAACAAAGTAAGGCAGTTTGGGACTTTTGAAAATAACAACTGATTCCTTTCGCTTCAGGCTAAGTCTATCCTTCAGAGCTCTTTCAACACATTTGCATCAGGTCAGGGAATTACAGTATGTGATAACTGATCATCACAGTTTTGGCAGAAACAGCTAAACCACAAATATTTCTATTTTGTCAAATTCCTAGTATTATTTTCCTAAGAACAAATGGAATAAGTAAAAAATACACCTAAGAATTTCAATACTGGGTTATTTTTTAAAATACTTTACAGTAAGATACGTTTAAAGAGCTTCCAAGAGTACGTCTTAATTATTTACAGTTTCAGCTATTGAGTAGGAAAACAGGTGAATAAAAGACCAAGTACAGACAAAAAAAAAAAACCCCAATCAATCCAAATGAAAATTTTAATCCTTTATATTCTTTTTTTGCTAGTTATATGTGCAATTAAAAGTCCTTTCTCTAAAGGACTCAGCTTTACCTCATTTTTGAAGATGTTACTCTTGCTCTTCTATATGCAACATAAAGGGATGAGGTGACCTCCATAGACAGGAGATATTCATGAGGAAAATATATTTATCAATAGCTACTTTATATGGATCATGCTCAGGACTGATCGCTGACTGCAGTGGTAGAATTTATCTTTTCATAGTCAATGCATATGAATAGGAACCTTCAAGGGGGGCAATTCATCTGACTGACAAAAGAAGACTAAGCTAGGTAAATCTGGGTTATGCACGTCTAAGTGTAGGTGTCTAAAGTTAGGGCAGAGAAATTTCAGCTCAAGTGTCCATGATTATCCCATACCAAAAAAAAAAAAATTTCCTGTGTACCGATAAACTCACATTACTGAAAAAAAAAATGCTGGAAACCTGTGTGAGTTCTTTCTTGAGTGACAGACACCTTGTGCTTTCTCTTGTGAGCTTTAGAGTTTTTGATCTATGGATAGAAGAGGCCATTGAGAGACACTAGTTGGCAGTTATATGACAATTAAACCAAATTCAGCACTTAAGCAGCAATGTATTAAAAACCTGCAAAGGTTAAATGTGTCAGTAGTGTGCATTTCATTTCCCTAAGAAAAGAAATTATAATTTTAGTAAAATTACCAAAGAAAATCTGCAAACTCAATAGAAATGGCAGGCAATATAAAAAAAAAAAAAAAAAAATTCAAAAACCCCCAAACCTTCAGATAGTTACATGCTGCAGAACACAAGCCAAAAGAGATGACATTTAAGCATTAAAATGGTGCTGAACATACTATCTGAGGTTAGAATACAATAAGCACAAGATCAACAATTTGATTTTGATGTTCATCATTTGTCACAGGAATTTGCATCTACAGTCCTACTTGTTCTCTAAGGTTTCAGAGACAAATTAATATATTTATGCTATTGAGGCATTTCCTCTAATGTGGCAAATTTCTTCTAATTTCATGACAGATGGAACTATTATCAGCCACTTCTTTTTGTTCAGTCTGGAGATTCTAGCTCAACTTATAGCATGACTTCTAATAGCAGATGCTTAATGAAAGGACATAGCAACTCTCTTAACAATTTCTTGCTTAAGGTTATATTGCATAATTTATTCTGTCAGTTAGTACAGTTTAAATTGGACTAAATGTTGTGACAGGAATGTTGAATGAGTGTCCAGTGAGAGATGCAGACACAAGGGCAACGCCAGCTATTGGAACATACAGTGACCTGAATTTTGAATTTTTTTTTTTTTTTTTTTAATTCTTAGGCTTGCACAAACATTTGCTTCATGATGATTTTGGTACGCAACTGAGAGGTTTATGTTTAAAAAATACTCAACATTCTTTCTTCTTTTTTTTTTAATATTTTTTTTTATTACATCTTCTTCTTTTACATACACCTTCCTTATTTCATTTACCTGATTGATGCTTCTGCTTAACAAAAAAAATTCAGGGAATTTTATTTGAAGACTTGAGAATGAGTCTTAATCTAAAATTCTTTGAATCCTTCTATACTTTATATCACTAGGAAGGAACAAGCATGAGGCCCATGTGTTCACTGAGTTGTTTTTTATACATTTTAAACTCCCCCAAAAGACTGATACAATGCATACAACATTTATATATAAACCACCATCCACTTAGAAACTAAAACCAGAACAAACCCACCATTTTTGGTAGAAGACTGAAAAATATTCCATCAGAATGGATGTACCACTCAGAATCCAGAGAGAATGCTGTTGATTTCATGACTAGCGAGAACCTCCATGACACATTGGCTATTGTAATACAGGACACAACTATAAAAGATCTAAGTTGCTGGAAGCGGAACAAGAACCCTATGTGCCTCTAGATAAAATATCCTGCTTCTCATCAGGGTCAAGTAAGGCTGTGTTGATTGCTATGCTAACACATTTATGCTTCTGTTGGTACCCTGACTAACCTAGTTATATGCACCTAAGGTATCTGTAACAGGCAAACGGGCATAGGCTTGGTGCACTTAACACTCATTGAGACAAGAAGCATTTAGTGGAGAACCACCTTCCTCTCCAAGAGCCTGATACACACAGCTCATTGAAGCTGATGTTAAAACTAGTATTGATTTAAAAGGAATGAGGAGAAGACTTAATAGTGTTCCAGAAATGGGAATGAAGCTGCAGAGGAAGAATAAAGTCAGGGCAAAGGCAGTGCAATGGTGGAGAATGAAAACAGTCAAATACTGAATATTTTCTTTTTATCTTCTCCACAAAAGAAAGACGGCCCTAATACAGCTATTAGACTAGCAAATGGGAAACGCCAGCTTCCTCAAGCACTTATTGTTGTCACTAGGCATTTTAATGACTCCATTTAGCACTGCAGCATTTCTTTTGCTCAACACTGACTAATAACATGCTGAGATAGTTACACACTTTGCAAGTGGAGTTTTATTGAAGAATGGAAAGGTGAATGCCTGGGGATTTTGCTCTTAAAACTGGGGAGGACGCATTTTGGATACAATGTTTAAAGAGGAAAAGAAAATTAAACAGGAAAGGTTAGCAAGGGAGATTAAGGGTGAAGGAGAGAAACAAGGGGAGAGCTAATGAAGGAAATGAAATGGATTGAGAATTACTTTGAAGAGCACCCAACAGCAGATAATAAATCATGGTGCTGCAAGCACTCAAAAGCTGAACAGTAAAAATAGAGATGTAGAAATGGCACAATGCACTTTTCATAAATGTAAAGTGTTATCTGCAGTACGTTAAATACCACAAAGTTTCCACCATTTTAAAATAAACCGCCCAGTTGTACCTTTCTTTCTGTTCTCTTTATTCTAACAAGTTAAACATGTTTCAATGACATTAGTGCAGATATAGAGTTCTGTCTGCAGTTCCTGCAAATTCAGGCCCTCAGCAGATGTACTTCTGTCTAACCTGTCAGACGCTGACTAGTTCCTTACACTTGCTAAATACATATGAATCTGTCCCTAAGAATCTAGGACTTGCACTAACATTGTATTAACACACTCCATATGTTACTAATATGTAAGGGTACCATTATTATAGAGGTAAACCATCTACATGATTTATTCATCTTTTTTAGTATCAGTGCCTTAGAAAGGGAAAATGGCACACGCAATGTAAAAAAAAAAAAAAATTCGGATTTTATAAAAAACCCCTTGGATTTTACTACACATTTGCCTTTTTTCTTTTGAGGGCTTATAAAATTAGTACCTTAATATTTGCACTAGTATCCCCTGAATAGGTTGTGGGTTTTTTCATCTGTTTTTGTTTCTCTGACTAGATTTTTAATATTAATAGCTTAAACGTGAAAAACATCCTTTTCAAGAAGCTCTTTTTAAAAAATGAACAAAGTATGGTATGCTTTTGTTTGTTAGCAAAATCAGCTCTTTTTCCCTGATAATTAATGCATGTGTGTGCAAGTATTTTTGTGCTCTGTTGCACCTTAGGGATTGGTCAGTGTAGTATCATCTGATTGACTGTTAATGCTCACACTAAGAAAACAAGCATGTAAACAGTTTTGCAAATATACCTAATACTGCTCCTGGAATGTTCTTCCGGAATTTCTACTTTTAAAATCTCTTTTTTTGTATATGCACATATCTGTATTTACTAGAAGTACGTTTTTGTGTACATACACGTTCTCTATGTTCTGTATGCATGTACAGAATGCTTCTGTAACTGAAGAATTCCCTTTGTATTTGAAGTACATGGACTACCCACAGGCAAATGCAATCTGATTATGTCTATATTCAAAACCACTATAACCTGCGAAGGGGTTTCAATATTATCTATTGGTCGTTTCTTTTGCTGACTGGATGTGGAGAAAAACTGAGCTGCTCAGACAATCAATTTATCCTTCTTTAGAAACAATCTCAGCAATGAAGGAAGGGATGATGTTGTATTTTGAGGGGAAGAATTCTGCCAGCAGCAGCTGAACAATTTATGATGTCTGTGAGTAGCAGTAACTTTTTTTTCCTTTAATTTTTACTCATTTGTTCTTCCCTTTCAGTCACCTGAAAGTCATCCAGATGCAGTGACAACTGCTACAAATGGTGCAGCTGCGGATAGCAAAAGCAGCACATTTGAATCATGTATTCAGCATATTGCTCAAAACAGACAGTTTTTTTAGGATCCATGGGAGTGTCTTTTCCCAGTTTGTAACTAAATATAGTGCTGCTTAAATCTGTATATTTTGCGAGATTAAGTTCCATAAATTTTAAGTAAAAAAAATTGACAGCACCTTTTTATTGCAAGAGTTAAGGATATATTCAAGCCACTTAATCTCATTTTATATTTGCCTCTGCCTTTTTTGACATTATCTGAAATTTTCCTACATAAAGTGAAGTTTCCCTCTGATAAATTGAATCTCCAAAGATGAAGAGGAAGAATGTTTTGCTTTTAAGAACGTTCTTAACTCAAAGACATTAAAACCTTGCTCCATCTTGCCCACGATAGTGTTGCAGAAACAGTGCACCATGACTGAAAGCACAAAGTAACATGATTTAGTCAATTAAAATTTGTATTATAAAGTTAATTAACATGGAAATCCTGTGTATTACACTGTGCGTAATAACTGATGCACAGAGATATTTGAAACAGACAATCTGCTGATATTATTGGATTACCTTGCATCTTATTTACAAATAAATTTTAATTTGGTTTTATTTCTGTGTGTAAAATTTGTACTGAAAAATTTGAATCCTTGCAGTTGTATGAAGAAAGAGATATATGTCAGAACTGGAAATCTTTTTATCATGCAAGGACCTGAAATAAAGACATATGAAATGTGTATATAGAAAATATTTGGTGCTGTGAGCCTGAATCAGTGATCAAGCCTTTTTAAACTAGACACATCTTTTCAGAAGCTGACACTAAAAGGGCAATGAATTAAAGCAAATCAATGTTATAGATTCCAATTACTTAGTGTCAGATAATTTTCTGAAGAGAGAACAAAGAACTTTAATTGTGAGAATTTTCTACAGACCTTACCTGAATAAACTGTAATAAAAACTAAAATAACCTCTCCGATTTCAGTATCTTGCACTGATAGTAAGATACTTTCTACTATAACTTCTGGCTGCATTTTAATTTCGTTTTGAAAAGAGTAACTTCTGGAGAAGACTTAAGTTTAGTACAATTGTTTAAAAAAATATTTGCAAAATTCTTCACAACTTATTTATTTTCATGAGAGTTTTACCCCCAAATCAGAAAACTAGATTTTTTTTTTTGCTTTAGGCAAATTTTTTTTTTTACCCCAGAACAATAGAAAGCCAAAATATATTCAAATCCTAAGAAAAAAAAAAATCTAAAATAAAATTGCAGTAGTGCCCAAAGTCTTGGGAATTTGGATAAAGTTTTTGAGAAGCATGTTTTTTTGTTGTTTATTAGAACAGACATGAGATATAGACAGAACGATGTCTGTTTTATTACTGTCATCTGAATAAGAATATTTTGTTTTCTGCATCTTTTTGCTTTGGTGCCTGATAAATGCCATTATTGGTTTAATAAGGTAGAATTTTTTACCTATGGATTGATTTTAAAATCATCTGTGCTCTGAAGAATTCAGGTCTATCCAAGAAAGTATTAGGTTGATGTGTAATATGAAAGATTTGGATTCATCTTTCAAAATTTGTATAATCTTTTTTTATTAAAGAAAGTTTTCAAAATTTCATGTGATTTAGTTTATTCATACTGTCATATAGGTGTAAAACTGATAATAGATCTGATTTCTGAAGCATAGTTTTGAGCTCTCAGCGGTAATCCTGCTCTTATGGATATATAAAAAACTCAAAAACCAAAACAAAACAGAACACATAAAAATCAAACCAAGCCAGCCAATCAACCAACCAACCAAAAAAAAAAAAACCAAATCAAACCTTCCCCCCCAAAAAATAAAAAGAAAATCTTATTCTCATTTACTGTTTTTTCCCCTACAAAATATTGTTCACTTTAACTTCCTTTTTATGAAAGCAGTTTTCAATAAAATTATAGGAAAAAACCCTAAACACTTTTATTCTCACAACTTAAATTTCACATTTTTATGGTCTTGTAACTAATCATACTTTTACAATTTTCCCTACAAATTCTCTTTATGGGACTTCAGCAGTAAGGTCCCAGGTAATTAAGTAAATCAATACATGATGATCCTTAGAAACAAGAATAGTTTGGAAAACTTCTCATTTCTTTTATGGTATCTGCTTAGGTTTGTGCTTGGGGGTTTTATCTAAACTTTTCTTCACTTGTGTCACTTTTTTATCTACAAATAAGTTAATTTTAGAGTGTAACTCTAATTGAAATTCAGCACAGAAAAATACCTTCTACTGTTGGTCAGTAGCACTTAAAAACAAGTGATTATCAGAAAAGCTGCTGCCCCCCAAAAGCCTGATTTTCTTCTTGCCACCCATACATTGAACTAAAAATGGAGCCAAAGGCCATTTCTCACTTTTACTTGCAGATATACGTGAGCAGACCGGTGCAGGCATATTCAGCTTCCAGCAAAGGTGTTTTCAGATGTCCTGGAGAGGCTACAGAGGTACTACAGCAACTACATAAATAGTGCTTTTCAGAACAGAAACAATTTTCATTAGTTTTTTTCATTCGCTTAGCGCTGTTAATAGTCATCTGCTTGTGAATTAATATTGCTGTAGATTGTCATAACCGTCTATAATACACTCATTTATTATGTGTTCCATCTGAGAAATGTTCTATAGTCTTCAGAGTCAAGTGTGAAGATCTCCTCCCAGTCTGCTCCATAAAGTACAGAGATATAACTGAGTGCAAAAGGATGGAGGTGAATAAATGGTGCAGTATAGAGCATATGCTTTTAATTCCACAATTTCTTAGCTTATAAAATCTTTGAGGAGGTTTGATTTGGGATCCTTCTAGACATATTGGTAAGAAAGCTACTGCATTATCAATAGGATTTGGAGTTCTGTATATTGCGTTGTCACTACACTGCTATTTAAATTTATAGACTTGATATTTATGGTACAACATATCAAGCATTCTAATAAAAACATTATTTTCTGATTTTTCTTGGCTCAGTGTATCAAATATAAGTATTTTTACCACCATGAATAGTTAAATAAGTGAATAATGGTTGCTTTTTTTGTAAAGGTGGATTGCTCTCTCACATGATTAAAAAAATTAATTTAGATGCCGATCCATCAGATATTTCTCGTATTCATTATGAATAAGTGACCTGGTGGGGCTTCAGATGGCAGGTATCAAAGCCCTGAGGGCACTAGCAGAACTTAATGACTGACCATCTTAACCTGGGACACACACACATATAAATGAACCCAGGAACTTTATCTTGTGTGTGTATATGTGCAATTCACTATTTCAGACTGGACCACCCAGCAAGTAGGAGGAGACCTTTATACTGGGTAAAGTGGGCCCAGGATCTGGATGTTGATATTAGATGTGTTGAGGGCCCATGCAGATGTTCAAGTACTTACCTAAGTATGAGTGTGCTTGTGGGGAAGTGTGTTTACACTTGTGAACTTCAGTCCTGATCAGCCAGAAGTTAGGAGCAGGACTTGGCCATTTTTACTTACGTTTTATGAGCTCTGGTATCACTACCAGTGCTGCTGCTGAATGCTGTGCCCTGTCAGCAGCAATCTGTGTAGCTGTTAGCACTGGTGTGCTCTGTGCTTGTGGGATACACATTCAGCCTTGAAACTGGATGAATTTGCAAAGGAGAAAGCATCAGTCTTATCTAACAGCCTGGGATTGAGACCTCTGCACCTCAGGGCGTGCCAGGCTGGGCTCCAGATGTCAGGAAGAAGTCCCCAGGCCTCAAAGGCTTCTGGTTTCAGTGGCTTTTCTAACATCTTTAACACTTGCCCTGTAAGGAAATGATTTTTTCGTATCTTTTTACAGTCATAAAGACTGTCTAGTAGTGGGTAAGTACTCCTTAAATTTATTTAAGCTTTAATTTAACTTTGTGTAATCATGTGCTGTAATTCCCACTGTTCGTAGATACTAATTACAGGTAGATATTCATGTGACATTGCCGTCTACTACTGCAGAATAAAATAGCCTTGTTTGATTGTACCAAGCTTAGGTAGAAGAATTTTTTGTAGGAACACTAGAAGAATAGAAGAAATTCAGAATGAGATTGGAGACAAAATTTATGGTAAATATTCCTTTCCTACGTTCCAGAAACATTGTGTTTGAAGACCACTCCTGGTACTTTCTGAGCTCCCTCCTAACCTGAATTATCCTATGAATCAGTGGGCTTATTCATAGTTAATAAAACAGTATGATCTGATGGAAAAGTAGTGTGGAATAATTTAGTAGATGTAACTTAATTTCAAAAATGTTTTCTTAGTTGTCTGAAGCAAACCATCACAGTAAAATGACTTAAAACTAGGTTCTCAAATATCTGAGTAACTCTGTGGTTTTGCTGCACTGAGAGCATTCCTCTTTCCACTCAGGTCTTGGTTATGTATGTTATAGAGATTTTTCAAATTCTTTTTTTCTTTCACCTTCTGCATTTACAGATTCTGCTTGAGGTAAAGAAGGTTTGGGCATATGTGATTTCTCCAGTGCTGAAGTGGGGTCATCTGAATTCTGCACACACATATCAGGAAGTGTCTGTAGGACAACATTACAGAAAGAGCTCTCATATCCTTTCCATGAAATTAATATGACTGAGATTTTCTCTGAAGTACCTGTATGCTAATGCACACACAACAGGGAACAAAAGAAGGGAGGTAGAGATCTGTGTGCAGACCAAGGGTTGCAATTTCACGGGGTTCAAAGAGATGCGGAGAGACAGCTCACATGGTTGGAGTGCTGCTGCGGATGGGTCACCATTTCTTCAGGAAGAACAGACCAGGGGAGGAGGGGAATTGTCTTTTATGTGATCAGAGGGGACAGAGGGAGTACAAGGATGTTTGAATATAAAACTTGCTTTTCTTTTTCTTTATTTCTTCTGCCTCTTTACCTTTCCGCCTGTCTCTCTCTCCTGTGAGGCTGATTAGTTTGCTAAGACAGGCTGTAGAATGTCTATTTTTGGAGATATTCACCTGATTTCACAATATTCTGGACAACCTGTTCTATGTAAACACACTTGGAGCAGGAATGATGGATTAGACAGCCTCCACAGGTCGCCTTTCTCCTCATACATTTTGTGATCGCTCCAGTACAGCACCCCCAAATCTGAGTCTGTTTGAAGACAGAAATATCTTCAGCTGATGAAACATTTAGTGAGTCTTAAATAATTTTCCCTTCCTTGTTTTGTTTTGTTTACCCACTTCACACTTAAAACTTGAAATTGATGTCTTCTCTTGAAATAAATTCTATGGGGTAGGCCAGAAAAACATTTCATTTTGAGGATTTGAAAATTTTTTCTGTCAACTTGTTTGACAGGGCTGTGAGCTGTTTGCTTTAAAGGAAGGCTTTTGCTACAATGTTAGGAGTGTTTACAAGCACACACAGATACACATACACACACACATATATAGTCTGGGAATAATAATTTAAAATTAGAACAACTGGATTGTTTCAGATTGCAACAAAGGCTGTAAGCGGTTCAAATCCGTCAACAAAAAAATATGTGACAGAAGAAGAGGTGAAGAGGATGATTAAGATTATAGCATAATTTCCGTACTTGAGGAACAACTAGACTATGATCAAAATTTCAGTGTTGGAGATAGACAAAGTCTATCAAACTGTGAGTGTCATGGAAAGAATGAACATGCAATGAGAGTTTTTGCATTTTAAAGGCAAGAGCTAGCTGAAGCTGAACCTAACAGTTGTTGGTTCAAAACTTCATCAAAATAACATTGTGCCTCAGGCAAAGTCTTCCAGAATGAAGAAGCTTGTCTGCCTAAATGCCTCAGCTGAGGTCCATGGTGCAATAAGCGAAAAAGTTTCATCATGGACAAAGGTGTATGATGGTTAATGGGCAGAGAGGACTGTGGATGGAAGTGAGATTGACTGAGAGAAGAGCTTCAAAATACCTTCAGAAATAAAAAATTTACTACGGCTTGGGGACCAACCATCCATCTTCGCTTTTAGCCACTAATAGTAAGTAGACAGCAAGGTGAGGAAGGAGAAAAATACATATGAACAGCAAAAATCACATACTCTTTGGCAGGAAAAGCAGGAAAGACAAAGGAGGCATCCCAAGTTGTGCCTACAGCAATAAACAGCCTTGTGCACCAAGTGTTGATGTGAAGAGCATGAAAGACTTTCACTGTACATAGACCTGTACAGCCAGTATGCTGACTATGCATAACACATCATCTTCCAGCATACTGTAGTCATGGTCAGATGCTAGAGGCCTCATAATAATCCTTTTATATAGGATTTTAAGTAAGTATGTGTACATAATGTACATAGTGTATGTACATTACATAGTGTACATACATGTGTATGTGTACATTAGGTTTGTGTACATAAGAATTTCAAAATGTATAAAAGGATAGTGTAATTTTTTTTCACAGTTTAAATATCATGCATTTGCAGTTGTACTTCTTTAGAAATCATTTTTTTCCTTCTCCTGTAATCATTTGGATGACATAGCAGCCTTTCAGTATAAGTTAATAGTAAGGCTTAAATGAGGATCAGTTTTCAAACATCTTGCTTTTCTTTTTACCTGCAACAGACATATTTGTTACCATGGGTAATCCTTTCAACATCACTGTGTTACGTATTTAAAAAAATAAAATAAACTGAATGTGAGAGACAGTTTCCTAACCTGTAAAAAGTTTGCATCTGGGTATGTTGTCACCGCTTTGAGAAACACAAATCAGTAGAGCAAGGTTTATGGGATAGGTTAAATAACTGATCTTTAAGGAGTTTGCTTCAAGCACACACATTCAAACTTCACAGGTGCTTGAATTTCCATCATTCTCTCTGGTTTTTCCAGTTTCTCTTTCAGTGAATTACAGAAATTGTCTCCAGGGCAGAGGGTTCTCAAGGAAGGAAGCAATAAAGAAGGAACATTTCCTAGCATTATGGTAAAACTGTTTATTTCTTAAGAAAAATAAGTTGTATAAATTAGTTTGACCTTTCCAAATTTCAGGTTTTGGGGAAAAAAATTGCCTTTTAAAATTATATGGTTCCACACTGAATTGCTCTGTATTTCTGACCCTCAAGTCTTCTTTCTTTTTCACTTTTCTACAGTGATGTTTAGACTAATGCTGTGGTCCTCAGTGCCTCACTTTACTATTTGGAGGGCAAAAGAAATAAGAGACTTTCTATGACAGCACTTTCTAAACACTTCCGTGGCTTCTGTGAAACTCGCTTTAAAAAATAAGCTACACAGATACCTTTTCTACAATCTTATTTTAGAACTATTCACAGAAATGACTGACAGCTAAAAGCTCTAATGTTTTCATAATTTTCTGGTACGGTAAATGTCAATGTTATCCAGCCAATTGTAGCAGCTTTTTACTAACTTTTTTTCATTCTTTAGCTGATATTTCCCCCACCTGAAATGTTCACATATACACACATGAACACATACCAGGCTCAGGCATTAGTGTATGAACTCTAATACTAGCCGTAGGGTCTGATTGCAAGTTTTTTTAAAACTCCTTCATATTCCTTTCTATCCCAAGTATTTTCTACAGTCAAAAATTCAAAGGATTAATTTAAAATCTTTGCATGAAAATACATCTTTTGAGAGTTTCGTTCAGGAAACTTAAATTATAGTATTCAATTTGACCAACTGCAAAGGACACAAATAATAAATTTTGTGCAAGTACAAAATTATTCCATTTCAGTAGGTTTTACTAAGCAGGAGTTTAAGACAGAAACTTTCATAACCAGCAACCATAAGAAGGAATGGCTTAGGTATCCTGCTCCTGGTGCAAAATTGATTTATTATCATTGACGAATGACAAATATTATCTTTTTCTTACAATTAACTCTGATTATTCATTGTGTGCTACGGGTGAAAGTAAAGCATCCTGTAAAAATGTATTGAAAATAATTTTAAGACTGATTTCTGCAATCTTTTACCAACTCTTTCAGTTCATATATACCATCTAGATATCTTCTTCAGGTAAGTTTCTTAGAATTGGAAATGCGGTAACTAGAAAAGTATTATCATTATCTTCTGAGCAGCTGCTGCACTGAGACAGATGATACATTAAATATCATATAAATGCATGGTCAAACTTGTAAACATTGTAAAACTTAGAGTAAATAATATATACCTTGCAGGACAGTGTACTTCGAAAATTGAATCACCACATTTTGGTACTTTTATGATGGCAGCAACACAAAAAACTTTTCCACTATTGTGTTTGTTGAATCCTGCTTTGCAGTGTCAGCAAAAAGAAAGAAAGAGTGCAACACTGGGATTTACTTTCAGTCATCATAGGAAAAGATGTGGAGTACAGAGAAAGAGAATCATAAGGAATAAAAAGAAAACAAGAATGTTTGTGTTTATGGATTGCAGCGATAGGTGCCTCAAAAATACGTAAAATTGGTAGAAAGATATCTAAATTATTTATTTCCAAAAGGAAAACACTTTCTATACACTATTTACAAGAAAAGACTTTTCCCTTTTAGTTTATGTCCACAAAACTTTATTGCCTTGTGATTCTGCAGTAAATGCCAGATTTCCTCACCACAGCTGGTACTCATACTAGATGTCTGTTCTCGCCATATCCAGTTAAGATATCTACTTAACTAGTTCTGTGGTGGTTAATAGAGCTACAGAAGAGAAATCAATGTCTTCTACCTCCTTGATTTTCCTAGTTTTATAACTAATTTTTGGTTTTTGCTGAAATTAAGTTTTCCATTAGCAGAAGTCAAATTTATCTTTGCTTTGTAGGTAGAATTTGGCCCCTAAAGCAAAGAGAAGGTTCAGAGTTAATAACTATTTTATGTGTTTTATATGTAAAACTGACTCATTTCCAAATTTTAGCTGAAGTAACGCCTTTCTTAGCAGCTGATTATTAAGCTGATTAATGCCTTTTAAAAGTTCTCTCTAGAAAAGCTCACTGTTCCCTAAGAAGTGGTCACCACAATAAGGATGATAACAAGCAGATACGGACACAAGACCTCTTCACTGTGTGCCCCTCCAATACTGAAGAAGCTTATTCATAGTTAACTATAAAGAGCAGAGATAATACCACACTCGAGCCTCCATTAGTAAGGGCCTACCTAACTCATTTAAATAACTTACACAGGAGAAACTGTTCACCTACCTTCTTTCCTTTTGGAGAAATGATAGTCACCAGCTTAGTGTGCTTCTAAACAGGCTGAGTCTATGCTGGATCCACACGTGTTTTCTGAGATATTTAGTGTGCTTGTCAAAAATGTATTTCTAGGACTGCTCAGTTAAAATCATTCAAGGAAGAAAAACTATTATTTTCATCAGTAAAGCCTGAGCATGATGCCTTTAGGAAAAACAAGTTGTTTAGTTCTGCTTGGTTTTTTCTCAATTTTGTGGAGCTTACACAATTAAAGCTTGATTAAATATTCTGCCTTGTTTTGTTCTTTTTGGTTAAAGGTGACCTTGATAAAAATGTGGTTTTCATCATACAATTTGATCTAAATCCACAGAATATTGCTGGTTAGGGAGAAAAAATAAAGGGCTACAGTTTCACAAAAGTACTTATGGTTGCATGCATCCTTTTCCTCTAATTGCTCATTGCTTAAAGTGACAAAGTACTATTTTACTTTTTAATTAAAAAAAAAAAAAGAGAAAAAGAACCATTATCCTTTCTCCTCATTTGCCTTCTAAATTGTGAAATAATCTATACACACAATTCTAGCTGAGACACTTTTGAGAGGCTTGCTTTGCAGTAGCTGGTGTATATTACTTTCTAAAAAGTCGTAAGTTAAGAGACCTGAAGAAGCAGAGGTGCAGTTGCCTGCTGCATATTCATACATATGCAAATATTTCACACACAAAGAGTACAGTAACTACAAAAAGAGAAATTGTCTATATGACAATGTCTGTGAAATCCTTGTATTGTTCAATGTAGTTAGCATCCCAAAGTTACTTGGTTCTTACTGTAGAAGTCCTAGTCTGGAAAAACATATTTTGCTCTTTCAAGTAAAATTACAGCTCAGTGAAGGAATAGACCAGAAATATTACACCCAAAACACTTCAAAAGATATAACAATTTTTGCATACCCTGGTTTGACTTTTAGTCCAATCACAAGCACTTGTTATATATTAAGGTTACTTTGCTTATGTTTGCTGCTCCTTTCGTTTTAGCTAATGTATCCACTTGACTGTTTATTATTATTGTGAATATTACTGCAATATTTTAGAGTAATTCTAGATTCTGACAGATGTAGTGTGTTAGAATGGTTTAAAAATGACTGTCAGACATTTGTAAAAGCCTTTTCTTTCTACTATCTTCCTCAAACACAATGTAGTCTCTTTATTTGAAGTGAAAGAAATAGAGAAAAGCTGTGTATGTTAAAAATGTCAGGTTCCAATACACCACATAGGGTTGGGGTTTTTTCATATTTAACAATGGTATTTTTACAAAACTAAAATAATTTTCTCAATATTCTCTACTTTTTAGAATTGCATTAATAATACATATGCCTCAAAAGATTGTGATAAATTCTTTGATACCTTTAACCATGATGATAATAAATTATATCAGCTATATTGGAAATTTTGAACCACAGAATCATATGAAAACGAAGGGTCATTTATTCCAACTTTTCTCACACTACACCAAATTTTGTGTTCTTCTGGCTAAACTTCCTCTTGAGGAAGAAAAACCTTGCATGATTCCAATGATAACGTTTTTTTTTCTGTCTTGAGAAGTCTTTACTTTGAGTATGTAGAATAAGACTTGTCATCAATAGAGTAAGGCAAAGAAATCCAAGTGTGCATTGACTCAGAATAGAGAATCCGTGTAAATTTCAAAAGAATTTTTAGTCCTTGGCATAAAACTTGTCTAAATCTCCTTTCTCCTACAGAATATATTTGCAGGTTTTCCTGCCTATGATGAGGCATTAAATCCATGTAAAAATCTCTGTAGAGTTTGCATTATGTTCATTTACTGTATGTGTGCAAACAGATACATGCTCACATACATATAAAATTGAGGAAATTACTATTTCCAATTAGCATGCATTTTCATTATACCACATGTATAGCAATTAGAGAAGAGGTATAAAATTTCAGAGAGGTCTCACATTAATCTATTAACAATTTATGTAGTTTCTAATGAATGTTAAAACTTAATATAATGTTAATTCAATGAGAAGAATATTTACTAAGGACAGAAAAAAGAGATTATTCTTGTAAACAGATACAATTAGCTAAAACAGGAAAGAAGCTACAAACTCAAGAGAGTATAAGTAGAATTAACTAAAAGAGATGGATTAAGCCCATTGCAAATAATTCCTTTAACTAAAAAAACAATGGAGATTTTATTTATTGATCTTAATATTGTCTAGATGCAAGGCCTATGTGCTTTGGAAAAGTTTACCTACATTTCTGGATGATCATCTTCAAAAAATAACCACCCCCCTCAAAAAACAAACAAACAAACAAGAAAACAAACAAACCCCACCAAACCAGTACAGTAACAATAAAAACCACCACCACCACCACCAAAGATATAACTGACAATTTTTCACAATCTTATTGTAAATATGTTTTGCTTCATGCTTCATTGAAGCATTACGTGAGTCACTATTCCGCTGTTGCTGGATCAAAATCAGCGTTTATAACACCTCTTTAGATGTGTAATATGAAAATCTTTGGATGGTCTATGGATTGCTTAACATTGAAATATCCATGACTCCAATTTTTCTTTGTTGTAGCCCCTGGAGTTTAATAATGAGAACCTGTAAAGACATCAAAGCACATCAACATGCATGCAGCCATTGTCTGTAGAATGAATTATATTTCAGCAATTACCTTCAAATGGACAGGTAAATAGTAAGTCATATTCAAACCTATCTGTATTCTTAACTGTTGAGTTCTACAAATCTAAAAGCATATTTGATTCTCCTTCCCTCTGCTATTGCAAGGAAAGAAAGTTTTCAATAATATATAGCATAAGAATAGATACGAGAAAAATCCTATTTTTATATATTTATATACACTATTTCAGATTACTGTTTCTGAGAAAATTGCATAAATATAGACAAGCTTGTAAAATGAAGCTGAAATTTTGACAAGGAGACAACTTGTCTCCTGTGTTCTCCTCTAGAATTACAATAATATAAGCAACAAAAGAGTATTGAATTTCAAAATACATTTTATAATCCATCATACTATTTATTGTAAGAGGATTGTGTTGCAGATGAAATGCATTTGAAGGAAACTCATCCATTTCATTGCATTTCTCAGAAAGTGGACTTTCCCTTTAATATATATCTCAATCTGAAGAATGACGTGCTGGTGAAATGAAAACAAATGACAGTGCTATCTCCAAAGAGATAATGTATTATTTCAAAATGTATGAAAAGGTCCTTGCTTTGCCCTTATGACAGTTAAATGCTTAAAGTGAGACAGGCAAAAAACATAGTTAACTCATTCAAGGAGACTTGAAATGTGACCCTCCTTTTTTCCTTTAGTGTGCAGAGAGAGAGAGGATGAAGGGGACTGAGGAAATGTGTGTGTGTGTGTGTGTGTGTGTGTGCGTGTGTGTGTTACTGAAGTCTCTCTGTGGCATATGCAAAATGAAACCAGCAAGTCTGAATCAGAAAAAGACACTTTTGATTTGCATGATGCCTAAATGCCAATTAAAAGAAAATAAGATTGACTTGAAACACCACTCACATTATGAGAGGATCAGAATATAGCTAAAACTAAGAACAGTGAAAGACAAAATGATCAGCTTAGATGGTGATCACAGTGATGGTGAAGTCTGAATAAATGCCTTATTGTCCAACACAATTTCTTATTTCAGGACTGAAATCTTATCTGAAGGTATATAATCACCAGACTTAAGTAGAAACTTGTTTCGTTTTCAGTTTGGGATCATGAAATATTTTTCTCTCTTGGTAATTATTTCATTATTTAAATCTCTCTCTTCTCTGTTCCGAATAGTCATGATTAACATTTGAATATGTTTTGAGATATTTCATTGGAAATTATCTGGAAGCATAAACACACACTCTTCTACAAAATGCGAAAAACAGAACTGATTTAATAACTTGAATACAACGCACAGTCTGTTCTGTTTCTGACAGAGGTCTGGTATCACAGGTTCCAATGGAAACAAAAAACCCACAGAAGACATTTGTGTTTTAAAATCATACAATCACAGAATCATAGAATCATTTGTGTTGGAAAAGACCCCTGAGATCATCAAGTCCGGCTGTAAACCCAGCACTGCCAAGTCCACCAGAAAACCATGTCTCCGAGCACCACATCTACAGGTGTTTTAAACACCTCCAGGGATGGAGACTCATCATTATCAATGCCTGACCATCCTTTCAGTGAAGAACTTTTTCCTAATTTCCAATCTAAACCTCCCTTGGTGCAACCTGAGGCCATTTCCTCTTACCCTATCTGTTCTTGTTTGGGAGAAGATACCGACCCCTACATGGCAACAACCTCCTTTCAGGCAGTTGTAGAGAGCAATACGGTCTCCCCTGAGTGCCCTTTTCTTCAGGCTAAACAACCCCAGCTCCTTCAGCTGCTCCTCATAAGACTTGTGCTCCAGACCCTTCACCAGCTTCTCAGGACGAAGCTTTTTCTCTTCTCTGGACATGCTCCATCACCTCAATGTCTTTCTTTTAGTGAGGGGCCCAGATCTGGACACAGGACTTGAGGTGTGGCCTCACCAGTGCTGAGTACAGTCCAGTAATCACAGTCCTGGTCCTGCTAGCAACACTATCTGATACAAGACAGGATGATATTTGGTTGCACCCAGAGTCAAAAAGATTAGTTTAACAATAAAAGCAAAAACTCTATCGGGAAAGTTTTATCTTTCAGCATCATAAAAAAACTTCCTTGTTAGTTATTCAAACATCCATATTCCTTAATATTAACATTTAAAATACCTTCTCTAGATTCCACTTTTTAAGATGCAAATAGCAATTTTTTCTTGATATTGTTAGCAGAAATAATACATTTAAGCATTTTCTTTACACTACAAATACAAATATAAGTCCTTCACTATTTTTTGAAATAAAGTATTATGAACATATAGGTTACCTGAGTGTGTTATATATGTTTGAGATTAAGTCCTAGTTTCAAAGTTATAGAATGCCAACTGCATTGTCTTTGGATGTGTTTAATAGAGGTCTGATAAAAATGAAGCACTAAGATGAAATAAGTAATTTCCTACTTATATTCATCTTGAAATAGTAGTTCTGTGATTTTCTGATACACATCATTCTGGAATTACACCACATTCTGTAGAGAGTTTTATATCTACTTTATGCACAGATTATGTAGCATCGTAAGTAACCCTACTAAGCTGTTAAAATAATTTCCTACAGTCTTATAATTAAATCTACTAATAGTTGCTGGAAGAAAGATGAAAACACAGGTCTTAATACCACAAACAGTATAAATGATAGCAAGTTTAGTGATCAGCATAGAGAAGAGAAAAATAAGCATCCGAGTGTGGACAAAAAAGTATTGAACATTAAGAAAGGATGGAACTCCACTCTCCGTTTTTGCTTATTGAATAACTTCTATTAGGGTATCTATAATTACTCGAAATTGGTGGCAGAATATTTCAACCATCTCCTAATGCTTTTTGGTCCTAACTGACCTAGAGTTTTTCACAGTTTCTGATGAGTTTAGTTTAAGTCGAACAAAAGGAGACAGCTGGCACTGTGCAAAAACCTGCTGTGTATTTTTGAACATTCATGAAATGTACCTTTGCATCTGCTGGGGTTGGAATCAACAACAGAACAAGATGTGCAAAAAATGGGAAGGGAAAGCTGATGTGCGGAGTAGCATATATGTTCACTTATCTAATTTGAAAAGAATGAAAATACCGGGAAGGAAGAGAGAACTGGGTAGAAAATAGAAGTGAAGAAGAGTAGTTGTGAAAATGTTTAGGTTCAATTGTAAAATAAATTGTTTAGAACAAAAACTCTAGCTTCAGCCCAGCTTCATATGGAGCACCATACTGTTTTCTGTCCTATACTCTTGGAAAGAAAGAAGAAAAGATAGAAATCTGTCTTCATAATAAAAGTAAAATCATAGAATGTAGCCATCTGAGTCCAAGATGTTGAAGATATTGCATGTAGAAGTAAGTAAATGTAAAAGAAGCTATAATGTATCTCTTTTGAATAGACTTGTAGGCAGATAAATTATTCTCTGTGAGGAGTCACTGCAAAATTGATCTGCATTTTTGAATGATTGTAATAAAACTTTCATTGTTTTCCCCAGTGTGAATGGAGTGTTAGAAACATTAAGCTTGAACAGAGTAACCTTTGATGTCCATTTCCCATATGGAGTTGTGATGTTTTTCTTTTTTTAAAAACTAATCTCATGAGACATGAATATCTTGCAACTGTAGAAGTCTGTATGCAAATAGTTGCTTTGTCAAATAAAACATCAATAAGTCAAATCTATTAACATATGAATACATTCAGCTTATTAGGCAAATTATACAAAGCCCATGTATTCAGCAAAAAAGCCATGGAATTCCTTGGATGGTAGTACAGTATTTTTAAAACTGTTTTAAATATTCCTGTGAGCACAAAGCCTCAATAAAAGTACAGTATAAGATAACTTCATTTATGAAATTTTGTAATAAATGGATTGCGAGGATTAATTTCAGTGTTACACAGAATGCATTTAAACTAGTTTCAAGAGCTAAGCACTTTCTAGGTCATCTAGACATTATTTCGATTCAAATCCCAATGTGAAGCTCTGCAAATAGTCATCTTTTTCTGTGCAGATCGAAAATGTGAGGGGATTGTTTATGGTGTGTGGAATGTATGTGACATACAATATGTGGATGTGTATCCTTTCAAGAGCTGGGTGACAAGCATGAGAAATGGTTCTCCATAGTGATGACTGCACTCCTAGCCCAAATGACAAGTGTATGGGTATTTCCCTGGAGGGCAATATCAAATTGAGAATCACAGTAGTGACTAGAGCTAAGCTAAAGAAGAGCACTGCTATTACCTATTTTATGAAAACCATACTTTCTGTGAAATCTGGACAGAAACAAAGTTTGGATTGATTGCATTTATTTTTTACAAAGATTGGAGACAATACTGGTACTTCAAAAAAGAAACTATTTTTTTACCAACACTTCTTTTTTCTTTGTTACTACAGTTCTGTTTATGAAAAGATTTGCATTGTGCTGATACAGCCTCCTGTGGCATAGATGCACTAAAATTGTGATAATTCATCAAACAGTCACTGATAACTTCAAGGATAATGTCTTTATGTCTATACATATATACTTTTTCTGCATCAAATTCACCATGAAACATAGAACCCTATATATTTACTTATTCAATGCATTAATCAGTCCTGGAAGTCATCCCTTCAAGTTAATGAAGACTTGTTTATAAGTTATAAAACACTGCTATCTGAAAATATTAAAATATCACAATTCTGAGTATTCCAAAGTATGTGTTTTGTTTTTAAACTATATTATTTGTACATTTTATGCACAGTCATGGATACACAAATGATCTCCTGTAGTTTCACCATGACAAGGCTTACTCTGGTATTCATATATACACTGAAACAAGATTGATAAGCAGCTGTTCTTTTTTATTCTCCCTCTTCCTTGTCCATGTTCCCATACATCCACCTGTACCATAAAGTTGTTACTGCTATGTGTAAGTTTCTTTATTTCGCCTTTCCATTTGTCTGCCACTAGCACTGGATCACAAAATCAGAGAGTATTTTAAGTTGGAAGGGACCAGCCCCAAAATGTATCCACTGTAGGACACAATGAGAATGGAAGGAGTGAAATGAGACTTTGAAAGCAAGGATGAGGGTGCAGAGGAAGGTGTTTTCATTTTTAATCTTTTTTTTTCTCACTACTCAAATCTATCTCAATTAGCAATAAATTGATTTTCCTAAGTTTGTTTTGCATATAATGGTAATTTCTAGGTGATCTCCCCATCTTTATTTGGACCCATAAGTGTTTTTGTCACATTTTTTCTCCTGGGTAGGCACCTCACTGCTGCACAAAGTTGACCCACCACAAATCCACTGCTTAAAGCTAGGTTAGTTCTATCAAGCTGTTGAGGGTCCTGTCCTGCCAAAGTTTGTGTACCATCAGTGATGGAAATTTCACACATATCTCAGAAACCCTACCACGTATTCCACTATCTCTGATAGCTCTTGCTTCCTGCATGAATTGAGGATATCCTCTGTTGTAACTATTGTCTTTTGCTTCCTACCCTGTTGTTACACACATCTAAGAAGATGCTGGGTCCACCTCCACAAGCTCTACTCTTAGGTATTAGCAGTAATATCTCCCTTTTCTTTTCTCATTTTTAAGTTTGAATAAAATCCAAAACACTCAGCCTTTCCTTGTACTTTAGGCTTTCCAGTCTCATGAACATTGGATGGCTCCTTGCTGGATGCACTCCAACATGTCCATGTCTTTTTATGTTGTGCAAGGGAGTTCAAAATTAGATGTGACACTCCAGATGTAACCTCACAAGTAGTAAATAGATGGAAAAAGTAATTTCTGCCATCTTACATCTCACTAACGTAGCCCAAGATGCTGGTAACCATCTTTGTTACAAGGATTCATTGCTGCCTCAAATTTCTGCTCATATGCTAGGGCCCCAAAGTCCACTTTTGCAAAAATGTTTATAGATAGTCAGCCTCTAACCTGTGCTGGTGTATGGGATTATTCCTGCCCAGATGCATGGCTTATCATTTGCCATTTCTGAATTTCATGAGATTTATGTTAGTCCTTTTTCCAGCCTGTTGTGGTCCATCTGAATAGCAACCCTACCCTCCAGTACACTGACTGCTCCCCTGTACGTGTTATTGTCTGGAAAGCTGCTCAGAGTGCTGTCCATTTCATCATTCGAGTTTTCAGTATACACATTGGTCAGTGGTGGCTTAAGTACTGATTCTTGAGGGGAAGCACCAGTTATGAGAGTCTTCTGTTAGTTTCACAATACAGTAATGATCAACTTTCATCATGATGATCTAGCCAGTTTTCTGCTCATCTCATTTGCCACTTATCCAGTCCATGCTGCATCATTTTTGCTATGAGGATAATATGGGATATTGTGCAAATTCCTTGCTGAAGTCAAGTTATACGACACCATACATGACATAATTTCTCTTCCAGATTGTATCTTGCCTCATCCTGTTATGCAGTATTTTTCTTATTCCTTCTCTCATATGCAATTTTTTCCCTACTTATACTTTATTATATTTGTTTTCTTATTTCTCCTAGATTTCAGTCTTCTTTTGTAATGTTCATCTCCTCCTTACCTCTTCCACATATTTAGTGCTTGAAAAGTCCATATTTTTAGTCCTTGGTTCTTCCTTTTGATTAATAAAAGGGCCAGAAAAGGTTCAAAAACATAGCTAAATCAAAATAATATTACTTTTACTTATAGAACATACAGGAACACGGGTTCACATTTTTCAAGGCATGCTGCACCTTTGAACCCAAATGTATGTGCAGAAGACAGCAATTTCTGATGTGATCTAGTAATCATTTCTAAAGACCAAACAGGCTTCTCAATTGGTCTGTTGAGTGCAACCTGCCATTTCAAGTCTGTGGGCGCTACATCTTTGAGCCTATATTCTGTATTCTGTAGAAAATTAATATTGCAAAAAATTTGCAAAGATTAAGATGTACAACCAAAGGGCAAGAACTGTAGCAAGTGGATTCAGCTTTCAAAGCTTTCAAGGGGTATGAAATGTTATTGTTTGCCTGTTTCTAGGTAGCCATGATAAATAAAAATTCATCAGCTGTGAATGAGAGGATAAATTTGTGTCTAAAGAGATTTTGAACTAAACTGAACTGTGATAACTTCACTAAAAGGAATGAATAAACATGTATGGCCTGAAAAAAAGTGAACATGTAGAGTGCAATGCCATAGAATGAGGTTTAATGTACCTTTACTCTAATTTTAAGGTGAAATAAGCTGTCGTAATTCAAAGTCAGTTCACTCTGAAAATGTGTTAGAGATGGAAGGGGAAGGTAATTGCAAGAGTAATGGTAAGCAAAATAAATGAGATAATTGTCACTGAGATTAAGCTTATGTAAGAAGAATTTCTTGGATTTTTTTTTGTTTATTGCCATGTTATTGCTATGATTACAGAAAGACATTGATAAAGAGTTATACATGTATATTAGATTTCCCTACCAGACAAAAAATTGTATTATTTCACTCTTGCTTTCTCTTCTTGCATTTGTGGCATCACCAAATCAAAACAAAGAAGCATAGGATTTCTTATGTTTACAGGATGTGGTGATTTTTTCAATCACAAATAAAGAATGAATTTTAACAAAATAAATACCACCCTTGAAATTATTTCTGAATTTATATTATTGATAAAATAAAAAATATTTTTCCTCTTCTTCAGCTTCTAGCCATGAGTTTGACCTCTGAATACCGAATCAATATAAGAAAATTACCAAAGCTCAGTTAGGCACCGAAACCCTGGAAGGAAAGTTTTTCAGACAGGAATTTTCTTTAGTGTTCCTAACTGATATATTGTTTTCTATGCTGATAATTGTGGAATCCTTTCTGAAGTACCAAGGTCTCTTTTGCCCATGCATAGTTATTTTAATTACAAAATGATAAACTTTGCAGACATTTACAAGAGTGCAGAGAAACACATGAAAATGCAGGGGGAAAGATTTTAACCAAGATCCCTTAAATTCACATGCATTAGATCTTCCTCTTTGTATCCAGCTCACAAGACAATAGGCTCATGGTCAGTAGAAGCCTTTTTGTGCCAGATAAAACCTCGTAAGGCCCAGGTTTGGGTAGATGGTCTTTTTTTTTACACTCCACCGTGAGGACTCCTTGGGGCTTGGAAAATGGTCAAGACATTAACTGACTGTATATTAAAACATTACCTTCTGCTTCAGTGGGCATTGTTCACATCTCACTTTCATCTTTTTCTAACACTGAACTGTGCATTACATTCAAAACATAAAACCTGACATTCATATACTTTTATATTAATGAGTTTAATACAAGTTGTTTGTTACTGCCTTTAATTTCAGCCATCACATCTGAGCCAACAGACATCATGCTAATCAATTATTTTTGACAAACTGAAATCCAACCCTGTCAATGAAAAAAACATGTCAGAATACTATAGGAAAAAAGATCCTTTAATCAGGAAAAGTACATATTTCTCTTCTTCGTCAAAGGTAACCTACATTTAGAATATCTTACTTAAAAAAACCCCAACAAACCACAAGCTATCTGAAGAAAAATAGTAAAGTCTTCAAGCTGAGAAGAATTCTCTGAGGATTCTTCACTATACATGGTGCATTTTACAGTTTAACTATGCTTTACTTTGGAAAAATTAAAATATCCTAAAAATGTCTTCTTGATGGTTATTTCTACAAATGGAATTCTCTATGGATTAAGACATATTTTTATCCTTAAATACATCTTATGCACACAACAAATGTTAAAATTGTCATTATTTGCATAATTCTAGAGATGGGAATACAGTTTCTTTAATCATTTTCCAACAGCCTATTCAGCTTTTCCTTTGAACTGCAGCAACTCTGCACCCTGTTATACCAGGTCTTTTTGAAAAAGTTTAATGTAAATACCCCTGCTAAACTAAATTCCCCTAATTTTGAAGGATTTGGGCCTGATATTCCTTATTCTATGCTCACTGTCAAGTTTGAGGTTTTGGAACAATACTTCAGTAGTCTTCAGTAGCACTACACTGTGAAGTAGCCAGATGGCCTGTCCTTTTTCTTGCCTTCTGTTTACTGGATTCAGCTACAGCAAGAAATCTGCCTATCCAAAAGAGGGAGCCTACAAGACAGTAACAGCTGTTTGAACTGACTGGTATTCTCCAACTGACTGCCATGAAAAACAGAACACCATTTTCTTTAACAAAGTACCAGAAGTGGTATGAACTAGCCTTTCCCAAAGATAACATTCAGTTCTGTAATAGCAATTTATTTACATGGTTTTGTAATTTTTTAAATTCATGTATAGTTGAGAAAATACTGACTTTTGTCTCAGCCAGAGAGCCTTGCATGCAGAAAAGGTCTCACTGCAAGAATTTTGATGTTCTTTGAAAGGATTTTTTTGTCTTGTTTATGTGGTTGCAGTTCTGATAACAACTAGAACAATGTGAGCAACCTAGGTAGGTATTTTTTAGAGCAAGTCTAAACTTATACTTTTTCTCTCAAAACTAGATGTGTGATAACTGTTAACAAACCCAAAAGCTTTCTGAATGAAACATTAAGTGTCGCTGCTGGGGCGGATGCGACATGCAGAACTCACACACAGTTCAGGCAGAAAAACCATTTATTCTACAAAGCTAGTGCTATTTATACACTTTTGTATGTTTATCAATCAGGCTACATGTTCATTGGGTCTCTAACTGCTACAATACATCTATTGGCTATTACAGCTTCAACATATTACTATTGGTCATCTATAGCATAAGTGTTCAGACATTCAGAAAAACACCAGGTGCAGCCTTGTTGCTGTTTTCTCTCCCTCTTGTTTGGATTCCTTCTACTAAGTTTCTCACAGACAGGCTGTCATGTTGGAATCAGACATACTGTCAGGCCTGCTGTTACTTCCACAATTAAGCTCTAGTCAAGAATAAACTAGATCAATTTATGTTTCTAACGATATAACTTAACACACAGCATTGCTTTTCTGAAAATTCTTCAGCTTCCATATGTGTGAAGAGCTGAACTGAAAATAGTGGGAATAAATTGTAAATGGGCTGCAGGTTTCAGCAGAAAGAAGAGTTGAATCTGAGGCCAAATAGCTAAATGGGAATTATTTGGTTCTGGAAACAAACCTTTCTCAGTAGTAAAATAGATTTTGACAAGAAATGCAGAATATATTGGGAAGATGGAATAACAAATTGGAGATCTGTTACACTGCTTATTGTTTGCTGTGATATCTACATTAACCAAAATGCCAACAGAGAGATAAAAAAAGATATATTCTGAAAAATCCAAGATCCAGAAAGTAATTGAGTTTATGTGATTTATAAATCTGCCTACCACTGCCCATGATACCCCATTTAGCTTGAGGATAAAATTCCTACAGATCTTAAAAATGCCTTTCCATTAAGGTAGATATTAGTCTTTCACTTAACACCAGGGTGCTAGCTGACAAGGTTGACGCCCGCCTTTTTAATGACAGCATAGAAGTAAGATCAGCCTTGACAAAGTGCGTGTGCTTATCCTGTAATTTTTGAGAACTGCTGGAGAAAAATCCAGCAACAGTTCAGAGAACAAAATGCTTTTTTGCCTCTTTCTAGCCTGTAATCGCCATTCTAGAGGAGCAAGCACATCTGACAGTCAAGGGGTATAGCTTCCAAAAGAATTGTGAGGACAAGTTTTATGCAGAGCAGACTGAAGACTGAGCCTTAGACTACTTTTGCAAAATCTTAGATCTCCTCACTTCCTTAACAAGTGGTTTGATCACCATCTGGTTACTGTCTTACTACCACGGCCAGTAGCCTGAGTGAAGGAACATGGTCTAAGTTTGGCTAGATATTTGGACTTTTCCGGCAAGTTATATGAAGGAAAGATTATTTTATGTCTTTTCACAGGAGGCAACTGCGGTTCTAATCTGTGTTCTAGACAGATAGGTGTGGACATTTATTCCAGTACAATGTCATATGCCAGAAAAAGGTCATTTTGAGGCTTGATGCGTAATGGGGGTCAGAGCCACTTTAATAGGCTAGAGGAGACTACTACAGGGCACTCTACAACTTCTACATCCATGGATAATTTTAAAATTCTAAGTGCTTTGCTGAATTACTCTGTCATTCTTGAAATATCTACCAATTTATCCATATGCCCTTCATTGTTTTGCAGAGTGTCAGAAATGCAATTTTGCCTAAATTTCATTTAACTCAGGATTGTATAAAACAAGCAGGAACCAAAACTGTTTGCAGTTTTAGATGTATCCTCCATTCAAGGTTGATTTGATGTAGAAGTTCCAAAGGGTGGCTTAAATAAGCTAGTTCAGCACTGACACCTTTAGCTTCCTTTAAGTAGATACAATCTTGTCTCTGCTCTCAGCTTGGTGAAAAAGAATGAAAAAGAGTGAAATCTTGTTTTCACTGCAGCTCTGTCTTCCTCCTCTACGTACTTAGTACTGTGACAGAACCTGCTTATAACACACACATAGCAGTCACTGCAGAAGTAAAGCCTTTTTTCCCATGTTTATTGTATAATTAAATATTAATAACTTTATGTTCCTGGATTGCCTAGAATTCTCCAATTTTTTGAAGATAATTTTGGCTTAGACTTTCTGTCTGGTTTGACTTTTCACAGCTATGAACCTGAAGGAGTTTTTCAACTCAGTGACATGAACTTTTAAGAAATTCTAAATAAGTAATGCACATTTTAAAAAGATGGTCTGAGGGAGATGAAATAAAAAAGCTCACATGAGCTGATAACCTCAGAGAATGCAAAACAAATGAGAAAGCCCCAAATCTGTTTCACATTGCAGTGAAGAGCTATTTCAGAGACAGCTAGTCAGTCTTCCAGTAAGTAGTACTTGTAAACAAAGTTCCGAGAAACAATAGAAAACCTACAGTCTTCTGGTTATTACTTCAGGGGATTTTTTACCATATTGGCGTTATTTTTAATCTTTAGTTACAAAATGACTATATATGATTTTTAGCTATTCGTTGTTGTTAATTCATGTATGGCTTTATGAAGCATTTAAGCTTTTCACCTAGCTGTATTATGCAACATATCTTAGGAAAATGCCCTGTTTTAAACACTTGTTTTCCTGAATATTTAATTTCAAATTATAGAATTACCAACAAAGAAAACATTTGAATTCTTCTGCCTCTAGGATATTTTAATTTTTTGTGCAAAACACAATAACTCGATAAGCAATATGTTCTTTACAGAAGAATTGTGCCGTGAATGTGAAGTGTGCAATGAGAGAAAACTGTAATTCTGTGTTCTGGGTAGATAGACGATCCTGAACATGTGAGTTAAATAAATTGGATTGTTCCCTTCTTTACATATGATTTTGTATAAGGTCTGTTTCTCAATATGTGATGGAAGTCAAGATGACTAGATCAAGCTTCAGGGCCACAAAGATGAAGAAACACTTTGTTTCTTCATCTCCCTGTAGATATTGTAGATATCAGCAGAAACTGAATTGCTTTGTATAATTATGAATAACAGACCTCTACAAATGCTGATAAATACTTTGATCCGTAAAGTCCTCCAGTGTTGAAAACGTGAGTTAATAGGTTTTAGGTGCCTTCAAAAAGTAAAGTGAAATTCCAAAAAAACCAATTTTGACTGTAGATACTGAAAGTGAGAACTGATCAGCTCTTGAATGCCCAATATTTTTGCTGAACTAAGTTATAGGGACTGATATATTTTAACATCTCAGGCCAGCTTCTCTTCTATTACCCTATTAAAATTCAAGCATAACTATAATGTGACTTGCCCTACTCTAAGCATGACACAATTTTATCAACTGCTATGCAATTACTTACCTTATTTGTATAGTACTGTAATAGAAACCTATTACTAAATAAGGTAACTGTCCATTTTCACAAACTGAAAATACTTGAGGCTCATAATTGTGCTAATTAAATCATTCTCACAAAAATGTTTATATGACTTATGAAATCAAGTTCTGCTTAGTTTTCTTTTTCGTAGTCATGGGAGTAGCTGTTAAGTACACAATATATCTTAAGGAAAGGTTGCTAATATTTTAAGGATTGTTTCCTGTATCTTGAAAAATCGTGACTAAGGTAGGCAGGCACATTTGCTGTGTCCAAAGAGGTATTATAACCCCAGGGCAGGAGGTAGCTATTTCAATAAGGAAGGGTTTTAAAACTAGACTTCTATTTATATTCTATGAGCTCTGTAGGAATGTCTGCACGCTCAGTATTGATTACTCTGTGGTTGGATTGTGAAGATTTTGCCCCATCATGTGTCCTTGAGACGGTAACGTAGAAATCCATTTGCCTTACGCTTAACCTTTCGCACAGCTGCTGAATTTAGTTACTGTGTGTATGGGACTTGGGAAAAAACTATATTCCCACAGCAATAATGGAAATGGAAGAAAACAAGTACTGCACCGAGCTTACAAAGCAATGCCACTTCTCACATGTTGTTTAATGTTCAGAATTACACCTCTGTTAAAACTCTTAACTTTTCTGATATACTTCAGCTTTTACTAGCATGTTCAAATGAAATTATCTACTTCGCTTTTCAAAATAGCAACTGCATTGGCTGGCATCCTACGATACCACGGGATATGCATACTGATGCGTCAGTGTGGTGGTCCAGTAGCAACATGTTATGTGTGATTTAATTCTTGG
Source organism: Eulacestoma nigropectus (assembly GCA_013397775.1). NCBI lineage: Eukaryota > Metazoa > Chordata > Aves > Passeriformes > Eulacestoma > Eulacestoma nigropectus. Next base: position 694,779 of record VZTE01002841.1, read on the forward strand.
ATGTGGAGCTAAACAAGGCTTCCAACAGACTCAGAAACACAGCATCAGCACAGCTAAGACAAGCCTTACCACAGGGGAAAGGATGCAACCTCAACAGACTTGCAAAAGAAAAAGCCATATACTGGATGATGACAAGACACTGCTGGGAAATATTTGAGAGCATGAGAAAACAGCAAATAAATAAGTGACAAGGCTAAAATTCAACAAAATAAATATTCAGCCTTTGATATAGATATCCATTTTTCATCATCTTCTGGGAAAAAAATTGTTCTGATACCTGGATCTAGCGCACATGACTTTGACTAAAGTTGAGCTCATATATTTGCAAGTTTTTGAATCCTCACTCTTCTAATAATCTCACAATGCAATGCCATTTATGTTTATTAGCACTATTTGATGTTGACAGCACAATATTAGGAGTAGTTGAGTAGATAAATAGAAGATGATGTGCAATATTATAGTACATATATATGTATGTGTATATATATATTTGTGCAGGTTTCACCATTTATCAATTTATATGTAGTGCAAGAATGGGAGATTTGTTTTAAAATGTACCTTTTGATATAAACAAAGCACTTGAAAGGTATTTTGATTCTCTTTATGAAAGGGAATAGTTCATAAATTCCCTTGGGCATCCTTCAAGATTTATTTATATTGTTCTATGACCTTTTTAGACAAATAGCGGATCAAAGAAAACAAAATTTGAGGAAGGTGAACTGCATGAAAAAAAGGGGAACAAAGTCACACTTTAGACTTCCATCCTATGAACTTTGAAAACAATAGTATTTGTATCCACAAAACATTTTTTGTCTCATTTGCAGTTTTAATCATTTGCTGGTGATTCTTCCACATGTTACTATTATTATCACGAGCCACCATCATTGTAAGAAATAAATGTCGAATTTTTCCCTGTCATGATATGATTTTCACCATCATCATGAATCTCAGACTCAAAAGGCTTACCAACAGATGAGAAAAAGTCACATCTGCTCTATGTCCTTTGTCCAGTTTCTGGAAGACAAATACCCTCAGATCTGTTTGTCTGTAACAATAGCATAAAGCCATATAAAAGGCTTTAATGTATCTCTGTCAATTCACAGTCAGAGAAGAATTTTGTTAGTGGTAAAAAGTCTTGATCCTCAAAAGTTAGCTTTGTGCATTATGACACCTTCCAATATCCTCACAAACACAAAAGAAAAAACCCAAAACATAATGCTCAAGAGGAGATGGAAATGGAATCTGTTCAGGCACAACAGATGGTGGATGTAGCAAAAATCTGGAGTCAGAGAAAGGGATAAATTTCACCTAACTTTCCATGCTGTACTATTTTATTACCTACACTGAGATGACTACTATAAACTCCTTTTAAATTTAATGGGGAAAAATCACACTCTTGCAGTAACAATTATCTGACCTATTTACATTTCCACTTGAGGATAAGAAAAAGTACATATTGAAAATTCTTTTTTTTTTCCTTTTTATTGATTCTAAAGGTGACCAGTCCTGATACATACTTCTGCATTACAAATACTCTGAGATATATTCTGAGTTATTAGAAACTTTGTTTTTATTTGGAAGAGTATAAATTGAGCCATGTTTAGTTATCTACTTGTAAAGTATCTTCCTTCACCTACTTGTAAAGTATCTTCCTTCACCTCGTGACAGACCAGAAAAGAGAAGGTTCTTCCATTTCTGTTCCCAAAAAACACAACATATATATTTCTCAGTCTTCATAACAATGGGAAGAGTTTTTGGTGCCATGGAGGTAGGCAAGAAAATTCTCAGGATTTAGCCCTTTCACAAAGTCCTAATAAAATTTGTCTGAAGCTTTTCTTCATCGCTCATCTTTTATATTCTATAAAAGCAGAATGGACTAAAATATTAGTCAATTACTCCAGTAAAAATTCCACCATTTTTAGCTTTAGCTATAGTGGGTGAAAATATTTCTATGGATCTCTCCTGTTAATAAATATTGCAACTGTACAGAAAACTTCCTACTAAGTTCTTAATATTTTAAAATTAATTCTATATTTAAACTTTTAATTTCTCTGTGCATGCGATGATATTAAAATGTCCCTGATTTTGTTGTAGGAACTTCACGGAAGAAGCAACAAATGTAGTAGAACATCCTTGGGAATAAGTTTACCATATTTGTTTTGGATATCTTGCTGGCGATTTCAAATACAAGAAGTGAACAGCGCTGAACATGTTCAGTATCTACAGATTTCAGATTTGAATATAAATCAGTGCCATGATATTGACTGGAGCAAGGCCAGGCAGGTGCAGAGTCCAGTGTGGTAAACAGAGACTTAGCAGCTGTAAGAAGTAAAGCAGCATCCACGCCTGCCATGGTTGCAAGGAACAAGAACTAAGCATTCTCTTTTCCTGTTTTCCTGGAAATGACAGAACATCTGCCTTCCTATGGGGAGTGAAGGATGACTTTCTTGATGTTTTGTCCTCTCATGCAGAGCTTCTGCTATTAAAATTGTCTTTATCACTCAGTATATGAATATTTAACTTTTATCTTTCCATTTCCCTCCTCCATCCAACAGTGCCAGTGAGTGACTGGCTGTGTTGGGCTGAGCTTCTGGGGTTAAAAAAAAAAACCAAAAAGAAACTGCTTTAAAGATGAAAATGGCACATGAGATCATTTGGAAGACAGGGTGTACAGAAGAAAAAGAAATTTGATAGATCATCATAATCTCTAAATCAGGAAATAATAACCAGGCAGCAGCATGAGTCTAATCTGCATAAGAGAAAGAGAATAATTGATTCTAGACTTTAGCTTCACCTTAATTCAGGCTTATGTTCCAATACTGGATGTAACAAAAGAGAAAAATAATGTTTGTTAATGTCGTAGAATGGAAACAATTCCTCAAAGATGGACATGGTTTGGAAAGTAAAGTGATGCATCAGGGATACTGAGGGCAAGGAAAAAAAAACAGTAAACACTCTGCTATGTATAAAATGGATGAAAAAACAGGAAAGTTGCAAACAGGTATTGCATTCGTAGGACTCCTTCATTGCCATGAATAAAACACAAAAAATCTAAACAAGTGCAATGCAAATGCGTGGTATACATAGGTGTCTGTGCTGGAGAAAGAAAAAAAACACAAAAAAATGTGGGGGTTTTTGTAGAAGAGTGGAGAACTGTGTGTGTGTGAATTTGGAAGTGATTATAAAAATTGCAGAACTATCTCAGCAATCATCAGAAGAAAAAGTACTTGTTCATGACTAATCTAGAAAGATCACCTTCTTGGGAAAATAGGAAGATAAAACAGAATACCTAGAAACAGAGGTTGATTAAAATAACTTGAAAGAGATCAACAGGAAGATCTTAAGATTCTTCACCGATACATTGCAGACAGCTATTTTGAAGGCAACACAGATAAGAAGCTGATAGATCTTCTAGAAAGTAGAAAAAGACAAGGCCTAAAGTTATGGTTAGTAGTTTAAGGCAACAGTAGGAACTAGAGGATAATCTGTCATACAGATCTGAGCACAATACTGACCCAAATGGTGTCAAAATGCCTGTTCATCAAACACGTATTCCAGATTTAAAAAATGAAGGCCTTGGTAACATTTTTTGGACATGGAATATAAAGGCTGGCACTTCATCAGAAGGTTTGGACAAAATTTAGGCTTCCTGGCCATATGAAAAGACTCAAAGAGTTTTGTCCTGCAGAAGAAGGGCAGGAGGGCAGAAGGAAGACAATGTAAAAGTAAGAGCAGAGAGAAAAAGCAAAGAGAAGATGAGGGCAGACTGTGCAGTTGTCACTGGGGGCAATAGACCAATATGTGAAGTTACCTAGAGGGTTTCACCACCTGAAATAATATAATTCACCAAGGATATAAAAATTGTCCACATCAAGTTGCAAGGTAGAAGAAAATGAATTTTTAGGACATGCAGACACTATGGGAGTACCTGACAGCTACAGCTTCAGAAAGGTACATATTTCCAGTAATCTGGTGTCATCTCACATGCTGTTAGACACCAGCGTTTATGCAACTAAATCTCCCATTAGATTATTTAATGTAGCTGTTCACTATGACACCTTTTTCATCAGGCTATTAAGAAGAAAGGTGAAAAAATTTTTTATTTGCCTTTTGAGAAATTTGCAAAATGAGTTAGGTGACAAAGCAGTTCTGTTGGTGGGAACTGGACTAAGCTTTTTAAGGCAGTATTACCTTTAATATTGCCTTCAAACAACAAGGAACTGACATCTGAGCCATTAGTCTTTCATCTTGTCCTCTAAGAAAAATATGCCCTAAAATCCTTTACACTAAATTACCCATATCTAAGCCATTCCCATGACAGGAGCAGACTAACACAGGACCTGAAATTTCTGTTGCAATCAGTTCATAATTCATGGCCACTGGATGAAGATGGATTTAATGCCTAAAAAATCCCCCTTTAACTGTCCATATCACACAACCACGATAGACTAGAGGGAAGGTTGCTACTATTATATTAATTTTGTTCTAATTATAATATTGACAAATTTAAGTGACTCTGCTTTTTCTTCGTATTATTGTTCTGGTTTCAGGCAAGGACAGGGCAAATTTTTGCAATAGCTGAGAGGAAGCGTGGCCAGACCCTAAGTGTTTTGGTACCACATCATGTCATTGCCAGAGGCAGGAGAAAAGGGACTCTGGCTTCTGACAGGAGGGGTGTGGTTTCTGTTCAGGGGAAAGCCTGGCCCTGATGAGTTGGATGGTATTTGTTGAAGGTTTTCCATGTAAATAGCTTCTTTGTCTTACACCTTTTTTTATTAATATTGTTGTTGTTACTGTTTGTTTTCTTATCTCGTTGCTATTTCCAGTAAATTGTTCTTATCTCCACATGGGGGTGGCTATCCTTAATTTCTAATTACAACAGTTCAACACTACCAGCCTGGTTTCATTCAATAGAAACTTGCACAATCACAAATGTACCAATATTCGGGTTTATTGAAGCAAAGAAAATACAAATTTGGAAATTGCCATTGATAAATGAGCTTACTGCATTAGTGTTAAACATACAAAAAAAAAAAAAAGATCAACTGGTAATTCATTAATCTTAACTTTGCAATCAATTAAGCTTCATTTCACCTGGGTGTCATCTGACATAATCAGAAACTCAAATCTTATCAAAGAGGCACCTCTACTTTGGAGAAAAGAGAGGAGCCAGCCTTTTGACTTGTGTGCAAAACGGTGTTGCATTCTCATCCTCTGCCGTGGAGGATTTCAAATGCCAGATTTCTGTCATAATGGTGAAGGGGGGCAGAGACTCTACATGTGAATGAGAGATATAGAGAGGTTTTTTTTCTTCAAAAGCTGTGGGTCTTGTGTAAGGGTGGAACAAAACTGTGACATGTTGGTATCACTCCCTCTTCCATCCCCCTGAGGCTAAGACCTATCTGTCCTTTGCCTGATAACCTGTCACTTCTGTCACCAGGCTAGCACACCCACATTAATTCCTTTCTCATGGAAATCCCCTCAACACCTACCTCATGGCTTTAGACCTCATTCCCACAAAAATGTAAACCAAAATATACTGCGTAAAGGGTAACTCACTTCAAATTCATCCTATGTCGTACAGTGAAAGGGATCCACGAATACAAGACTGTGACTAGGGAATGCTTATTTTCTGTTTTCTTGGTAAAAACATTGCAGCCGGCAAATGATGCTAGTGGGTGGCTGGATCAAAGCAAACAGAAGGTGGCAGTGTTCTCATAATGCACAGTTACAGTGGACTCCTTCGCCCAGCCCAACATGTACCACAGAATGCTACAGTGATTTAGAAAGCAACTATCGTATCAAACCAAGGAGAAAACCTGAGACAAAGATACCCCTTAAAAACTGTATACTAAAGACCCCCTTGTATTACTTATCTGTAATTGATACATAAAAAATTTCCCTGCAGTCTGTTTTCATCTCTTGAGCTCTGTTACTGTTGCCTTTAGACTTGTATGACTCTTCATTATTTTCATCATTGCCACTTTTTCTTCACCATCTTCAAATGCTTACTCTTTTCTAAAATGCTCACTGCTCTCAACTCCTCTGTTCAAACAAACTAACTTCAGTTCTATCCACAGGATGCAGCTACAAATTTTCTAACGCCTAAAACAGTGGTAGATAGGGATTGTGTGTTTTCCTTGTGTGGGCTGGAGCCATGGTTTTTTATCAAAAGCCATTATAAGTTTTTAAGTCATCTAGCAATAGAGGTTTTTCACTATTATTTTAAATGCCTGCACTTGTGCCAGCCTTCCTTCAAGTAAGAACTCAAGATCAGTATTAATTTTTAATGGTTTTCTTTGCCTATGTTAAATGCCCTTTACTTGCATCTAGAGGAAACTTAATTTTTTCTTAACAAAACATGGGATCTCCTATCCAAAGCAAAGTTCAGACTATTCTTTGTTAAGAAGGTAGGCATTCATTCTTGGCTTTGAGATCTAATAGTTTTCAGAGTAGACAGCTTTTCCTTTAGCTCTATATTACTCTAGAAGATCTCATATGACTGGAATTTTATACTTAGTGTGTTCACTGCCAACTTTCCTGCAGTATGCTTTTTTTCATTACCTGAAGTTTTTACAGTGATGAGTTTGCAGCTATTTTTTCAACAGTGTAACTGGAAGGCACCATCAACCTAAACTGGTGTCTCATTTGCATCACCCTTTTAGCTTAGCAGATAACTGTGATATTTATGCAATCCAAACGCATACTACAGGAATGCAGGCGGTGTGCAAATGGAAACAGAGGGCTGATGCCAGCAAAGTAAATTCTTCACTCGGGACAGAAAACATTATGATGCACAATATGTATGAGTTGACCAATAATGGCTTTGAATTCTTGCTGAAGAATATTTTGTGCTCATCTTGGACTTTCAGTTTACAAATTTCCTTAGTAATTGTTTTTCCAACTCTTCTTTCAGCACACATAGAATTTCTAACTTGCTCTAACTCTTGAAAATATCCCTCTTTGGGTGTCCTTTTTGTATATGTGTATTAATATTCTAATTTTTTTTTCATCACATATTTTCCCCCATCTCCTAATGCTTTTTTTTTTTTTTAAACTCCCCCCAAATCCCAGCATAGAGCATGATTGCATAGCTGAAATATGCAGTACCTTTTCCTTACATTTGCTGGTAGTACTTATTTCACTCTAATTCACTTTTACATTCCTACCTAGAACTCACAGAAGTGCAAAAATCACAAAAAAAGTCTCTGTGAAATTAGATCATTCCATAATTTTTCAAGTTTCCCCTATCGTCCCTAGAGGACCTTCCCACATCACATTAAATAAGGCAACCCCAGATTTAATCCCCCAAATTATGCAGTTCAACTACCTTGAGGAAAAAAAACCTCTAATCTTTACTTTCTTGTAAAGTAAATAATTCTTAGTGAAAACTCCATTTTACTTCATTTGGTTTTGTGTTCATTCATCTGCATGCAAATGGTAGTGCAAAAAATGTGGGGAAAAATAATATTTTACAGATCAAAAAGAACACTTTTTTAGGCAAGTCTACTATGCATATTTATTTTACATTATTATTTTGTTAGCTGTTGGGAAGTGCAAAGCCATGAACAGAAGTGAAACCACAATTACTAATTGCATATGTTTTAGAAGCAGCTTTTCATTATCTGTCATAATTTTATAGCATATTAGAGATATTTTTTTCTGGGTACTGTAGTCATTTTCATCATTAGAGAGTATAAGAAGCTCATTAATTACCTTGAACTGCCAAGTTACTTTCTTCCTAAATTGCATGTCTATTTCCTATTTTATGCTTAAGACTTTTCTTTTCAAGATAAAATTTAAGCATTTTTTTCTTTTTTTTTCTTCTTAGAAGATGTACTAAAGCAACATGATCAGCTTTATAATTAAGTGTTTTGACATGAGTAAGCTTATCTGCTTTCCTGAAGGCAGTGGGTGTAGATCATGCAGTTATACAAAAAGTCTTTATCGTCAAGTACAGGAATATAAATGCAGGAAAAGTTATAAATACTGAAATAGCTTTTTAGCATAATTAACAATTTAAATGCTTTTGTAGAGATTCGAAATAATGATGGACAAGAGAATTTAATATTTCATTTCTGCTAGTCACAGAATTGAGCTATTGCCCACCAGGTAACAACGAACACCACTACCATTAATACTTGATCTCTTTGTGCAGGCAAATAGAAAATAACATCAGGGTAAGAAAAGGGCCATCAACAAAAGAATTTCTAGCTTTGAATCAACTCTTTTACCTGTTCTAAATTTATATGTAGTGTCTGCCCTTTGACTGAATGATAGTAATCCTGTAAGCTGAGTAAAATGAACAGTGTTCTCACAGCTGGACTGGGTAGAACTTTAACTCCAGACATCCATCTACTCTTGCAGTTGAATTGTGAGTTATCAGGTCGTATTTCAGAGCTGACTGGTTTGCAGCCTCATACAATTGGGTCTTTCTGGTTCACACTTCAGCATTTCCCAGTCAGGTCACTATAGAAGACAGCAGTGCATTTCTGTTGTTCTATTTTCTGCTTGTGGAAATGGACATTTCTGTTCCAGATTTGTACCAGTGATTTTCAGACCATAAAATGTTACTGAAACCCCTTTTAGCATTGCTCCTGTATGAGGGGTCTGGAATGAATTGACTGTTTATGCCAAAGAAGCTTTCAGCTATGAGTGTTTGAAACAGTTCTGTTCCCTGCTATTCTTTCTAAAGGGTGTGGGAGAAACTAAATCTTTCTTGTTTCCTTCAGGAAGATATTCTGCTTTTATAAAACTCGTATGCAACTGCTCATGATTTGGGTATTTATAAGTTTTCAAGCACTCCCTGTATTTTTTTAATTTCAGGTTCAAGTGTTATTTTTTGTAGCCATAGCATATTCAATACATGTTAATGAGCATTTAAATGCCATTCTGAAATAACTCAGTGGGCCACAAATTGCGTTCTTCAACAAGGAAAGAGCATTCAGGTAGACAGGTAAAGCACTGTTTCCCAGAACCATAAAAATAATAGTTTGTATTTGAGGCTTTTTGAACATATTAAGAAGGTCTTGATTATAATGTTGAAGTTCTGCAATGGTCCTTTGTTTGACTTTATTCTTATGTACCTAGGAGGATCAGTCATATTTTCAAGAAATGGGCAGGGTACCCATTTCCACTACTCAAACACCACTGGTGAATTTCAGAAATAATATAAAAAGTTATAATTTTAACACAATTCGTACTATTTTGACATCTCTTTAGTATGAGTTCTGCCTATGGATTCTATTTCACTATGGGGAGGATCTTATAATTCTCTAGCCATAACATCATATAGCTTAAACAGTGTATGATTTGGTACAAAGAAGTACATCTACAGTTATGGAAAAAAAAAATACAGAAAGTTCAACTGTATTAGGCTTACTGTTAATTGTAAGTACTAAAGCAGGTCTTATATACAATGATTAAAAAAGTTTTCAGTGATAGGGTAGTAAAAGCTATTTTGACACAGCAGAGTGATTTGGACTTAAGTGATTAGGACTTGAAGGTGGATTGAAAAGTGAAATGAGCCCCTTGGCTTGGGGGCTCATTATCAGCATCACAAAATCCGTCTGAATCCCAGACGGCAGAAATATACTGCGAGGGCTGCTGCTGGGCCCCATACTTTTTAACATCTTTATTAATGACTAGATGATGGGACGGACTGCACTCTCAGGAATTTTGCAGATGATGCAAAACTGGAAGGAGTGGTACCACCAGGTGGCTATGTTGCCTTTCAGAGTGACCTTGACAAGCTGTAGAAATGGGCTGACAGGAATCTTACAAAGCACAACAAAGGGAAATACTAAGTCCCACGACTGGGCAAGAACAATCCAAGGCACCAAGACAGACTGTGAGGCCCACTGACTGGAAAGCAGCTTGACAGAAAATGGCCTGGGAGTCTTGCTGGACAAAAAGTTGCCCATAATGAATGAGGGAAAATGAAAAAAAAAAGGGTAAGATCAAGATGACTTGACATCTTGTTACCTGAATTACACATTTTGACTCCCCGTGTGCTGTACTGACACTGGTCACTCTGGTTATAAACTGCAAAACCAATATTATTATTTATTAAGGAAAAAATACATTTGTGCAAAAGCTTTGAAAATGAACAACATTCAAAGTTACTGTTTTTAATACTGATAAAATTCTAAAATACATTTGAAGACCAGAAATTCTTTGTAATTACAAAAACTCTGCAAAATACAAAGAATACAATCTAAAAAACTTTTGAGTTAATCAGATACAGACTAGAAGAATCTAGTTTATTTTTAGGAAGAAAATAACAGAAAAAATTAAAGAGATTTTTAGAGCTCTCCTGTGTGAGAAGGAAAAATTCTTTGCAGGAATTTTCTTTTATATTCATCTTTCTTTAAAAGTACTAAATAGGAAAGCAGTAAGTAGGCTGTGAACAACTTCAGTCATTGCACTACATCGTTTATCAGCTACATTACAAACACATGAATTCTAGTAACACTGGTTAGCCCAGCATGATAGTTTCTTGTGCTTGATGCCAAGCCAATTTTATCAGTACTGCTCCTCAGAAATTTGGCCTTGTAAAAGAAAATGTATCTTTATCTTTGTAATAGAAATAGGATGTCATATGGCTGAGCAAATGCAATGTGCTCTGTGAGTAACCACTGAAATTAAAAGTCAAGCTATCAAATGCAAACTGTCACACGGCTTAGGATAATTAAAATTCTCCTTTCCCATACTTCCAGAAGGGATTTATATTTCTTTTTTTGACAAGAAAAATGTCTCAAGAGATATTTCTTATTTACAAGGAAATGCTCCTCCTATGTTACATTGTGGTGAAAACTACATATAAGGGGGTTTTTTTCAGATTTTTTTAAGAAGAAAAATAAGCTGCTTTAGAATGCACCTCCAAAAATATTTCCTTATGTTTTCAAGTTAGTACTAACAAATCTTCATTTTGAGTTATACAGTAATTAGATTAAATTTTGGGGGGCTTGTTGGGAGGGGGGTTGATTTTTTTGGTTGGTTGGTTTGGGTTTTTTTTTGTTTGTTTGGGTTTTTTTGTTTTGTTTTGGGTTGTTTTTGTTTTTGTTTTTGTTTTTTTGGTTTTTTTGTGGCAGATGTTTAGGAATAATTCATGTCTTCTAACTTTGGTCATACAAAACATATTTTTCTAGGCTACTTCAGGCTGGTTCTTGACATACCATCTGTAATAGTGGGGGTAAAAAAGTATCTCCAGAAGGAAGGAATCTCATATTACAAAAAGGCATACAAGAAGCATCTCATCCAGAGCATTTAAGATTGGAGCAAAAATTAAAGCATAACAATAACTACCATGATTACAATATTATTACGCATCTAACCAATACATTACCTAAGCTTTACTAGCCAAGACCATTGCCAGTGAAAATACAAAAATTTATGTAACTTAGCCATCTTCTTTAATACCAAGTCTATTTATCTATCTATCTATCTACAAACATATCATGAAGTTGGCTAGCATCATCAGGGATCAGAGAACTCTGCTAGAAACTATCAGAGAATCACAGAATGTCTGAGGTTGTCAGGAGCTCTGGAGACCATTGTGAGACCCAACCTGAATGGGTTGGTCAGAGTAGTGTATGGTGAGGTTTTGAATATCTCCAAGGATGGAGATTCCACAACCTATATGGGCAACCTGGTCCAGAGTTTGACCTCCTTCACAGTAAGAAAAAGTGTTCTTATGTTTAAGTGGAGTTTCTTGTGTTGCAATCTGTATTTCTTAGGGTACTACTGAGGGTATTTTGACTCCATCTTTCTGAATCCCCTTCCCATCAAGTATTTATACATAATGATAAAATGCACCTGAGCCTTCTCTTTTTGAGGTTAGAATGTCCAAGCTGTCTCAACATCTCCTTACATGTCAGATACTTCAATCCCTTAATCATTTTACTGGCTCTAATTCTAGTGCAAGATGCAGACACAGTAAAAGCCAGTTTCTGCTCAGAGCTTGCAGGAGGAATATCTACCAGAAAGATACCTTAATATATGTTCAACTAAGCTGAGAACAGAGGTAGGTGTTGTGGGTCTTGCCTGTTCAGTAACCTATCAACCTGCAATGTCATAGCTGAGGCCATATGCACACATATGAAGTCTCTGCTAAGCAGTGAAAAAGGAAAAATGTATTTAAGCTTAATTAACTCTAGTGATATAGAAGTAAGCTACTTCTTGCTCTGAAATAATGCCAGATATCATGTGAGGAAATTTAAGATTTTTTAATTTCTAATTTAATTTTATTATATGAGGTAATCCTTTACCTGCTTGCTTCCTGAAGGTGTTTAAAGTTACCAGTTCCCATGGATGAATTCTGTTAGTGACTCTTTAGTAAATCTAAGTTAGCAGTAAAACAATTAAAATGGGATGAACAATTAAAACTATACCTCAAAATAGTTTGCTTACAGATTGTACTGTTTTGGAGATTGTAAAATGTGCTTTTATTGTGTCACATTCAGAAGTGTCATGAGAAAATATGTTTTACTGACATTAGATAAAGTGTATTAATTTAGTTTTCTATTTCTTGTAGTAATTGGAAACAGTTTTGAAACTTACCTGATAGGACAGCAAATGGTCTTCCGATCAATTTTAGAAGAAATCCAAACATATATTAAAGATATAACTTAAAGAGAACAACAAGAAGAAACAGATCATTTTATAGAAAAAAACTTTTTTCCAAAATAGTAAAATAAAATTAAAGATTTCACTTGCAAGTCCTTATAAACTTTGGTTAATCTGACTAATGCATCATTGTTTCAGTCTTCCAAGGCTTCAGTTCCTCTCCTTCAGATCAGAAGGAAGAACTGGGTCTTTCTCCTTCTTGGGTTATCAAGGATATATCAGGTGCTGGCTTTTTGCAGTTGTGCTCTCTCTGTTACACCACCTGTATCTCTTGAACCTTAGGAAAAGCAAAGGGGTTTTTTACATAACATATATGGTTTATATTGACTGAATTGGGTAGCATGTTCAGCACTCGCTTCATTTATCTATAAACTAAACATTTATATTAAGCTAGTTGTCTAAATTCTATTTATCCATGATAGACATGTTCTTCTACGGGGCAGACAACATGCTGATTGACAATCAGTGAGAGGATTTGTAGCTTCCGTCCTTGCAACTTGCATCAACTTCTAGTTCACTAAGGTCAGGCTGAGAGAGACCTAGCCACTATACCTGTGTTGGTGACACTTTTTAGAGAGAATCAACTTTTACATCATTTTAAACACTGCACACTTTTTTCCTATATTCCATTCATTCTCTACTTTCTCATCAGCTATTTTAAACTCATGATGATTTCCTTTGATGCAGGAGTTACACAACTCTTTTGAGTAATCTTTTTAGTCATCATTTTATTGGTTTCAATAATTAAGCTTCCTTTTAAAATAATTTATTGTATTTTTTCACTGTGGTTTCTCAGCTAAGAATCTTTAAATATTTTAGTTTGGAAGGGACTTCTGGAGGTAACCTGCTTCATAGATTTATATACAAAGGTACAGAGATACTTTTGAGTACACCGGAGAATCTTTTCTCTGAAATCAAATCACATGAGGTCCAAACAAAATTCAAGTGGCATTTTGCTCTAGCTGCCCAGATGGCACAAAAAAGGGAAACAAAAAGAATGGTGTATCTTTGATTTGCTGCTCTTGCCTCTCATGAAAGGTATTACTCATCAGAGAAATAGGCATAAGAATCTCCAGTTCTCCAGGGTTCCCTAATATGTGGTCAGTATATTGCATTGACTAGTATCTTGATCTATAACTTCAATACCTTAAAATGTTAATTTAATAATTTATTCTTAAACAAAGAGAATAATTTCTAAGTCATAGGAGGAAAGTGTATTTATTTCAATGAACAGAGTTTTTGCTTTTCAATTTATAAAACCTATAAATATTACACATGAAACAAACTTTGCATGTTTCAGAAACAGACTTTGTCTACATATCCAAAACACATTTTCTTGTTATTAGGAGTTTAACTAAGGAATTTAAACTGTAGAATATATTTTCTGTGTTGTTTTTTTTTTTTCTTGAAAGTTAGTTGAAAACAGTCAGAGTCAAACCAAATAATTTGGTATTACATTCAGCCTAAGCCTCTGCTTTTTAGCAGATGCCCCATAGCCATCAACGCATCAACTGGCTGAAGGTGATTTAATGGCATGTATTTCAATAAGAATCCCAAAAGGGATCCCAGTGTATGAAGCAATAAATGTCTTCTATAGCTCCAATAAACATGACATCTTGCTGAACACCACACAAACTGCCCTGAGATCTCGGCCATTGGAATTATCAGATAAGGCTCTAAAAGAAAAAATAATTTCTTGGCTCGGGAAATGTTTGTTTTAAGAGATCCCCACTTACAAAGGCAATAAACCCTGATCATTTGAGACTGAGAAAAGTTTTCACCACCTGTAAATCAAAACCTTCTCTCTAACAAGACTTTTGGCTACTGTCCAAGATGGATTTTTGCTGTTTGAAGTTCTGAAAGCCAGGATCTGTATTCTTATTTGAAAAATGGAAGATTTGCCTGACCTATAAATTATGCAGTTCAGATAAATGATGTGGTTCAAACTAAAAAGATTAGACAACGTTAATGAGGATTCTACTTTTTAGTTTTTGCACCTATAAAACCATTTTCTCCCTCTTCAATACTTGAACTGTGAATTATTGCTTGAAATTGATTAATATGTTCACCACTCCCATTATCTATTTGATTCTTCCCCAGAATAAAAGTTACTTTTATCATAATGTATGCACACCATTGCAGGATCATTTATATGCCTCAGGCAGAAAGATGATATAATCTTAGCCAATTCAGATTATTATTCAACTATCAATTGATATAATTGGGAATGCTATACATTTCATATGCGATCAAGCGGGCCAAGAATATAGTCAGCTGTCCCATTCATTACAGTGAAATGATCAAATGGATAGTTCAAAAGCAAAAAACAAAACAGAACAAAATCCCAACCCAAACAATCTCTGCCAAACAATTTTATCTGTTACTTAAGAAAACATTAGTTCACAGAACTAATATTTTTGAAAAACAAAGATACATCAAAGTAAATGTCAGATTAGATAGAGAGATGCATTTTTTCCTTCTTTCTTCCATCTCCTGTTCCTTCAGTGGATAATGGAACTTACCTACAAATATGCCAACCACCTCACAATATGGGTGAAAAATACAGGACAGTGGATGGATCCACCGTCACAGTTTGCCAGAGCTGAGACTGTGGCAAAGTGATTAAGAAGTCAGCAAAATCTTCTTTCAGAAGGAACGAACTTTTTCCCTATGTGTGCAAGGAGATGGATGAAGGTACATATGTATATTAATATAACATAGCTTTCAAGCCAGTTCTGTGCCGCACAGCTTTTGTCAAGAGAGTGTAGAGATCTTCTTGACGCGGGGACTGGCAGGAAATACATATTATATAGAAGAAGTCTGGTTATTTAGTCATGATTAAGAGTGTTAGGACTGCATGATAAAGCAGAATGTAGTAAAATGGTAATTCTCCAGAGCTGTTCAGCATTCAAAGAGATGACACAATACAGAGAGAGACTGAAGAAGTGCATGCCTAGAGATTGCCATTACATCCAGGGAAAATAAACAAAAAACCAATTTGTGGTCTAGGAACTTAGGATTTCCTAGGCTTCATGGCTTGTAGTTTTGCCAAGCATAGTACAAGACAGGTTACTCTGACTTAAGAATCTGCGTTTGTAATTAAGCATTTTAGTTATTTTAGCTGTTTTTCTCTTTACAGGTATTAAACCTTATACATACCCTTCCTCTCCTATGCAATGAAAGAGTTTCTTTTTCCTTTTGTGATCTTTTCCTGTTATAGCTTTGGAGCTATGGTGGTTAGATGCAATATACGTATGGTAGTTGGCAATAGATGCTAATATAGTTAGTAGCAACAAGGGCGAATATGGCTTCGTGATTGACATATTAGTAATTACAGTAACTCTAAGAACTCTTAGCAATGGCATGAATTTACCATTTCCTATGCATTTACTGTTCCTTTTCTTATATTACACTACACACACAGTTCTCCCTGCCGCAATTTCCTGCTCACTTTTTCTTTCTAAACATGTCATGAATTTTTTAGAAGCTACAACAGCATAGAGAAGCTGTAGCTTTCTGTCTGATACCTGTTGTGGAAGTTGCTTATCAGAGAGCTGTACATTTCCTATATTAAATACCTTGAATTTTGCTCTAAATGGCATTCTACTTACATAGTATCTCTAAAATTTCCAATTCCACTTCCCAAATTTAATATTCCACACTTCCAGTTAGCTACTCTGAGCCACTTGTGAATTCAGGCTAGTTGCTATGTAAATCTAAGTAATCCTAATCTTGTACTCCTAGGTTTCAAAGTGTTATGTATTCATCTACAGGGGAATAGAAATTCCAGATGAGGTAGAGGAAGAGGAATGCAGGCACCTTTTTATATTAGTGGATAACCCACAGGATAAGCCCACCTAATCCTCCTCCCTACGCTGTATGTTCCTGACTCCTGACTTCTTTCCTATTATCAATATTCATACTCCTTGAACATCTCCTTTCTTAATGCTTTCAATTTTATCAGTTGGTACTAATTTATTCCTTTTAAATAATTTTTGAGAGTCCATTGAATATCTTGGGGTGTTTAGTAGTACGCAAGTCAGTCACATCTAGGACTTAATCTGCCAAGTTTTGTTGCAAGACCAATGTGAATTCTACTTCTCAGTCCTTAAAGTCCCTGCTGTCATTTCTTCTGTGCTATTTTTACTTAATCTAGCAAAAACAAAGCCAACCCTCAATTTTACCTCTAGTTACAATATTCAAAGTTTAGGACATCATATTACAAAATTAGTTTTAAGATTGTAGCTTAATTCTGACTATAATTTTCCATTGTTTTGGGTCTTCTTTATACCTTCTTTATATACTGGGTAATGTGATGACTTTTACAGAATTTCAGTAAATAACTTTTTGAGACAGTCATCTTCATCAGCAGGAAGTACCACCAAGGTAGACATTTCAATGTTCCTTCGTAAGAAATGGTCATAGTAGACCCTTTTCACAAGAGTTTACCAGATACTAACAGGTTTTCATATTTTCTTGCTTTCCATGGTAAGCTAAAGATTTCAAGGCAATTATATTCTTAGAGTAAGTATAAATGAAAAGGAAGTCTTAATAGTTTATGAATTTATATTCAATCTTAACAAATTATGCAGAAAAATATTCTGTATGGTACAAACACCTTACTCATTCAAGCTCTAGAAAGGCTTAAGGAAATTATTATGTCTCACTTGGTTCATGGCATGACAATTTTTCTTTTATATCACCTTATCTCAATGGATAGTAACTGATATTTCCCAGTTTTACCTCAAAGCATGACAAGTTAGTTTTAACTCAGCTAATTCAAAACGAAACCATTACTATGCCTAAAAAAAATTAGTCTGAAGTAGGCACTTGAACATAACACTGCATGAGTTGCCATTAAACTTAACATTCTTTCATACACATGAAGGTTCCAAATGGACGGGTATAGGTGGAGAATTACCTTTTCCCTTGTGCTTGAAATAGATTGTGGCACAGAACAACAAATGAGGAGAACAAAGGCCAAAAAAATCCCAACCTATAACAAGACTTGAGGTTTTTTTGTTATTAGAATTTAATGTATAAAATTTATTTGAAATTATTTTTATGAAAAAAAAAAACAATAATGAAATGTGTAGAAGATGTTTCAGGAAAAAAAGCCACAAGAACTAAATAGAGGGTTGATTAACTGGGAAATAAAAATTTTCTCTGAATTAGTTTATTTATTTATGCTAAGTGCTGTCATTATTTTTTAAATTTCCTTATTAACCGAGCAACATCTTTAGAGTAGACATTTTAAAACATCTAACATTTTTGTAAGTTGGGTAATGCACCTAATTTTGAGTTGATCAGCTGAATTAGAGATGAGAATGTGCCTGTGAGGGATGAATCTCGTTGCTTCTACTTGAACTTCTGGTGCAGGTGAATGAAAATCCATCCTTCAGACAAAATAAGTAGCTAATATCTGATGATGTTTTCTCCGATATGTTTATGCATATAAAAATGGACTCAATGGTTTCTACATAAAATGAAGGAATCTTAAATCAAGTTACCAGCTTCCTTAAGCAAGGTTCTTTCTTGAAGACAGGGAAAGAGTTCAAAGCTGAGCAATATTTCAATCTCTTCTTAATCTCTAAAGAAAACAACGCCTTAGATACAAGAAAGGTGTATCTTATGTCTTAATATCTGTATCAATTCAAAAATTGGCCCAGGTTTTCTTTTCACCTAGCTCTGGTAACAGGTGAGCAACTAATCAGAGAAAGTATGGACTAAGCTGCTGTCACTTGTGTTGATCATGTACACGATGTACGTAAGTAGGCTTGTAGCAGGGGAATGACTTTAAATATATTAGACAGAAAAAAATAACTAAAATGAAAAGTAATATATTAACATATTTCTGTTAATGTGCTTTTCGGTCTTCCACCTAAACAACTAAATTTTCTGACGCTGTGAAAATTTCAGTTTTGAAGGCATCAGTCAGCTTTTATATCGGGTGTCATATGGCAAGGAATATTCCTTTGGTTAATTTAGGTCTGCTGGCCTACTTGTGTCCCCTCCCAGTATCTTGCACACTCCCAGCCCCTTGATGTGGAGAGAATGTTGGAGAGGGTGCTGATTCTGATCCAGCACTGCTCAGCAGTAGCTGAAAACTGGTGTGTTATCAACACCTTTCCAGCTACCAATGCAAAGCACAGCACACCGTGAGGGCTGCTGTGGGGAAATGAACTCCTCAGCCAGACCCAATACACTGTTCTAAACAGGAAACACAGTGCTGTACCAGTTACTAAGAAGAAAATTACCTCTATCTCAGCCAAAATCAGGACAAAGGACTTTGTGAAGCCAAACGATAAACAAAAGGAGGAGGCAGACATCACAAAAAACAATGGAGGCAATTGCAAGAAACCAAACTTTCAGGTCACACTAATGGGCTACCAAGAAATTGCAGGCACCACTTCAAAGAGGACCAACCTGGTCTTTGCAGATGAAAAGTATGCAAATGTGAGGATCTTGGATATTTGGGGAGTTTGGAGGTATGTCATTGGAACTACAAGCAGATAGAGAAATATGCACACAAAAGGAACCTGGGAGGAAGGAAAGGGTAATAGGCAGAAAGGCACATAAAAAACAGGCAGTCCATAGGCTTCTCTGACTGAACCCTGTGCCTGATTATCACAATCTGTACTGTTTTCTTATATGGCATTAAATCTTGTTTTAGTGATCTCTCTGCATAAGTATACTGTCCATCCTGTGAGTGACAGTGTTGCAAGGACTCAATGCCAGCTACGGAGGGGAGGACCGAGATGAGTAAGGCATACGGAAAGGCCTCCCTGTCTGTGGCTGGAGCAGGACCCTGGGACACAACTCCAGTGTACCCAGTGCTGACTGCTGAGTGTGTCTGTACCTTCCTGAGAGAGATTGAAATGGTTAATGGCTTAAACATTGCTAAAATCATCAGAGGAATTTTGTCCACTGTAGCAAACTGCAAAGAAGTTGCTGATCTGCAAGGACAGAAGCCCACCCCTCCCCAAATATGCTCACTAACTGGAATTTGGACTGTGATGGGAACTTGAGTTAAGATGAAGGGGGCACTGTTGTCCAGCCATCCCCGGTCTAGGGAGAAGAATGTATCCACAAGTGACAATGGAAGAGAGACCAGAATGCTGATAGCTCAAACATTCAGGGACAAGCTGCCCAGGTGCAAAGTAATCACTCAGAGAAAGAGGCAAACCCTGGAGGCAGGTAGGGTACTGTCTCTTTGTCCTTACTCAAGTGAACTCATCTGTGATAATTTCTCTGGGAAGTACCAGGACACTCACATGTATCCTGAACGTATCCATCTCTGCTGATGGGCCGTGATGGGCCATAAAGGACTCAATTGCACTGATTTAACCGGCAGCTGGAACCATGGACTTGTGACTCACAGAATTACATAATCCACTGTAAAACTCCTTGCCCCAGGGGAGACAGGGTATTCCCACCTGAATGAATATAACTCATGAAATCTTTGAATTTCATGGACTTCCCCCACCCCTGATGGATCACGATCATAATTTTGACAGGACTCTGATATTCACTTTGACCATCAGACATCAAAACTGCAACAACCAAATCTTTTTTCTGTATTCAAGGGGTGGGAACTTCCTATTTTTATCCTTTCTTTCTCTTTCTTTCATTTTCTTTTGGGTTATTTTTGTACCTTTATATTATTATACTACTATAGATAATAGCAACCAAAATTGTTACATACCTGCTTTCTAAACCAAATTGTTCTAAAATAAACCTTACATGTCGAAATTCACAAACACTGATTATTCAGTGTTTTTTTCTCTAATCTGCCTCTCAGGATTTATTAACAAGAACCTGGGTTACCTTCACCTTCTGGGATGGGTTATAACACATCCCCAGCCAGGTGTGTGTGGGGTCTGTGTGTGGATTCACTGGGAAACTCTGAGCAGGCCCATATGGGAAGAAGAAAGTTTTGGGTTTGAGCAGGGTTACCAGGTGGGCGGAGAGTTTATCCTGGTATTTCATAGGACACCTACACGAGAGTGGTGTGCTTGTAGTATGAGTGCTATATTTTTTCTTAGGAAAAGAATCTCCCAAATATAGTGCAAAACTATTTCACATGTTTGCTATAATGTCATCCCAACACATGAGGAAAACAAAGGAATCCCTCCCTCTTCTCTGACACAAGACTGAAAGTACTAAAACAGTCTAGAATATATGTTTCTGGTAATTCCTTTAATAGTGTTTCTTGATGTATGCCTATTCCTTATAGCTGATGCTTATTTTTTGTTTCTCATAGCTACAAATTAAACAGTATCATCCTTATTCAACATGATGAAAAAATCATCAGTCTCTTTTAAAGTCTTTTAAATTAATTTAGCTTATTTTTTAGAATGCATAGAAATCTTTACAATTTTTCCGAATTTGCCTTTAAACATCTCTGTGTGTTATCAGTATATATTCTGAACATAATTAAGAACACATTTATTTCTTTAATACTATTTAAGGAGACCACACCTGAGTAGTCCACCGAGTCTAGCAATTAGAAAGTGATACACAGCCTTGGTGAAAAGGTTTCCATCCCCATAAGTGCCAGAGTTATATTTATTTACTCTACACCATTTCTCTGTAATTTGATTATGAGATTTCGTGTGGCTATATGCCTTACCAAAGTAAAAGAAAAAAAAATTTCTTCTTCAGCCTCTCTTCTGCTTCCTTGGTCAGTTATCTAGAGCAAAGAGGAAATTAGATTTGTTTGACATTATTTGATCTTGATAAATCTCTAAGTCGTTTCTTACATTTCTTACAATCTTATTATCCTCCTGGTGTTTACAAATGGATTGTTTAATAATCTGTCCTAGGATCTTTTCAGATACCAAAAATGGCTGTAATTCCCAGCAGTAAATGCCCCATATGCACTTAATCTTTTTAAAGCACAGATACTGTATTTGTTGTTTTACTGTCTCTTGAGATTTCATTCTTCCTTCGTAAATTTTCCATAACACTTGTCAATGACTCGGAAATGGTTTTGAGTGTCTTCTTTAAATATAGTAAATTTCATCAGAACATGTTATCTCAAATACCTTTATCTACATAATCTTTAATCTTTCCTCATTCAGGCCCATTTTTTACTTGTTAAACATTTCATCACAGTCGAACTCTTTTTAAAGAATGTTGTTAAAAAGAAATTGACCTTTTCAGTGTTTTCTTTTTCATCTTCTACTTGTTTTTCCCATTAGTCACAATATCCTTTCTTCACAACGATTAAGAAATTCATTTGTGTTTCTATCTGATACTTGCTAGATTAAAGTGTTGAGGTTTTTTCCCTTTGCATATCTGATCTTTCCCCTCTAAATCCCTATTCTCCTTTTTATCTTGTATTGATTTATAAAATTTTGTTTCCATTTTAAATGGTATGATTTCTTTTTAGTGATAGGTCAAATAATATTTTCATGCTGCTATGTGTATATATATGTACTTGTTCATATTTAGCTACCTTTCTTCCACATTCATTCTTTCTATTCTGCATCCTGGAAATTACCACTTGCCCTGCAATTCTTTTTGTTATTTTTATTTTTGCTTGAAAACCCTTCCCTTGCTACCATACCAACCTGTTTCCAGAGTGTGACAAACTGTTTCCTTTTTGAAATCCATTGTCATGGTTTTGCTGCTGTCACTCCTTGATTACCTCACAATCGTGGACTCTATCACTTCATTTTCACCTTAATTATCTTCCGTCTTCAGATTCTGGACCAGTATCTTCAGTTAATCAGAGTCAAATATATTGCCAAGACCAAAAGGCTAAAAATGCATGGCCCAGGGCCCAAAAACTTGTAATATTTTTATGGAAAATACAGTTTTGACTTCAATCTTTTCAGCCCCTTGGATATTTTTGGGTCAATTTTTCATGCATTTCTCTGCAGTCATATGGGCTAGCAATACGTTTTCTTAGAAAGTGAAACAAGATTTTAGTTCTTATTCTTATTTTAATCTCTTATTCTTAAACTGCAGGGCTTTGACACTGATCAGCACAAGACTCTTCACAAAATAAGCGTTTTCTACATTAGATCTATTGACGACTTGTGAAAAAGTAGTACTGTATGAGTATTTGCAATCTCCTGCTGCTGTGTTTTCAATATTTGGTTATTGAAAAACTCTCCTTCTTTATGTGTTTTTCGTTTCTCAGATTGAAAAAAGTTGAATCTACTTTTCCCTCACAAGTAGTTTTTACTACATTGTGTGCCCTAAGGCTTTCAATAAAGTCAGAGACTGAAGGCAGTAATGCTGGCATTAACCTTTAACATAGCATAAAACCCAATGTAATGAATGAAATAAACTACACAGAATAGTGGAAGGGTCTAATTTCCTACTGTGTATAATTTCATAAAAATCTGTTTTGTGGTCTAATGAATAAAAATATTTCTTGTTACAGTATGATAGTATAAAAGTAATTGTTCCCTAATCAGTCTTAGAAGACATTTTATTTTTAAATTTATATGGTGGTAATATTTTGTGAAATAAGGAACATAGGACATAGTCTATAAAAAATTGTAGCCAACAATTTACAATGAGTTTGCTATTCGCATTACGTAACAGATTTGTGCTTTGTTTTAAATTAATAATCAAGCATTTGAAGGCTCCCATCTAATAAAGAATCTAAAACTTTCTCTTTCCTGGCTTCCCATTCATAAAGAACTTTGAGTTACAGATTTCACTTAGAATAAAGAAGGTTTTTGCTTACACACAGTGCCCTGACTGACAATTCCTTGAGTCTTGCTTATCTCCTAGCAGCTCTTTCTACAAGTGCTGCTTCCCTGCTGAGTCCATCCTCTTTTAGTGAGAATCAAAGCCACATCAAGCTGAGTTATGGAATACCTCCTATTTTCAAAAGCCAGGTCAGGCAAATAGAATCAGAAAGGAACAATGTGATTTGCATGATTACTTTGGGGCCAGAATGATATTTCTGAGTACTTTGTATGTTGTTGAGCATCAACAGCTCATTTTTCTATGAAAATGTGCTCATAAAATTATTTAATTTACGTAAACCTAGTTTAGTTTATTAGAATCTCTTAAGATTAAAATAAGAAGTGTGGGTTTGAATTCTGGATATTTTTCAGTCATCTCTGTTAAAATAATTATTTAAAATTGTTACTTGATACTCTGTATGATTAATTGTGATGTTGTGGAAGAACCTTCACTTAATGGAGGAAAAATTGGGATTTTTTTCTCAAGAAGAAAGGTATCTTTTTAAAAAAAGGCTGAATTGGAACAATCATAGTCTGCCACAGTATGGCTGTTACATGAAAATATAGACCATTGCTTTCATTTATCCCATTAAAACACTGGAAATTGTAACTCTCCACTAAATTCTGAACAGTAGGTAAATATAGCTTAGAAATGTTTTAAAGTGGATGTTGTACTTTGTTTTCTCCGAGACCCAGAAGTAACCTGAGAGAAGTCCTAATATACAGTGACCATGCACAAGGAGAATAAGTGGAAGATATAACATGGATCTGTAGCTCTTTAAGCAGCCTTGGAATGAAAATATATTAAAATCTCTTAGTTATGCAACAGATCGCCATTAAGTTGGTCACCAAGTGTTAAGGCTGTTTCAGCTTACATTTTAATGTGCATAACTACCCAGTGTTGCACTGAATATAGATGTGAATTGCTTGAGAGTTTAACAGAAAATCTAAGACTCTCAGTGATGGAAAAACTCACATACATAAACAAGTGGGTATTAAAGTTTGATTGTGTAGCTGGAAATTACTTCTGAAATTGGAACCCAGTATCACTGAAGATGTGACTGTATAGCTGCAGACTTGTGCACAGCTTTAGACCTCCTGTTCAACAACGAGGACAAAAAAAAATTTATGACCCATGATCTTGGGTTTGTGCCTTGGGAAATAATATTGTATGTCTAGTGTTCCAGGCATAGGCTCTATAATGGCAAAAGAATACACTTAGCAGAAAGATCTACATGGTTACAGCAAGTGGACCAATGAAGCGCAAATGATTGTTGTGTCAGTTTTTACTGATTTATCATAGATCTGCATTGCAGTAAAAGTACCTTTACATGATCATTACAGTGTCAGTAACCACAGTCACCAGCAAAGACAGCTTGGTAGCTAGTGGCAACCCAAGGCAGAGTATTCATGGGAACATTTAGATGAGTAGCTTTTCTGGAGTACCTATTTTGTATTCACATGCATGAACTGAAAATGTACTGTAACTTTTTAAAATTTGTCTAGTAGAGTAACAAATAACACTTGATGCAAATACTTGCGGAGATGTGTCCTTCAGTAATCTGAGGGTTTGAGAATAGTCATAAAAAAAAAAAAAAAGATAAAAGCAGACATATATTTAAACTCTTAGGAATACCATGAGCAAAAAGCCAGCACACTTGCAAATGCTCTTGCAAAAAAAAAAAAAATCTTGCAAAATTAGAGCATGAAGGATGAAATAATTTTTCATACAGTGACTGACACAATGGAGAAATCTCTAGGAAAGGCAAACAGTAGTATGAAAGGAAGCTAGAGTGAGAGAATGTCACAAAACAGAGAGTCTGAAACTGCACATTCTGTCTGAGGATACCAGTGAAATGTTAGGGGTTTTCTTGGATAGATGCATGATTAGAAGCATATTTAGAAACCATTATCTTGATTTTTTTCTGAAATACAGAAAATACAACAAATGCAATCCAACGGCAAATGTAGGGATTGTCTGTAGTTACACTAATATGATGCAGTGTCATGATATTAACTTGAAGAAGTGTCAGTATCACACTGATATCACACAAACTCTGTGACTCAATAAAATTATATGGGATAATTTTTTTTAAATGCAGAAAGATCAACCATCAGATACAACGGACTGCAAACTTGCAGTGAACAATACATCATGGAAGAAGAAATCTTAAATATTACTAAAAATTCTAATGAGCTTTTAGAGACATTCTAATGGCCAAGGACACAAAATATTAGGCACTTCCCCATATAAATAGAGAGTTATTGCTGCATGGATTATGTAGCATAAGACATGAACTAAAATTTTGCTAATTTTTTTCTTTTTTCAGTTCTTGTTGCCACTTACAATCCATGCACTCTTTAACAGAAGATTATATGATTTGAGAAATGTGTGTGTAGTTAACAATAAAATTCCAATTTATACAAGTCATCCTTGTAGCAGGCCCAGCTACGATGTGAGGACAGAGTCTATTCTAAGTAAAGCTCTAAAGTTAGAATCCTCAGTAACTGGATTCATTACATTCTTTCTGTGTGGCTGATCTACCGATAGCATCCTTCTGCTATGCAAGATGTCTCTGCTGACATCCAATCAAAGTGTCAGATATCTTCTTGAGCAGATTTAGTAGTCTGACATTTCTTTTTCTGACTCTTGGTCACAGCCATCTGAACCCCAGAACTGCAGATAAAAGAGGAGTTAGAAATAAAAAAGCATCTACATTCCCATAAAAGGTAGAAATAACAGCATAGAGTGTTACTGTTGAAATTTGATGCTTGTTGTGAGTGACAAGAAGTAAGAGAACCAAGTGCCATTTTCACCAGGTGTTTTTGATGTGATGATGTGGACTTGGCAAAAGATAATGCCACATTCCACTGCTTCATGTCAGTTACAGATTTTTATTCTCTGGTTCAACGTATATTTAAATGCTATCCTTCTGTCTTACCCTAACAATACCTGTCGCTGAAGGAGGCTAGTCGCTCTTGACAATTTTGGCACAAATTAACTCCTTCTGCAGCTTCATTCTTATGGTTCATGGATCAGATATTTCACTCAATTTAGAGCAGCACACCAACAACAACAGGAGTTATTGATTTGAATCATGAAATTAATATACCTTTCCACATTAACTTTCATTTTCATCTTTTCTTTTAATTTCTAAGAATGTAATTTTACTGTATGTGATGAGCAAAACTCCAGTACATCTGGGTACATTAACTTATTTATTGACCACGCTATTTAACCTTTATTTTTCCCATGTGATTTTCTGTGATGCAGCACTCTCAACAGGTTTACAAGTCCTACGTGCATTACATTTTAGGGTTCTAGCTGCAGCATATATATCTTTACTTTAGAAAAATGAACTCACTTTAATACATACTGATATTTTTTAAGTCACAGGGACACTATGGCATTTGCTGTGAAAATCCAAGTTATTTTGAGTTCTTGAAGGAAGTTCAGGTAGATCCCTATTTATTTTATGGATCCTTTTGTGAGTTTAGAAACAGTATTGAATGGGCAGTCATCTAGCTTCATAGGAACAATAAAGTCTGAGTTCACTCATAGTTTCTATTGTATTTCTTATCAAAAGCACTGTGAGTTTTAATCCAGCTTTGAGGATAATCAATACCTATGCCCTTCTTCACTGACCCCTTTTTCCCTTCTTTCAGCCAGTAGATATGTTACAGGCTCTGAACATTTCCTTCAGCAGCTGTTGTCCTAGTTATTGCATCAGCAAGTGGTAGCACTCAGTATATTTGCATTCAGAGTTGCTTTTCCAACTTTAGGGTGGTCTTATTATTGCTGAGTTTCAGTGATTACTGCAGGGAGGACCGGATCATCATGGTGTGTGAATTATTTCCTTGTAAGATTGAGACCTCTATATCTGTCCTTTAAGAGAACTGAGATTTTATAAATACTGTAATATATTGATAATCTTTTAACTACAATGGAAATTTATATAGTTCCTTTCTAGATACCTCCCTATATCCACATGCTCAATTTTTTACAGAGATCAATACGATCTGAGACCATTGATCCTAAAGTAAAGCAAGAGCACATCTTTCAGTAATATGCAGTTGAAAACAGTAGTTTAAAACAAACACTCAAATTGAAAGGGCAATTTAATAGGGTATAGTTTTGTTCAGGTCTTTTTGATGAGACGTGATGCATTATCACATTTTCACAATGGATCCTAGACAAATGAAAAGAAAATTTAGCATTATTACAGAAATAAAATATTAAAGACAAGAAAGATATGTCTACTCTATCCTTTTTAAAAGCTCTGAAAATATAAATTATTGCCTGTACCTTAAAATTTAGATTTTGGGGCAAAAAACCTCTAGCACATACAGAATGACATAAAACCTCGTGGTCTTGAAGGAGATGTTAAGCCTAATGGCTAAAATTCAAAATCTTTAGAAAGAAAATTGCATCAAACCAGGATTTTCCTTATGTGTCCCGTTCTGCTTTACAGTTTGAAGGTAATCCCAGGCAAGCATTTTCAACTAAGAAAACCATGCTTTTGATACAAGTCTGCAGTAAAATTTATTTCAATATGCCAAGTGATTTGATAGGAAGAAGTCACTCCAAGCTATATTACATCACTATAGTCAGACGAAGAAGGTCTCTTCTGCCCTGATTATGACCTTAGTAACCACAAGCATGAATATAGAACTTTTCTTTCTGATATTTGGCTACCATGTGTGGAAGTAGTTAGAATTTCAGAAGACGAGATGACTATCTTGGCTGTTGATATTGGAGTAGTTGACCAGACACACAGATGATCTGAAAGAATTTGTTTAAAAAAGAGCACCATGATTTGCACCTCTTGAATGCTTTCACTAATACTTAATAAAAGCTGAAAAGTTGAAATTCTGAATGCAATTGAAGTAAAGAGAAGATGACCAGGTACTATCCTGGGTCTACTTAAGTAAGGACTTCCAAATCTGACTGAGAAGAAGACAGTCAAGGATCAATTACAATTTTGACTGAATGTTATTGAGAACTATTTTAGTGTAGCATGAAACTGATAAAATTATTCCAAAAATCAGTATTATTGTACAGATCTCTTTGGCTTTGGTACAAATCAATGCACCTTGAGACAAGAGTTAACCCTGAGGAGGAACAGCAGTGTTATAGTTATGAAGTCTTAGTGCCAGAGCTGGTTTCAGGAGATCTATTACAGGAATTCAATAGAGACTTCCTCAGTACTGTAAGTAAAATACACCTACATAAATAAAGATGACCTTTGTGGCCCAATTGGGATCTCAAACAGCAAGGTCCCCCCTCATTATTTTAATCTGGATTGGCTCCTTTATTATGATATTACTGTTCTCATCTCTGCTATTCTCTGTCTTTCCTGTTCTTTCCCTTTCAGCACAAAAAGGAACAGCATTGAGCTGTAGTAATTATTCTGTTATGTTATAAGGCAAGAATACCCCACTGTAATTATCTGCTCCTGCCTAAATGGGAGCAATATTTTTTTCTTCTTCTTATTTTCTTTTTAAGCAAACATACTGCATAAACACAAAACACTACCTTGCCTCAAAAAATTCCCACAGTGTTTTCTTCTTGGAAATTCCCAAGAGGTTGCAAATAGTTACAGTGATTTATTGTACTTGTTTTCTAATTTTTCAGACTTGTTTCTGGTTGAATTTGTCTGCCTTTACTTTCCATCTATTGAATCTTTTTATTTTCCGAGCTTGTCTCTCTGGCTTCTATACCAACAAGGTAGCTGGCCTACAGCCAGGTAGACAGCCTATGCACAGCTGTCTGTTGTGGACACCCCTTCCCCTATGAATGACCTTTGTTGTTCATTCCTGCTCTGTGGTCTGAACAGAAATGGGATCTGACAAAACATCTTAATGTAAACCTTTACTGACACAGTAAGAAAGATTAGGAACAACACATCCGTAAGGTGATTCACCCAATCACTGACAGCAAAACCAGGATCGTAAGTGATGCCATGTCTCCAGTGGACTATCAGTGACACTTAGTGTGCGGGCCACCCAGCAGCACCAGCTAATAGAGCCAAAGCCTTTGGGCTTTGGAATGTGGGTGAGAGCCGTGACACACCTCGTATGCACAGCGGTAGCGCTATCGTACAGAATCATACCTTGTGTGAATAATGTGGGAGGCTTCCTGCCGACATTGCTGATACCAGGCAAGGGGCAGGATGTCAGGAAATTGGGTGATGAGCTAGCAGTGTGAACTTAAAAGGATAATTATAATTTTCCTCAGGAAATCCACTTTTTCAAGATAACAGTACTCTAATAAGAGACAATGAGATTCTGCTCCACTTGCTGAAGCTTGATCGTGAAGCGCTTCAAGTAGATTAAGAGATATTGCTTTACTGAAAATATTTTTAAAAAGATATTTTCTTGAATGGATTTAATGATATTGATGATAAGGCCAATATTAGTTTTTCACCTTCAAGAGGCATTTTCAACTTTCTTTAAGAAACAATAAGGTAAGCAATTATCTTCAAGGCTCTTAAGTGTCATTGTTCTATTTTGGTTTGTTTTCTTTTAATACAAACTCAAATTATCCTGTCTCATTCTGAATCTTAATGAATGAAACCACTAAAGTTTGGTGGAGAGTCAAAGAGTGAGCAGGCGTAAACCCTTCAAAATATCATAGCCATCCAAACACTAAGAAATTGTTTAACACAGCACCCTTAGTCTAAATTTAAATTTGAAAAAAAAAAAAAAAAAAAGCAACCAGGCAAAAATAAAGGTATTTTCCTTTTTTCATGTCCCCAGAAATCCTGGCTACTTTGAACTTAACAAAAATTCAAATTTATTTTAAGTTCTGTTCTCTCCATGCCAAAATTATTTGCTTTTGCTCATTCTGTACCAATCTTAGGTTTCAATCTGAAGATTTATCTCTTTCCAGGAAAGAGAAGTGTCTACTAGCTAAAGTTTCTTTTTCATAAGACACTAAAAAGCAGAAACATCTATACAAAACTGCAATAAATATTTGATTCTGTGTAAATAAATAATGAGTCCAGTGGCAAAACTGCTAAGTTTTCCACATAAAATGAACAAACTTCACAAATTAAAATACGAAAATTAAAGACACAAGCATTTGTCTCCAATTTTCATTGTATGGGTAGCACAAAAGAAAAGGTTTGAAAGTATAGTGCAAGTGTGTCACCCTTAATCAGTAAGGTCTAAACAATATTTTACGAATGCAATGTTCTAAATGTGACCTCCTATGTCTTTTTTCACCCTGGGATACTCTCAGTAATAGGATCTCCCTCAAAGCCTTTTTAGCACCATAGGATTTCTTTCTGCCCCAATAGAACTTCTCTCTGATCATGGATAGGCTTGGATCACAGTAGGGATGAGAGATCTTGAAAAGGAATGAATTAATGAACAAGAAAATTTTAAATAATTCAGGCCTTTGTGTCTTAATGGCACAAACCACTAGTTTTAAAATTGTCCCCTGATACTAGTAGCTTTTCTGTCATTTCTCTGTTCTACAGCCCAAGGATCTATGCAAACGCAAAGATTTATGCTGATAAATTACTGCATTCAGTTCTCATAAGAATACGTATCTCTCTTCAGAACTCTGTAATGCCTCATGAAATCTGCCAAGGCTTAACATTTCCATTCTCTCAAGCCCCAAAGGAGTTTGTGTTATCAATAACTATTTCTCCCCTTTGCTTTTAATTTTTCTGATTTAAAAGTACAGGTTTGTTTGGCACTTGAATTCTACAGTTTGCAGCTTGCCAGCAAAAAATACTGTTTATTGTTGTCCAGAAATCACAGTCAACAAAGTATCCAATACTCATAAACCCACAGATCCTGTAAAATGACTCTGTAATAGACAGCTTGAGGATTTATAGCTCTCTCATGACTCTTGTTTGAGATCCTATCCTAATAACCACTTATACATAATCAGATGGAATTTATGCAACCTTATCCAGTAAATGGGCCATGTGAATGTTTTTCTATTATTGCCTCTGTAGCTCACAGACTACAAAACAGTTGATAGTAATTCTATGCAAAAACAAATTACTGTTCTAAGAATAGAAATCTCAATGGTCTTGACATAAGTAATTTCAAAGTACAGTGGAGCCTAGATCTAAAGAAATGCTTGAGGGATAGAAAATTTGTTTGTTGAACTGTTTTCCCCTTAAATTAGTCATTCAGCTCTTTGTTCTGGGGAAAAAAATAAAAAGGAAATTAGTTTGATAAAATGGTTGGGGCTCCTAAATTTTTGCTCCTCAAATAAATCCTTTATTATGTTGCTTTCACAGCTGCCCAGAAAGAATATTTTTAATTTGCATCTCAATATCAAATGAAAAATGCTTTGTCACACTGTTTAGAGGGCAGACAAATATATCACACTTCTTTGAATTACTTTAGGGAATTAAAATCTGTGTCTTGCACCTATGAGAGTTATATGGATATTTGTAGTCCTAATGTTGTTTTGTTTAATTTTGTGTAGTGTAAGATATTTAGCAATAATTAAGTTGAATTTTTTTCTGCAAATCTTATGTCCATCCTACTTAACGACTGAGACATAAAGTAACAACAGCACATAAACCAAAAAATATGCAGGAATCAACAAAGTTTTTTGTAAAAAGATAAACTGTCACAAATTTTATTTATCTGTATTCATTGCTGTTAAACAGAGAAGAGTTGAAGACAAGCTTTCTGATTCCAAATTATCTGTAGTTTTAGTCCTATAGTCATTGCTTATGATTCCGTGCTCAGAAGCTACTGGCTGGTTATACTTACCTTTTTATCATTCCGTCTTTCCTCAGTTTGATCTGAACTTTAATTTTTGCTGTAATATGATGTTTATCTGGAGAGTTATCAAAGTTTAGAATCTTAATATGTTTTCATATGATGACTGAAAAAGCTTGTATCATACCATGTGTCTTCAATAGCATAAGGCAGGATCTTGACAAGAATTATTTTTCAGTATTAAGCTCTATACAACTTCAATGAGACAAAGAAAGGCTTTTAGTCTGTTCACTCAGCTACTAAATAACTGTGGTCACAATCCTAAATATTTCTTCAGCTTGCAAAGAACAGCATGGGACCAAAACCAGCTAGTCAATATTGAATTTGGGAAAGATTGGTCAGTGAGGTTTTTTCTATTACATGATTGCTATCTGCTATATGTAATTTTAATTTTGTGTCAGTAGCCAGTTTATTACTTTTGTGCGTACATAATTATTTTAAAGAAATATATATTAGTATTGACACATATTTAAATTTTGACAATCACATTACATGAATTTTCCCAAGTTACATTCTATCACGGAAAAAACCCCTGAAACAAACCCTTAGATGATTTATAATATTTGGATTTCATAGATTAAATTTCAACCACTCTCTAGCTATTTACATTATGTAAAATTATATAAACTAAGGTAAATTTTATCATATATGCTTGCCAGAAATATCAAGAAACCACATTATTTTCATAGAAAGGCCCATACTATTAACCTACAACTTAACTGAACACTAAAAATAAAAAACTGTAAAGAAACGAAACTTGGCATATCATAGAGTACAGATAACACCTACACCAGTATATAATGCCCTGTCTACACTAAATATTGAGTGGTTGTTTTCCTTTATTTTTTTTTTTTGGAAAAGGTAGAAGCTAAGGTAAGCCAGCTATACTTGCCAGTGCTAGAATTGTCACCTGCAGTATTGTGATACTTATTATAAATGACCAGTACAGCTCCATTATGCATTTATGTGCTTAGTTCTTGTTCCATATTTACATCACTATGGGTCTTTCTATTTTCTTCATTAACCTCTGATAAAAGATTTTAGTTCAGTTTTGAAATGCAGGTAGCACTTTGGTTCCAGCTGAATAAAACAGACCCATTTTGATACTTGCCTCTCTGACATACCTGCAATAAGGCACACGGTCCAGTGTTTAGTCAGGAGTCTCATTTTCGTGTATCTGAGCAAATGGTACAACTTCTGTCACAGAGGGAGAGAGAAAGAAAAACTTTTTGTCCTATTAATGGCGTTATCCTAGGTAACAATATTTTAGGAAATCATATTTGCAGTCACGCTTCTCAGGCTTTGAGAGGTGTGGGAATACAAGAAAGGGCTGCAGGCAGCCTCAACTTTGATAAGTTACAGCTGTATCCCTGAGAAGAAAGAAAAACAATTTAGAATGCAGGTGTGTGTTGATTTCTGTAACAAGAAGCATGTGAGTGATGTAAGAGAAAGGTATAAAAGGTGGTGCTGTGGGCTAATAAAAAGCTGATACCTGCCGCTGCCTGCCACTATCTTTGGGTGTTAGTCTTTTGTGTCCACCATCAGAGAGGGAGGACATACTCAAAATGATTAAGCAGGTATAATTATGGGTTGGGTAGTGTGACATCATTATCTTGAATGATAATGTGAATGATGAAATAAACAAATGGAACAGTGTATATACCATGATGCAAAATGGTGAAATTGTTACTTATAAAAGTAGATTTTGTGTTTATAATCAATACATAGGCGTCTGCCTCTGGCTCTCTTTCCTCCTGATGCTTTTTCTTTGCTCTACAATGACCTCCTCCACGGGCTGCAGGAGAACAGCCTGCCTCACCACTGCCTTCTCCATAGAATAGAGGGGAATGAATCTCTGCTCCAGTGCCTGGACCACCTCCTTCTGCTTTGATGTTTCTGTCTGCAGGTTTATTTCTCACAAATGTGGCCCTCATTTGCCTCTCTGCTGTGCAGCATTACTCCCTTTCTGAAGCACGTTTTCCCCAAGGTGTCACCGCTTTGGCTGTGGGGTTCAGCTGTGCCCTATGGTGGATCTGTCAGAGCCAGTGCAACTGGTTGTGTCTGCACAGAGGCCCCTGAAGACCCTGCTGCCACTGACTGGACACCTGCACCCAATATACTTTGTTATAGAACAGAAAATATAATTAAAAGATACAACTTACAATTTTAAGATTTATGACTTACAAATTCAAAATTCTAGCAAAGAAATTTTAAATTTAGGGTATCGGAAAACTATTTATATTTGAATACTATTGCAAATAAAAATTTAGGGGATTTCTTCTTTCTTTTTTCTAATTTTTTGAAAAATTTTATTTTCCTGATTTGATAGTATCTTCATCAAATTACTTCGACTTATCCTATTGTGTTAAATTTAAATAAAAAGTTAAATATTTTTCCAACGTATAAATAATAAGCCAATGAAATATTTGGAAACTCCAGAATAGTAAAAGAACAAAATATTAACGTGGCAACATCACCATGCAAAAAACCAGCAATATACATTTGTGTTATATTTCTCTCCCTATGTGTTTACAATTATTTAAAGTCACGTTCTGAACTAGTAGGTGCTCAACTTTGTTGGTGAAAATCACTAGAGGACAATAGTCCTAGTGGAAGACAAAATGCGTGAAAACCAAACTGTAAAAATCTGATACCTGAAACATGAAGAGTTCAGGTAAGTTTATGAGATGTGTAAATAATTAACTCACAGAACATTTAATTGCATGTTTTGATCTGGCCCACCTATACTAAAGATAAAGCTTAGCTGACGGAGTTAACTTGTACAATACTTTTAGTTCTTGGGGTTCTTTGGGGCAAGCCAGACTCTTGGCACAGTTTAGGCTGCATTCTCAACTTCTATGGTTGTTTACAATCGTGAGAAACCATAGCAAAACACTGAAGTTACAGAATATCTCATGGTTCCAGCTGTGTGTTCTTTCTCCCAGTAGGATGCTAAGTGCCTAAAGTGACAAGAATTGCCATAACATATCCTAAATTCCTTGTGAGGCTTTTCTCTAAGTAGTATATTATAAGGCACCAAGGTCTGCAAGACTGGAAGTGTTTTTCCCCATTATTGGCCCAATACAAATCAGCTAGGAAGAGAAACCAGAATGTCTTTGTCTCTTTTCTGAAACTGAAAATCAGGCATTTATCATAACTTCAGAGTTGAGAAGATGCATCTTTTATGACAATTTTTTTTGTTTTCTTCCTTTCATTTGTTGATTATTCATTGTTATGTCGAAAAGCTGGTTATACCTCTTCTTAGTCTTCAGTTACTTGGTGGTTTTTAAACTTTTCACACATGCAAAATAGAATATTGTGATAAAAAGCTGTTGTGTATTTGAGGGTAAATTGCATATTTAAGGTAAGAGAAAAGTATCAATGGTGTGGACTGATTCAAAGAAATAAGCTATGGAAGTGTGAAATAAAAATTACATACTGACCTAGTTTTAACTCAGATTAAGGGGGAAAAAATAGACTCCGTAGTCAGGACTGTGGGATAAAGGCGCCTTCCATTACCACTATTAAGACAAACATTCATACAAGTTGTTAAAACAAGGGCCAACTAAGTAAAATAGTTTCTTCCTTTACTTGAGCAAATGTTGGTTCACATCCTACATATGAAATATCTTAAACTATATATTTTTATTTTAGTCAATGCAGCTAATGAGAGATTTAATGAAAATTATTAGATGACTTTTTGTTTTCATGAACACATTTAGCATTTATATTGCTACAACTGGGATTTATATCTCAGTTGTAAAAAAGTCCCAGCAGACATGAGTCCAATTACCTTAAAGTTTGACACAATATTTTGAAAGAAACCCTTATCTACAGTGAAATTAGGCATTGTCCACATGGAGAAGGTATATAGGTCAGTAATATTTTTTAACATTAGGAATTACATATTTCCTCTCCAGACTTTACAAGCCTGCCTATGACCAACTATGGTGAGTTTGAATAACCTAGTTTGTTACAAAGGAGATGCAAAAGAACTTTCAATAGATTCATCTGCAATTCTGGAAAATTATAAATGATTAATAAATACTTCCTTAATGCAAAATTTCCAGCTGAATTGAACAGCATATTTAAAGGCTTTGAAAGCATATTTACTTTGGTGCTTCAGTGTTACAATGTGCACAGGCAATGTCAACAGATTGGAAGGATAAAGGAACCCTATTTCTTGTGGGTTAGTAGTAACAGCTTTTTATCTGAGGGATTATTTATGGCACTCCAACACATAAGGATACAACTTGCCAGGAAGAAATTTGTTTTTTGTTTGCATATACACACCTGCATGGGTATGTATATTAGATATATGCCTGTATATATCCATATGGTTGTGCCTGGGGGTTTTGTTTGTTTGTTTTAAAAAAGCCATCTGGCAATATTAAAGAAAAGTATTTTAAGGTGAAAACAACTTAATTTGTGGAAAACTAAAATTATAAATATGAATATATCTGATTTATTTCTTTATCTGCTTTTCTTCCCCAAAAGAGTAATGAACTAAAGATCTTTGGAGGTAAAACAGTTGAAAAAAGCAATTTGTTAAGTTTGATTTAATTATTTCTATTTTAAACAACAGAGGTACTGTGTTTGGAGCACAATAAAACTGTGATAAAATTTAAAATAAAGATAATTTATCTTTCTAGATTTTGAAAGTTACAATTTACACTTTTATGTTGCTTGATAAATGCTATCCAGAAGATGCTCAATATTTTTCTAAACTTAGTTTAATAGTGGTCATTTTGGAAGAAATTTAGTCCAGAATTTGATTTGTTTAGTTTATTTTCCTTATGTGCAATTCATTATTGATCTTTGCACCATTTTTTTTCTTTTTGAAAGAATGCACACTGTAATTATTTAATAAACCTCACAAAAATAAATACAGAAAGGCATTAACAGTTAACCTGGTCAAAGTTCAAGTAAAAGATATTTGTATAAAACCAAATTGCCCTTTCTATTAATTCTTGCCCTTTCCGTTAATTCACATTTACAGATCACAAAATGTAGTATCTGATTCTTCAGCATACGCTCACTAATATACTGTTTCTTTTTAAACATCCTTATGCTTACATTCTTTATCTTTCTGAAACTTGGTTTTAGTAATAAAGTTTTCCACTGTTGTAGGCTCTCGCTCCAGTTCTGCAGTATCTGAACTCCTCTGTCAAATATGTATTGAACAATAAACACCACTTTCACTACCATTCATTATCTCTAGATCTGTGAAGAAATATTAGCTGTGACAGAACCTTTCACTCTGAGAATTCAGTTGAAGAGGAGATTCAGGGTGACTACAGACAAGTGACATGTCTGAAAGACCACAGAATGTAATAGCAATTGCATGTGGGGAGAACAAAATAAATTAGAATGTTGACACAAAGTAGAGTTGAGAAGCAAATTACTGGGAAAGAGAAGATTGACAATATTGGCGTAGCTTGAAATGAGTGTAAGGACTTTTCTAAGGTGGTGTTTTATAAGAACAGCAATGGACAGCCTGGAGAATTGAAGGTGAAAAAAGAATTATTACAACCTGAAAGGATGAATAGAATTAGAAGGGTAGGATTGAAAGAAATATTGAAATCAGATGATGTTCTAAGTTCAAATGTTGAAAGACCTGAAGGATGCAGGGAGACGATGCTTTGCAGATGGTTGCCAAGAAAAGCATTCTCAGTATTGATAAAAAAGAAATGGGAGAAGTGGTTGTACAATAGCACTATCATTGTGTCAGCTTGTTAGTAAAATAACCAGGAAAAAATGGCCTCAACAAAGGCAACCCCTCATAGATAATATTATTTTTTAAAGCAATTAATGTTACTTTATCAGTGAAAATGTTATCTGCTTGGATATTCCTGCTGAAATATAAAGATATAGAGTATTAAGTCTTTGAATAAATTAAAGTAACGCATATGTGTATATTATCATAGTGTTACAATTCATATCTGTCATGTTTTATTTTAATTCAGTACCTATTGATAGAGGAAAGTTTCTGCACAGCATAAAATGAGACATATTACTAGCTTTATTTCTGAGATGGTAATTCTGGTTCTAGACTTGTCCTGGGTGAAAACATACATGTGAGGCAGGAACAACAAAACTATCATTAAAAAGTTTCTTTTTTTTTCCCAAAAGAAAATTATACAGATATTTTGTCTTTATCTTCTGGGATTTTATAACACTCATGATGCAGTTTTTCTTCATCACTTCAGTTGTACCTGCTTTGATGCTGAATAAACTGTAGCTCCTAACTATTAAATCCCATAAATCCGCTGAAAATTCATATAACCATTAATGCACCATTTTCTTAAGAGAGAAACAAAGAGTGGACCAGCTAAGTGGTTATTTGTCAGCCTGCCAAGATAACAATATCTTACATGCTTTGTGCATACCAGTAATCTGAATGTATTTCAAATAGTTAGATAAATGTATTTTAATTCACAAGGATTTACTACTTTTTCTCAAGTCCATTTCTTATTCAACTCCAGTTTATCAGGCATCTCAGAAATGTTTTCTGTGTGATTGCTTTGCAGTTTTATTTTCTTGTAACTATCTACTTTCTTTTTTCTCAGCTTTAATGAAAGTGCACATTATACTGTACAGTCTTATTTATAGGCTTGAAATTTTCTCTTCATTTTTTTCATTTCTGTGTCTGTCAAAGTTTGCTTTTTCCTTTGAGATGAATACTTTGAAATACCATTCATGCTGAAATTTTGCAGACTGTACTTGTGCTAAACAACACCATATTCCTTGAGCGGTCTTATTATGCTGAATAGTTTGGTAGGGTATTATTTTTTTCAGCATAAGAAGAAACAGCAGATTTTCAACTTAAATTGAAAATACTAGGCGATGATGGAAAAGACTGAGATTTTGAAACACTGAATTCTAATTTCTCAACACTGAAGACCACCAGTTACCAACTGTTCTCATCATCTATGCATTTTTAAGTTTTCGATTTTCTTTTTAATACTGTCATGTGAGTGAAGTAAATAATGTTTTTAATGTATGTGAAACTTAGAGATGCTATAGTGGAAATACATTTATGTATACTCTATATCTTATATGCTATATAGTAAAATATGAATACATTATAATTTATAATTCTCATAATATAATAGTATATATAGGCTCATCTAATCCTATAGCATATTTAATATATTATACAGTAAATTTTATAAATATATATTTTTTAAATTATACAATATATAAATATTGAAGCCAGACAGGAAAATTGTAGATGACTTAATAACCATTTTTAAACAGGGTAAATAGGAGGACTCTGGGAACTACTGAGCAGTCAGCCTCACCTCCATGCCCAGAAAGATTGTGGAAGAGGTTGTCCTGGAAGATATGTTAGGATGGAAGACAGGGAGGTGCTTAGATACAGCCAGCATGGCTTCACTGAGGGCAAATTCTGCCTGCCTAATCTAGTGGCATTCTGTGGTGGAGTAACTGCATCCGTGGACAAGGAAAGAGCTACGGATGCTGTCTACGTGCAGTTCTGCAAGGATTTTGATAGAATCCCCCACAACATTCTTACTTCTACATTGCAGAGATATGGGTTTGATGGATGGGCTCTTAGATTGATATGGATTTGGATGCATGGCCACACCCAAAGAATTTCAGGCTCAATGTCTAAATGTAAACCAATAACAAGTGCTGTCCCTGCTGTCTGTTCTGGGATCATTATTTTTTAGTATCTTCATTAATTACATAGATAATGGGATAGACTTCACCATCAGCAAGTCTGCAGATGACACCAAGCTGAGTCGTGCATTTGATTTGCTAGAAGGAAGGGATTCCACCCAGAGGGACCTGGATAACCACTCCTTGAGGAGTGGGCCTGTGTGAGGTTTATGAAGCTCAACAGGCCAAATGCAAGGTCCTGCACATGGGTCAGGGCAATCCTCAGCATGAGCACAGACTAGGGCATTAACCGATTCAAAGCAGCCCTGCAGGGAAGAATCTAGGGGCGGATGAAATATCGGACAAGACCCAGCAACGCGAGCACGGAGCCCAGAAAGCTACTCATATCCTGAGTTGCCTAAAAAATAGTTCAGCCAGAAGATTGAGGGTGGTGATTCTCCCTGCTCTATTCCACTCTTAACAGACCTCACCTGGAGTACAGCATCCATCTCTAGGGTCTTGAACACATGTACATGTTAAAGCAGGTCCAGATGAGGGCCATAGAAATGATCAGAGGGCTGGAACATCTTTCCTAAAAAGAAAGACTGAGAGAATTTCAGTATATAAAGGCAGCCTATAGGAAAGATGGAGAAAGGCTTCTTAGCAATGGTATATATTGGTAGTACAAGGGGCAATGCTTTTAAACCGAGAGAAGATAGGTTTACATTAGGTATAAGGAAAACATTTTTATGATGAGGATGGTGAGTGACTGGACCAGGTTGTCCAAAGAAATTGTCTACAGTCCATCATTGAAAATGTTCAATGTCGGGTTAGAGGAGGCTTTGAGCAACCTATTCTATTGGAAGGTATTCCTGCTCCTGGTGGGGGGGTTGCAACGTGATCTTTCAAGGTCCCTTCCAACCAAAACCATTCTATAAGTCTATATTTATATCTATATTCAATCTATACCTATTCTATCTATATTATCGCATAGTATTTTTTATAAATATATGCAATGTGGGCCTACGGCTAAATATACATATATATATAAAAATACATACATATAGGCAATTGATACCTAAATTCCAATTTCCACTTTGGATGTTTAGATACAAAGGTCATAGTCATAAAAACCCACCTCAGCAGCTAAAGCCAGAGGTATTCATCTTTCTAGCTATGTTCTTTTTTAAACCTAACCATCCATGAGATATTATACTCTGTTTCTGAATATAGCTAAAAGCAACATTTTATTGGTTAGGTTAAATAGTCTTTTACATTTCTCACGAAAATTTGAAGCTGGTCTATAAACCAACCTTCCTCCTTATGTGAGCTCCTGGAAAGGTTTGAAAATGCTAATGTATTTGACGGCTACACAAAAAATTAAAGGAAATATTACTCACAAAGGAGGTATAGATCCTCCACCCTATACCAAATACACTAAGTAGTAGAGGATTTCCATAGATTCAACCATTTCCAGAAAAGAAGGCTTCATGACATCTAATGATTACTTGGGAAGACTAATATCACTCTGAACATCCACCTTTCCTATTTCCTTCTTTAGCTTTTTTTGATGAGCACAACATGGTCTGTTCACTTGGAGTCATCTGTCTCGGCTGTGTCCCCCTCCCAGATTCTTGTGCACCCTCAGTCTACTGACAGGTGGGGGAGGGTGAGAAACAGAAAAGGCCTTGACACTGTGTAAATGCTGCTCAGCAATAGCAAAAGTCTTGGTATGTTACCAATACTTTCTGAGTTTACGGATCCCAACTATAGGTTGGCACAATTTTCTATGAAGAAAAGTAACTCTATTCCACCCCAAACCAGTACACAAACACAATCCACAGAGGTCAAGATCTGGATCTATCCCTTTTCTCAGTTTTCTAACTCTTGGAATACAGAAGGATGTTCACTCTTCTACAGAAAAGTTGATTGGAGGTATTGTGTATACGCGAGACAGTGGCTTCCATTTTGTGCTGTGTTGTGAACTCCAGAAGAAGTGGAACTCCTGCAGAGACAAGAGATTAGTGATATGTGAGGGAAGCATCTTTGCATTTCCCAGCTCCTACTGAGCTTTTATCAGATAATCAACTTTTGTTTTGGGGGGAAGAATAAAAGAAAACAAAACCAGAAACCAACAAAACATACTAATTAACATATTTATCCTTTAAAAAGTGTTTAAGCCTATTATGGAAACTTTGGAAAGCCCCAGGAGGTACAAGGAAGTACCTCCTTGTTGTGAAATGTAGGAAAATAGTACTTGATATTTTCAACCATAATATTACATTCATGTCTGGAGACAAGTAGAATATCCTAAATATAAAGAATTTCACTCTTAATAGATTGTCTACACTTCTCCTTTTCTCTTCCTGCACCAAATACTAGTGAATGTCTTTGCTAGAGTATTGAATTCTTAATGTGCAGAAGTCCGTGTAGCAAAAGGCCGATACACTTGAAATCAAAACTACATCAAAGAGAGAAGTTTCCTGGGACATCTTGTTCACTATCAGAGACTGATGAGAAATGGTGTTACTGGAAGAAAGAAAAACAAAAGAAGTCCTCGAAGAAACAGCTATAGACTGACCTCTTTCCTCTATGGAGTGCAAACTCATAACACAGGATGTTCTCTGATTTTCAACAGCCTAAAGCACTGAAGAAGATCTCAAGTATCACTTAACGTCGTAAATGAGAGGGTGAGATTTATTCCCATTGCAATTAGAGCTGGATAGACTACTTTGATTAACTTCAGTTGTCATCATGTTGTTACAGACCTGTGTTGTTACAGACCTCCTTTCTTGTGTATATTTATTCTATACACTCAGTCATGTTGCTCTTTGACAATTTTCTTTCTGAAGTCATTTACACACTTAGAGTTACCAAAGCAGGGCATACACACTCTTTCTCTGGAAAAGTGCAGGAGCACTTTTTTGCCTTTCCTGTCTCCAGAGATCTAAAATGAAAGCCTAGAGTTCCTCCATTCATTGTACTGTACTTTAAATAGAGTGTAAAAGTATTGGACTATACGGTAAAACAGCAACAATCTTTCAACATTTTTGCAGGTGTTTCTTCTTATTTCTTAAAGTGCAAGTGAAGAATGCTGAGGACTAGATTGTGTTTTTAGTTTCCACTGTCAATAAAAGATAGTCCATAACTGTGGATGCAGAGTGATGTAAACACTTAACTATAGATACTTTGGGTTGCCTGGCTAGAAACTGACTCCTTCTCAAGGCTGAAGA
Organism: Eulacestoma nigropectus; assembly: GCA_013397775.1. Taxonomy (NCBI): domain Eukaryota; kingdom Metazoa; phylum Chordata; class Aves; order Passeriformes; genus Eulacestoma; species Eulacestoma nigropectus. The sequence goes on from VZTE01002841.1 coordinate 737,725, forward strand.
GCAGCACAGCCATAGTTTGATCAGGGACATTTACCACACAGATTTTCAGAGATCATAAAATTCCCCCAGTCATATAACTTCTTGTCTGCAGAAAATAATTATGAAGCTGCTCTTTTTCAAAAAAAAAAAATTAAAAAAAAATATTAGAGATGAGAAGAAGAAAAGTGCCATGTAACTCTCCCTCTCTGCATTTCTATTGCTCAGTATTTCTATGGATTTTTAAGGACTGTCTTGTGTTTGTCCTCTTTAGGACAATAATTATCCATACATAGAATCATAGAGTCATAGAATAGCTTGGGTTGGAAGGGACCTTAAGGATCATCTAGTTCCAACTCACCTGCTGGAAGCAGGGACATTTTTCACTAGACTAGGTTTCTCAGACCCACATCCTATTTGGCCTTGAACACTTCCAGGAGTGGGAACCTCTGGGCAACCTGTTTGTGAGGTCACCACCCTCATCGTATAACAGGATGATGGTTTTTTTACGCTGCCTATTGTCATTATCCTATTGCCTTCTTCCTTACCTGCTAGACTTCCAACATTTGGGAATTGCTTGTTCCTGTGCCTTTAGCAGGTGATGTTTAAAATGTGACCGGCACTGATGGGCCTCATCACCTGCAAAAACATTTTCCTGGAGGACCTTACTCACCAATCGCCTGAGCAGCCTGAAGTCTTCTCTTCTCACATCCAGAGCTGAAGTTTTGAGGAAACTAGCACTAATAGGGTCCCTGAATCTACTTCATAAGGTTTGGGTTATAATGTACCACACCTGAAATGTTTCTACAGTAATGCAGGAAGAATGAGGAACAACAAGGAGGAGCTCAAGGCTTTGGTCCGGTCCCAGAGATTTGACATCATTGGTATGAGTAAAATCTGTTGGGATGAGTCCTGTGACTGGAGTGCCCTGCTGGATCAGGGGCTTCCAGGTTGTGATGAGGCTCAGGGCCTCTGGACCAGTTCTTGAACTTGGGAACTCTGCCTGTACAGCTCAATATCTGCCCTGGTTGCTCAGTCACAACCACTTGAGCCTGAGTTGTTAAAATCTTCTTCTTCTTCTATAGAGGAAACTAAATAAAATTTCCTTTCCACTCCTCTAGGACACAAAGAGATTTTTACCACTTTTAATACTCATGAGAAAGTGAATGCAGTGCATAGTGGTCAACATTTTTTGTTTGACAGCAGCAATAAGCTCAGAAAATGTGCAGGGAAAACATAGAGGTAAAATTGAGAAGCTGTTGTGTTATTAGACCTCTGTGAAATAGGACTCTGTGGGAACAGCATGGTGTAGAAAGGCCTGAACAGACCTTGCTACCAATTTGCAACATTTTTATTCTAGAGCATGCAAAGATTATGATTATGCCTAGTTCTGTGTACCATTGTCTCATCCCTTGTAGCTACTTAACAACCTTTTTAGCACTGAGATAGTGCAAAACCAGTCAATTTTTTGCAGTCAATTTTTTTTTTTCAAAAATTTTCATAAAAATTGTGACATAATGGTAATATAATCCTAGCTTAAATACTGGAGGCAAGAAAGAAGGATTTATTTTAGGTACGTGAAATCTACTTCAATAATTTTCTTGTATGAGGAAGTGAAACCTCCATGCTTCCAATATTTTAAGTTCAGAAAGCAAACAAATACTACTCTTTTGAATCTAATCCAGTGAAATAAACGCTTTTAGTATTTGTTTATGGTAATGTTCAAAAAATAAAAAAACAACAAATGGCAGTCACTTATTGAGTTGGTCTCCCTGAAGAATCCTCATTCTAGGTCATAGTAGTAAAGAAAGTTCTGAAATGCATGAGATGCAAACATTCCCAAATTAAAAACAAACAAAAAACCAAACCAAAAATAAAACAGCAACAATCTCACAATATAAAATAAAATATCCTTGAATATTTTTGTTATCTATTAGGAAAAACTTCATTAATTTTCCAATAAATTTTATTTTATAAAAAATATCTAATAAGTCTACTAAAAATCTATTAAAAAAGATGGATAAGAATTTTTAAAAAGTGAATTTTTGCATGTGTAAAGTTCTGTCAGGAGCTAAGACACACGCTCCTTCTCATCATCTTTTACATGCTTTTATTTTTTACCAGAATTCAAGACCTGATTTGGGATTTTTTTTTTTTGGTTTGTTGCCTTTTCCTTACTGCTGAATGAGAAAGGAAGAGTTGAAATGTCTCTTATGTCTCTTTTTATGCCTAGTTTTGTTTTTCATGGGGTATTTTGGTTGGCTTGTTTTTTGGTTTTTGGGGGTTTTTGGTGGGGTTTTGTTGTTGTTTTTGGGGTTTTTTGTTTTTTTTTTTTTTTTAGCTGAAGAAAAGGTTCGTTCAGCTTTAACTAGATCATTTCCTATTTGGTGGTTGATTTGTTCTACAGGTTTTTTGTTTGTTTGTATTTGAGTTTTGTTTTTTAACAGTTAGGTATTTATTTTTCCTCTTCTCGGACAGGTGAAGTAGCAGCTGTATGAGGTAGACTTTTTTTCCCCAATTTGACACACAACTGTAAATACAGTGAGTGGACATATCTAATAAAGCTCTTAAAATATTTCCACCTCTTCTGATCAGCAAAAAAGTGCTAAGGGAACCAAGCAAGGAAATAATTTAATTCTTCACTGACATTTTTAAAGTTCACACAATTCAGGAGAGATTCCTAAGGATTGAAAAGCATCAAAGAGAACTTCATTATATTCCTTTAAATGGTCATGAAGGAAAACAGTGAGTTTATAATTTGCTGGGAGAAAATACAGGAACTCTCATATGAGATGTCCAAAGTAAAGTAAAACCATGTTGCTTGATTAAGGATAGTCAACATGGATTCAGACAAGAGAGGTCATGCTTAACTAACCTGCTAGAGTTCTTTGAAGATATTACCGCCACAACAGACAAGGAAAATTCAGTAGATGGTAATATATTTAGATTTTCAAAAGCGCTTAACAAGGTTCCACATCAGAGATTAATGACTAAAACTAAAGAGTCATAAAATAAAAGGTAAAATGGAAGAGTAATGTAAATGTTTCCCTTGATACAAACTGGTTTTCAGCTTGCAAGTAGCTTAGATTGAGGCAGGCCAATAGGTTATTTTTCAGTACTTCCGTTCATAGTTTCTGTTTGTGTGTTTGGTGCTGCAGTTAGGAGCAAAATTTGAGGTGATGGAGGTGGTGGTCTAACTGGAAAGAGAAGAAATACATGAGAAAAAGTGAGAGACAGTTGAGCCATATATAAAAAAAATATTTAAATATTTAAAATAATTTAATATAGGGTGCTTCTGGACAGGCAACTATAATACAGTTAGCAGTGGAAAAGGTACGTAATTGTTTAATCAAAATTTTTTTTGGTGTCCCAGGAAATCATAATGAAAATGAAATACATTTTTTCTTGTTGCATACCTCAGATAAGAATAATTATAGATTCTTCTCAAGTTGTTTGGCTTGAATAGAAAATTGAGGTATAGGCTTGCTGCAGAAAGTTTGAGGGCCTCAATGAAACATGATACCGGGTGAGTTAAAGACCAGCTGCTTTCTTATTTTACATAGCTATTTCAATCAATGTAGAGTAGTACTGCTAGCAACAAAGTCTAACAAAATTTTACTTGCAAATTGTCCTAGAAAAGGCTGGGGAGAGCTTAACGAGATTTCAGATGTTTAATAGAGGAAAGAAAGAAAAGAAGAGAGGAAGTGAAACGAGAAGGGGAAGGAAGGAAGGAAGGAAGGAAGTCAGTCTACATATCTGAGAAAATCCAGAACCAACTAATCCTCATTTATCTTGAAATTTTCCAGTGGTTGTCAAAGCACTAAGGGATAAACTGGATAAACTGAATGCCATTTAAATGCTGCTGATTGTCAAACACAAAATATCAATAAAAATTCTTGAATAAAAGGAGGATGGAGTTTCCACATCAACACAGCTAAGAAAGCAACTCCATATAATTAGAAATGTGAGATAATTTTCTTTACTAGTTTCTAAATTATATCATTATGTACCTTACCAAACTACAATTATGACTTCTTTTTTCTTGTTTTTTGCTTTCCCTTCTTTCTTTTCTAACTAATTGGATAGTAACTCAGTTCATAAAAAATATACCCTAAGTACTAAAATTCATCTCCCATACCTAGCTGCATATTGTTTGCAATCAAAGATAATGTTAGAGTTGCAATAATCTGTTTTCCATTGTGGTATTACAGAATATTATAAACAGAAAATATTTTTCAGTTTTGCAGTTCTACCAGTAGGTGGTACTAGTAGTTTCTAAATTTGATAATAAATGTCTTCAACTTGATTGCTACACTTTTCTGTCACAGCAAGTAATGTGTTTCTGTTCTACTGAAAATAACTTATTTATATTTGATACACTTGCACTCAAGGGCAGATTTTAATCCAGTTATTATTTCTTTCAGTGGTGATGCCTATAAAGTATCCTTTAAAATGCAGTTTAAAATTTGTGTGACAAATAATTACATCTATTAGTTAGATTTCAATTGAAAGATAATATTAAAATACATTTTATAAAAAGTTTTCCGTTTTGCAGCATTTGAATCTTCAAGATACAGCTCAGAATTCAGCTTTAAATTTTTTTAGCAGTATTTGCTGTCAAGATTCAGAGGTGAGTCATTCAAGTAGTCCCACTACTTCTTTTTAATTCAATATACAGACTGCTAAGTCTTGAAAAGCTATCTGTTGTTTTGCTGTGTAGGTCTTTTAAGCATATGGGTGTAAAATAAAATTCCTTTTTTTCCCCCTACGTAGGGGACAGTCAGACCCAAATAGCTGTAGAGACACAATAGTAATGCCTACAGAAAATATTCACGCAAGTCAAGGAAATTTCTATATAAGGCCAGAACACTTAAAGCGTGGCAATAGCAGCACTTCTGGCTTTGTTAGTGGGTGACAGTAGATGCAAGAAAAAGGTTACTTTGTTGCAGGCCAGTTGCCCTCAATGAACTGAGATAAATACCTCCTTGAAACAAAGTAAGTTAAACAGAACATGACGTTTCTTCTGAGAAGTTATATGATTAAAAAAAATAATGAGGAGACGTGGTTAATTTTGGTGGGATTGAAACCTGTTTTCCTTTGGAAATGTCAAAGATTAAAAAAACAAAACAAAACAACCCCAGGAATTACATAACACAATGACAAACTACAGCAACCTTCAAAGGTTTGATTCGACTCATAGAATTGTTGCCACCACATCAATTGTTCTGTCATTGTCATATTCATATAAACAATAATAATTAAAATGACAGAAGAGCATGTACCCATAGTTGTGTGATCAGAAATCTCTACAACAGTGTGAAGAGATTATGGATTCCTAAGTGGAAAGACAAAGACAAGTTTATGTACTTCTTTCACAGTATCTGTAATGTCTTCATCAGGAGATTTACTTCCAAAGTCAGACAGCTTTTCTGAACAGTTGATAGCAGTTCTTGCTTATATATTTATGCCTTTTTATTGATAAAATCAAATAGATTGTGTTCAAGTTGTCTGTTTCTACAGGTGTTTGACAATATCTGGAAAGGATATGTATTAAATTCTGTGTATTCTTTTGAATTTCATGTAAAATAACTGATCTATGATGGGTTACTCCCTTGTTTGCAAACCTTTTTCTGTCTGTAAAGTAAGATTTCTTTTGTTATTTTTATTTTAATTTTCATCATTGCTGATTATTGAAGTAAGAGAATGCCCAATTCTCTCAGGGAACCTCATGGGACATTATCTTCTCACCTGTTCACCATTCACCTGTAGGCATTTGATGGAGGTAACTGCTATGGTTTACATTCACATGTGGTAACCACTTTGCTGCTCATTTTGTTCATGAATGGTTCATGGCCTGAGTTACAAATTTTGGAGGATCCTGAGGTGTGAGTTGTAAAATTTCACTGATAAGCAAGGTAACGAATGTAAGCGTTGAGATAAGCCTGGCTATTGCAGCCTTTCTTCTTGTCAGACTGAATATGCTGCAGAATTTCATAGTGCGTGGGGATTCTTATGCTTATACTAAAAATATATTTGGCTGTAGCAGATAGGAGAATGTTTCATTATCATGTGCACATGTATTTTTTGCATTTGATTTTCAAGTAGTATAATAAGTAATAAGGTTGTTAGAGGCAAAATTATCTAATATTTAATTTCAGAGAAGTAATTAACTCACTCAGAACCTGAAAGGGCAGTGTTTGTGATGTGATGCTGTAAGGATTTAAGTATGATAGTCACCTTTAAATAGGGAATTTGGTCCTTTCTATGACAAGATTTGAAACAGGTAATGTGATATGGAAACATGCAAAGTGGAATATCTGAAGGAACATGGACCAAGATCCTCCCCTACATAAGTGCCTCTCAGGAGTATTCTGGGAGCAAGAAGTAGTAGTCTGTGTGCTGCACAGTCAGAAAAAGAACAAGAACCTTGAATACTGTCAGGGCATTGAGGGCACCACCAGGCCTGACTGACCCTGCCTAACCCCTTCAGGGCTTCCCATACCCTGTCCGTGGTCCAGGTCCCCATGACAGCCTCCCACAGCTCAGCCCAGCCTTGGCCTGTTCCCATCCCACATCCCCAGGGAGGTGCCTGATGCCTGGGGCTGTCCTGGTGTCCCCGGCTGCACTGCTCCTGGATGGTGAGTGGGACAGGCCCTGGCTACCAGACAGACCCTAAAGAACCCTCCTCAACTCCCGAAACCTAGGGAGACCCTGGCCCCTGCAGAGCTCCAGGAAGCACTGAGAGACTACAACAGTCTCCAGCCTGGGACTTGAGCAGAACCATTCCAAAGTGAAACTTGATTCTTTGGCACATGATTTCACTCCAAGTTTTTAATATTCAGTAAAATATAATTTGTTCAAACTGTAATTTGTCATGGAAAGACTAACTTATTCTTTCCTTTCATGGTTAAATTACTGAGGATCTCCATAATGTTTAGGAATTTTTGAGGCATTGAGGTTGATGTGATACCTGGATCCTATTTCCAAGTCTCATGCTATTCCAAAGTCGTGCCAAAGTTGACTAAATGAATCACTGCTAAAGATAGCTGGCAGCAACAGAAATTTAGGCAGCAAGATTAATTTAACACATTGATCCATAATATCAATGCAGACTGAGTCATGCTGACTATTATATTACAGCAGAAAATTCAATTATCTGTTTGGTTCCTTGCTGTTTTCCCACCATAAATGGATATATCTATGTCTATACCCATATATGTAAAAATGTATACAATATCTGTATGTCTGCGTATATACATATATTTTCATTTACATACATCTATGCACTGATATACAGTAGCCTAATATGTGTGTGTACTGATATGTAATAGTGTAAACCTCTAGATTATAACTATAATCTAAAATGGTTTTCCTCCAAATATGCAGGAGATTGTCTCTATGTTTATACCTAGATATATATATCTACAAGCAGAAGAGTCACTAAAAATATTGTGCATGGGCTGCTACTAATTTAGGAAGATACTCAGTGCACCTGAATCTGCGGCAAAAGGGCTGTTATTCCAAGCAGCCTTTAGGGGAGCTTCTAGCATCACTAAATGTCGTCTGATTTAGAAGGGAGCACATCGTTGGTGTTATTTTTTGAAAATATGTTCTTTGGTTGAAAGGTAAAGACTTAATTTCTAAATTGATTTGAATATTTATTTCTTTTTTAAGTTTAGACAGTATACTAGAAAATCAGAACACTAGCAAATTTATGATAAATATGAATGCCTTGACAATCTAAAATTATCACTTTCTGGAGACTAGTCACAAGTACATAAAAATAAACCGTCTATGTTGTAGAAAACACTTGTCAGAATATACACAAATAAATTCAAGTTATCAAGAATGTCATTGAGAATAATGTCCCACCCTGAATAGTGAGATGCATGTACAGTTCTTTGCTTAACCTTTTAGGAATACTTCCATTGGCTCTAAAGCCTAGATTTACTTAAAATGTTTGCAGAAATCCAGCCTTAGTACCTAAAAAGCCTTTTACATTAAGAAAGTAGAAGGCATTTATACTTAAAACATTTTTAGTAGAGTTTATTTTTCATTTATCCTTTCTATAGTTCTGGTCTATGAATTTGTTCTCTATGGATTGTTACTCTAAAATTTTCTGTTCACTTATTTTCTTTTATCACTGTTTTCTCTTCCCCACCCTCCCTAAAATAAGAGCATCAATCTCTTACCTTGTTTTCTGTTAATGTATTTCTTTTTTGTCCTTTTCACCCCAACACTAATATTGTTTCAATTGTTTCAGGTTACATTTTAGAAAGATATATATGTATTGAGAAAAAACATAAGCTTCAGAAAGATAAAGTCACACTGGTTCTCAGAAGGAAAGGAGTGATGTTCCTCAGGAGTTGGTATTGGCACTGTTGCTGTTTAAAATCTGCGTTGGTGACCTGGACTGTGGGATTGAGTGCACCCTCAGCAAGTTTGTCAATGACACCAAGCCGAGTGGTGGACATGTTGGAAGAAGGGGATGCCATCCAGAGAGACCTGCAGGACTTGAGAGGTGGGATGATTCATACCTCATCAAGTTCAACAAGACCAAGTGCAAGGGCACCTGGGCAATCCCAAACACAAATACAGGCTGGGCAGAAAATGGATTGCAAGTAGCCCTGAGAAAGTCTTGGGAGTGGACCAGAAGCTCGACACGACCCAGCAAGATGGGCTTGCAGCCCTGAAAGCCACCTGTGTCCTGGGCTGCATGAAAAGGTGCATGACCAGCAGGGCAAGGGAGAGGATTCTCTCCCTATAATCCACTCTGGTTGAGACTCCCCTTAAGAGCACTGCATTCAACTCTAGATCTTCCAACATAACAAGGACATGGACCTCTTGAAGCGAGTCCAGAGGAGAACCATGAAGAAGATCAGAGGGCTGGAGCACCTCCTCTACGAAGACAGGCTGAGAGAGTTGGTTTTTTTCAGCCTGGAGAAGGCTCTAGGGAGACCTTACAGCACCTTCCAGTTCCCAAAGAAGGTCTAAAAGAAAGCTGGAGAGGGACTTTTTATATGGACATGTAGTGATAGGACAGGGGGGAATGACTTTAAAATGAAAGAGAGTTGGTTTAGGTTAAATATAAAGAAGAAATTCATTACTGTGAGGATGGTGAAGCATTGCAATAGACTGCATAGAAAAGTTCTGCTTGTCTCATTCCTTGAAGTGTTCAAAGCCACATTGGATGGGGCTTTGAGCAATGTGGTCAAGTTGAAGGTGTCCCTGTCCATGGCAGGGAGGTTGGAATTAGGTGATCTTTAAGGTCCCTTCTAATCCTAACCATTATATTATTGTATGATTCTATCATAAGAATATTAAGTTGAAATCTCTACAACTAGTTTTTTATTCCTCAAAAAGAAAATAAAGGTAAGAGTAGTGCAGTCCAGATTTGCAGTAGTTGTTTACATGCAATATTTACTTATATAAGTAATATCCTTAGTTAAAAGATATCTGATGATGCAAAAATGCAGCCAGGATTTTACTGATAAATACAAGAAAAAAAGCTTTAAATTACAGTTGGTTTGGTTTGCTCTTTTTTTCAGTGTAAATTACAATATTTTTTAATGTTTCTTAAAATATTATCTAGCTTCTTGTACTTCTGCTATCCTATAAATGGTTTTCCTATGCTGTGATATCGTATTGTAGAGTACATTTAAAGTCACCAAAGTGTATAAGCATCTAGTCAAGTTTTAAGAATAGGAGAGGTCTGTATAATTTGGATTAGTGAACTCAAGAGGTCTGGTAACATGTTGAAATTTTGAACGTGAGCTTAGCTGTTGTTACATAAGGAATCTTTTCTGTAGTACATCTATTGTGAAGAGATCAAAATCTGTTTAGATAATTTCTCCATAGCATTCCTATATTATGTTTAAGTACATGCAAGTTTGTTTGTTTGTTTGTTTGCTTGTTTTTTTGGTTTTTTTTTGGTTTATAAAACGTTTTTTTCCTAGTTATTTTAATTAAGAGGACAATCATTATAAGAAAATCTTAGTATATTCAGGAATTTCTTATATAAATAAACTCTTCAAAATCTTGGACATAGAACTAAGTTATGAATAATGGTTTTATTTAAATTTAAAGTTTATTTAACACAATAATAAGTTCTTTTATATTAAAGTTTTTTTTTTTTTTTCTACCTAACTATAAGCAGGACATTAATATGTTATTGTGAATACCGAAGAGTAAATAGTGTACATATACTCCTGGTTACAATTAAAAATATTTCCCTTTTTTATTGAATTTGGGTCAATGATTAAAAAGTCCTTGCTAAAAAAAAAAAAGATTTTGTGTTCTGTCTTTGAAAAAATTCAGAGAGAGCATGGCAAGCGGATCTGACAAACAGCCCTGGCAGAGCTTACGAATGCAGTTACATTTAAACGATCAATATAAATATTTAAACAATGTTAGAATCTCCCTACCATTCCTAAAAAGTCACCTAAAATCAATGAACTTAAAGTACAAAAAACACTCAGCAAAATAAGAGCATACTTTATTTCTGATCTGTACTATAGAAATTGTATGAGGTAAACATGTTTCATAATCTTGGCTTTGGCAGCAGAGAGTCTATTGCTGTCACTGACTACTAACTTGAAGAAGACAATGAAAATCTAATTATATAACATAAAGGATTTTTTGACTTATGTTCTTTTTAAGGACAGAACTGCCAATTTGGGTGTTTTCACCTTAGCACTGCTGAGAGGAACCAATATATATGCCTCAACACGTCACAAAAGAGGTGAAGAGAGTTCCTGTAAAAAACTGTGTTGCCCTGTCCCCAGAGAGGCTTCACCTGGCAGCAAGTCAGGGCAGAGAGAGCTTCCACGATCAGACTGCGAGCAGCTCCCCCCACTACAAAGACGCACGCTTGCTGGTAAAGGCAAGTACCCGGATGCCCACGAAAAATGCCTGCCGAAAATCAGCCCGTGAGGCGAAGTTGGGGGAGGAGTTTGGGGGCACATAAAAGCAGCTAGCCGCAACACCATGAGGTCTTTTTGCTTTGGGTCGCTTGGAGGGTCAGCTTGGCCTCTTCTGCTCTCGCCTTTGCGCCCTCTTCCCTGTGGTCCTGTTTCCTTGCCCGTAGCTGCTTTGCCTTGCTGTGCCAATTCCGAGAACTGGCTGGTCACCGTGAGGACCTCGAGCTCTGCAGCCGCCTCCCGCACCCAGCTTCCAGCCGCTGCCCGCAGCCGTCGTCGGAGGCACGCTGCTGCAGCCACTTGGAAATCGCGCCCAGCCCGCCATGGAAGCCACGCAAATGCACCACGGTCCGCAACACCCACGCTCTGTCTGCCAAACCGATGCTGACAGACAGACGGGGTTCTGTGGTAATGCTGTCCCCTGTCTTCTGTTTCTTTCTCCCTCTCTCTCTTTTCTCTCTTCTGCTCCTTTTTCCTGTTCCCCTGCCACCTTTAATAACAACACTCAGTGTTTTTGTTTGTTAGTTTCTTTGTCTTTTTATTTTTTTTTTTAATTTCAGTAAACAGTTCCCAGATATAATATTGCCGTGTTTGTGCTTGATTTTTCGTCAGAAAAATCTATCAGAAGAACCCTTCTCGGCTCCCCCTTTTATAGTGGATGGAACAACTGCTTAGAACCCAAAGCCGAAATCCACTTTTAAGTCAGTACTTCTCCAAACATCATGCATAATGCTTCTCTGCTTGGCCAAGGCAAAACAAGGGGTGTAGGGGGGTTGTTTTGGATTTCTGTTTTTTTTTTTTTTTTCCTGAGAAGAATTATGTCCAAATCCAGATATTTTGACATTTGTAACAATTGTTGCATGTTTTTTGCTGAAATAATTAAGTGTCATAGGCTTTACTAGAATACATATATCTAAGTATAGTTGTGATCTTAGTTATTTCAGCAAGTAAGATTAAAACTGTGGGCTTCAGGAGAGGTAATTTTTTGCCTCTTCTGGGAATCTTCTTGGAAGAATCCATGGGAACAGGCCCTGAAGGGAAGAGAGGTCCAAGAAAGCTAATCTCTTCCAACCTGACCCATTCTGTGACTATTTTAGGACAATTTCTCTCTCTTTGCAGGATCAACAAATTGTCTTTCCGTAGCTACCATAACCACTTGGACATTATTTAAAAGTCTATAAGTGTAGTAATCCATGTGTAGTCAAAGTTATTGTTAAATTTAGGTAGTCACAAAGATAATTGTCTCAAAAAAGTGAGTGACAAATTTTGATGGTTTTGGTTGGGAAAGAATTAATTTTCTTCATAGCAGCTGGTATAGGCCTTATGGTTTAGATTTGTGCTGAAAATGGTGTTGACGATTCAGGGATGTTTTAGCTATTGCTGAGCAGGGCTTACACAGAATCAAGATGTCTTCTGCCTCTCATGCCACTCCATCAGTGAGGAAGGCTGAAGGTGCACAAGGAGTTGGGAACGGACGCATCCAGGACACCTGACCACGACTGACCCAAGGGATACTCCAGACCACATGGTGTCATGTCAACATATAAAAGATGGGGGAAGAAGGAAGGAGGGGACATTTGCAGTGATGGTGTTTGTCTCCCATGGCCATGACACATGATGAAACCCTGCTTTCCTGGAGATGGCTATGTAGCTGCCTGACCATGGGGAAGCAGGGAATGAATTCCTTGCTTTGCTTTGCTTGCATGCACAGCTTTTGCTTTACCTCTTAAACTGCCTTAATCCCACTTCTACTCTTCTGATTCTTTTTCCTATCCAATCGGGAGTGAGTGAGGGAGTGTCTGTATGGGGCATTTTTTTCCAACTGGAATTAAACCATGACAGAAATTAAGTATAAATCACATAGAAATAAGAAATTAATGAGAACAGGTCGCCCAATTATTATACATAAAACGTTAAAATTTTTATAGTATGCATACTTGTGCTGCCTATGGTAAGGGGGGAAGAAGAAAAAGTAAAGATACCTGCAATTTTCTTCCTGGGAGGTATTACAGAAGAACAAGTGAAGCATAAAGTATTCATGATGTAGGAGCCACATACTGTGGCAAGGCACAGAGAATTCTTAATTGAGTCAAGTAAGAAGCAAGCTAAAACACTTAAAAAGCACAGCTTTTTCCATTTAGCTGATTTTTTTTTCCCTTTTCAAGGCACCTGAATTTTGTTTAAGTACCTAACAAAAAACTGCCAACATCTCATTTCACGCTGCATTTGTAAATGACTTCTTTAAGGTCAGAAATAAGTAGCTACTTGTTACCAGAAATCTTATTTAGCTGTCAGTAAAAAGATATCCTAAGAGCACCTAATAAAGTAATAATATTGAATACAGTTCTTAGAGCTTCTGCATGTAAAATAACATTGAATCAGGTACGATGTTTAGCAGTCACTCAGTACCTATTCAGAAGTTTACAAATGGGTTTAGAAGAAAAGTATTTAAGTACTCTATGAGCTAAAGAAAAAAGACGATTATGCACTTCGTAGACTATTATGAAATAACGGAGAGTAAAGATTTTCTCATCAGTTATTTGTGTTTTGGCAGACTTCTTCATATTATTTATTAAAGTCTTGTCCTTAAACAGTTAAAATGTCTAAGGTTAGTACTGTAGGCTATTCAAAAACACTATTTCATTTGTATTATTCTAGTTATCACATAGATCTCATTATTTATTTATTTTTGCTACTGTTTTAAGGCATCAAAATATTTTTTTCCAACCAAAAAAAAATTGAATGAGCTGATGTTACAACAGACAGAACAGGAATAGAGTTGAAACTCCAAGTTTTCATGGCGTGAGAGCATGATTTTACATCCAGTTCTATCATATATCCATGGAGTTAAAGTGACATCCAATTTTTGATCTTGTGAAATAAAAATTTTCTTATTTAGTCCTGTTTTCAATACAGATGGATACTTTTCATATTTTTTCCTGATATTTTTTCTTGAGTATGTTATTCTTCTCTCTACCTTTTCCCCTTACCTCTTTTGTGATGTGTAACAAAAGCATGGTTGCAGTTTCATATTTCTTCAAAATTATTCTTATATCACATACTGCCTATTGTTAAAATTTCACTTCCTGTTCCCGATGGACTCATCATGGCCAGTCTCCATCATCTACCAGTCAAATTATAAAACATGAATCTATTAAATTTCTCTTGTTATTTGTTTCTCTTGTTAAACTTATGAGGAACTATGTCATTATCCTTCTCCAAATTTCAACCTCAAACCTTCTTTGTCATGATGCTTATAATAAACTTGTCAGCATTCAGATTTCTAATAAGCTAATGACATTGACTTTCATAATACCTTCTTCTACTATTTACTCCCTTCCTTCTGTTTCTATCTCTGACACAGTCCCAGGTCAGGGTGTTACCAGTTTTTGGTTTATACTTATAAAGGATTTTACACAAGATGTTGTGGGGTTTTTTGTTTGTTGGTTGGTTGGTTATTTTTTTCTCTTTTTGTAGAATGATATTAATTTCAAAGAATGCAAGTGTCATGGTTTAATCCCAGCTATCAACAAAGCCCCACACAGCTACTCACTCACTCCCTCTCCAGTGGGTTTGGGGAAAGAATCAGAAGGGCAAAAGTGAGAAAATTCATGGTTTGAGATAAAGACAGTTTAACAGGGAAAGCAAAAACTGTGTACACAAGCAAAGAAAAACAAGGAATTAATTAGCCTTCCCATGGGCAGGCAGGTGTTCAGCCATCTCCAGGAGAGCAGCACACATAATGGTTACTTCGGAAGACAAACACCATCACTCCAAGTGTTCCCTCTTTCCTCCTTCTTTCCCCCACTTTATATACTAGGCATGACATCATATGGTCTGGAATGTCCCTTTGGTCAATTTGGGTCACCTGTCCTGGCTGTGTCTCCTCCCAGTCTCCCGTGCAACCCCGACTCCGTCACCAGCATGGCAGTACAAAACGCAGGCTCTTTGTGACCCCTACACAGCAATAGCATAAATATCTCTCTATCATCAACTGTGTTCAGCACAAATCTAAAACACAGGCCTGTGGCAGCTGTTGTGAAGAAACTCTACCCCAGACAAAACCAACACAGCAAGTCCAGTCCATAATAAGTTTTCATACTTTCCATTTCTTCACTACTCTGCTAAATTGTTACCATTTGAAGATAACTCATTAGCTATAAAAGTTTATCCACATAGCAAGTCTGTATTGCCAAGAAAAACTCTTTGAAAAATACGATTTTTCATCTAGAAAAGTATTGCTTTATGTGCAATATGTGTGTCAATAACTCATTTTACATAAGAAAAAAGAAAATTAAAAGAGAAATATATTCTGTAGGCAAAATGCCACTTATATGGTTTTCATTATCATGTGACCCTCAGATGAATACTGAGCTGAAATATTAAACATGTTAATAAGCTGCTTGGAAAAATGTGTATATGAGTGTTTTCACAATATTCTGAGGCCTTCATCTTTCATAATCGTAGGAATATCTTTGAACTTCTGTACCTTTTTATCATCTCTTTTCCTAGAAATTTTTGAAGCTGAAAAAGCTCCAAACAAATATTTTGTGTAGTTACAGCATGGAAGTATGGGTCTATATTTCTTTAAAGTTCAGCTATGAGATGCCTCATATTCTTTCTGAGCCTTCTCCTTTTTGTTGTTCTTTGACAGTATCACACAGCAAAAGTCCAGGGGACATGGGAGGAGACAGTGGCTTTCATCTGATTTTGTTATCAGGCATAAATTTTTGTACAGAGAAAAACCTAAGTAATCCTGAAAAATAGGAAAGGAGGAAGATGCCTAGATTTTGTATGGGTAGTTGAACCTCCAAGTTGTTTGGCAGACCACAATACCTCTTGGAACATTAGCTGAGTTTCCTTGTTCAATCGAACGGGTGTATTAAACACAGAACCTTAGAATCAGAGAACAGCTTGGGTTGGAATGGACCTTGAAAGATCATTTGGTCCAAATTTTTGTAAGAAAGGAATCTGAGTTGAGATCATCACCCTGTCCAACGACATCTTGAAAATCTACAGTGATGGAGACTCTACCACTTCCCTAGGTTTTTGTTTTTTTTTTTTTTTTCCAGTGAATGGTTGCTCTCACTGAAAAAATTCTGTCTTGTTTAAAGATAAAACCTCTCCTGGTGCAATTTGTACCAGTTTTCCCTTGTAGTCTCTGAAACTCAGTGAAGATGAGAGCCGCCATTGTCTTTGTAGCCACATTTTAAGTACTGAAATACCATGATTAGGTCCTCCCTGAACATTCTCTTCACCACAAGAAAAGACCTAACTCCTTCAGCCTTTACCCACAGGGCAGTGTCTCTAGCCTTTTGATTATCTTGGTGAAAACATATCAAACTATTCACCCTACTAAACTATTCACACCTATATACTTTCTGATCTCCATAGGATTCTTATTTAATCACCAAAATAAAAGAGACAAATATCACCCCAGGATCAATTCAAAGGCTACAATTCTCATATCCTAAACTGACTTTTGAAACTGCTGCTTTCTTGATATATGCATGTACAAGGGAAATTCAGTCCAAATTACCATGATCCTCTAGATCCTCTCTTGCTCCTTTCCATGTTCTTCTATTAAATGCCTGTTAATGTTTTAATACCTCCTTGTTACACCAAAGACCCATCATAAAACTAATCTATGATGCAGATGTCTCAGAAATTTTTGCCTGAGAAGAGAGGAAGGAACAGGAGATTCATTAACAAGCAGAATAAGTAAAGAAAAAAGTAAAAACTGTGAACAATGGTGCTGCCAAAGCAGTCATTGTAGCTGGAGCTTTCTAGCAATGAAAAAGATACGACGAGATTTAAGAGAAGATAATCCCTTTTTTTGTTAAGGCAGGAGAAGTTGCTGAACAGAAAGTTGCTTTATAGATATTTCTAGACATATATACACAAATACTTACATATGTATGCAAGAATACGCATGCATACATATATATATACACAGAGCAAAGAGCTATGAGATTATATTATTTGAAAATATTACATTTGAAGAGGTAAATCAATTTCATATATGCATTTTTTTAATAACAGAGAAAAGTGACTGAAACATTAGAACAAATAAAGCTCTTCATCTGAGCAGACAATTTTGGGGAGCTTGTGGAATTCATGGGCCAATTTACCTCAGCACAACTATCCTGACTGTCAAAATACTGATTGTCTAGTCTAAACGAGCTGCCTTGGATATTCCTCTAGTAAATGGAGACAGATGGCACAACTCACGTTTTAGAAATATATATATGAATGCCATCCCCACTTCAAAAATTTTTTTGCAGAACATTGGGATTTTAAAAGCATTGCTTCAAGTCCAAGCTATTATCTGTGTCACATAGTAGCAAATATTAAACCTGTTAATTGAAGACCCCAATTCAGAACGCAATTCAAATATTTAATACTAAAAAATACTAGAAAGTTTAAAAAAAATATAGGCTATTGCACTATATTCCATTTAAATTGCTACCGGTTGAAAGCCCGATCAACACCAAGTCTAGAACCAGAAAAAAAAACCTATGATAACAATTAAAGTGGAATGATTTTTGAGTTCTGAAGAACAAAATTAAATAAAAATATGAGCAGATACCCTGGAGCACTTAAAATACTTTGCAGATGATTAAAACAGTTAAAGTTTTTTGAGTACAATACCATTAATTATGCATAATGGTGAAATGTTTTTGCAAAAGACAGGAGTCTTTCATGAAGTTAATCCTACCTATGCACTCATTGTGGCTCTGGAGAGATGCAGAAATTAAGGGTCAAATAAAGCTTCCAGCCGTAAAAGGCTAAAGAAAGATGGCATGGAAAATAATCCTCTAATTATTTTAACAGAGAAGGAAATGAAAGTTCCAAAGGACAAGATAGTAGTCAGGAAAAGACTAAAACTGAGTTATTTGAAAGATGCGGAATAGAAAAACTTAGTTGAGCTACTTCTAACTGCAAGGTAAGAAAGCTTGACTGGTGTTGTCAGCAGTTCTGCTGTCATGATTATGAGGCTGTGGGACCTAGTTGAGTATGTCATCATTTTCTTAATTTTCTGTGTCTTTTGCATCTGTATTTTAGTTTCCTTCCTGCCAGAGTACCACGGCAAGGATGGACGGTAGACAAGTAGGCTTTCCCTTGACAAGTGAAAAGGAAATATATGTTGTATGGGGGACCTGAAAGGTACCCATGTCTTAAAATTTTGCTTGATTTTCCAGAAGCTGATTGGCCTCTATAGACAATAAAACTTGTCATTGATACTTTTCATCTGTTCTTTTCTTAGAGTTTTCTTTCACAGACAAATAATTTATGAAAACTTGAACAGTATTCTAACTTTCAAGCAAAAATTCAGATTGATTTCCTAACTAAAATTAAGATATTTCTATACTCCAAAGATAGCTAAGCCTGATTCTTAAGCATCTTTCCCTGATGTGAGGTACCTAACTTCATTCTAATAACAAAGTGTGGATACCACAAATACTGAGGTATTCAGTGAATCAGTTGTATAAAATCTCAACACAATGCAGAAGTTGATAAAGTTTTATTCCAGTTATGTTTCAGGGAAATTCTGCTTAACTCCATATGATTAAAAAAATCTATTTTTTTATTAAAATGTATGAGTACCCGATAAGAAAATACGCACATGAATTGAATGATTAGTTTTATATTAACACTAACTATATATTAAAAAAAAAAAAAAGAGAGAGAGAGAAATGAGGCCATAAAACACATCCTAATGAGTACAGTAACAAAAATGTCCTGCAAATAAATTGGGGCACAGCAGGAAGGACTCTGTGCATAAGCAGCAGGCTCCTAAAATTGATCATCTGTCTTGCTGAAAGTTAATGGAGCTCTCTCAATATAGAAACAATATAGTCAATCATGCTTCGTAGTATAATTAACTACTGACTGAAGTTGGAATGAGTTGAAAATATTTCATGGGTATGGCAGAAAGACTAGCAGAGTTGATGATCTTCCTGGTTCTGTAATACCAGTGGGAGATGTTGAATGTCTGTAGTGAGATACTGTGTACCTATGCTGGGAACAGTGTTAAATTATTTTTACACCGCTAAGGAACATGAAAATGTAACCCTGCCTCTTCCTATACTGTTACTACTGGAGTTTCAAATCATATATTATGACATGGATGTTTATAAAATCCACATCTGAATTTTAGCTGTGTTACTTAGTCATGATGAGGAAATATAATCTGTCAGGAGTGCCATTGAAATTACTGATAGCCTACCTCCTGGTGATTTAGAAATACAGGTGTCAGTATGTCTGCAGAAAATCAAACAAGAGGTAATAATAATGAGCTGTATTTGAATCAGAGAATATCCAGAGTTGGAAGGGCCCCACAAGGCTCATTGAACCCAACTTTTCAATGAATGGCCCATATGGGGATCAAACCCACAACCTTGGTGTTATTAGGACCATGCTCTAACACAGTGAGCTAATCTCAGTGTCATAACAAAGTTAGAGGCAAATTTAAAAATAATCTAAGAAAGAGAATGTTAAACTACTATGATGATGTATACAAAGAAATGGGACTTCATCCTGGAGGCATGAAGTGCCTCTGAAAGAAGCATCGAGTCCAGTAGGAGTGTAAAGTCACTACTTTCCTTTGGTGTAGGCCCGTGCAAAAAAGATGTCTCAGTGTTGTTAAGTGGATGAAAGCCGGGATGAAACTGATTGCATAAATTATATCTGTTTTTTCTAACTAAGCTATAGTTGAGCATTAACTACTTTTGAGTCACCTTTGTTAATAACTGTAGTTTTGGAAATTACTAAGCAAGTTTTCAGGATTATCTCTTATTTCCTTTAGATTAAGTGAACCATATTTTCCAAGGATCAGAAGCAAAGATTTTTCATTTTCTTTTATTTTATTTTTTAGTAGCATGGGACAATGTTGTGAAGAATCAGTCTTGAAGTAGTGATAATTTATTATCACTATTTTCAGTATATTAAAATAGCACAGGACAAGGACAACCAATCTACCAGAAAGCAAAAGCCTGGATCAGTTTTCTCATTTTCAGTGATTACCAGCAGAGATGATAACACAAATATCAGTTAAAAATATCAAGCTTTAGGAAGAGTTAGAAGGGCCAGCTCAGAGGCAGTGCTGGTAGTACACTGGTAGAACATTAAGCATTAATCAGGAACCAGTACTGTGAGGACTGTGACTGCTTTGGATTTCAAGGCATTAAGGTCACACTTACATTTTCCTGGTAAGTAGAAAGACAGAATTAGAAAATTCTACTGTAACATTGTGTACATACCTTCCTTGTAGTGGCATATAAACATAAGCTATGTGTGAAGTATCAGAATTGTGCAGGGTATTGATTGATTAGCCATGAAAATGTGAGAGTGAAATTTACTGAAGTAGCTAAACGTCTTTTCTAAGATATTTCTTGCTATAGAAAAAGTGAGTGATCTGGTCTTCTTACTGCATATTCCCGTGACTGAAGCAGAAAAATATATTTTTTTTGTATTATCAGCTAATTACAGATATGCATCATAGCTTTACAATAAGAAGAAAATTATGGCAGAAAAACCTTATCAGCTAGCAAACTGCACTGAAGAAGACTTGAAGAGCTCAAAGGCAAATATAAGCTAAAGCTGAATAAGATATCATACAGAAGTTTGGTTTTGACATATAAAGATTATATAGGATGCAGTCATCTTCATTTTCAGAACCAAATACCTAAGACCTAACATCTAAGAAAGCAGGTATCTGAAGACATAACAATATCTACAAAGCTGAACACAGCATTAGAGGTTATGTTATCTATACTTTTTTCTCATAGAACAGTATTATTTCAGCTGTTTTGATTATTGTGTCCTACAATGTTCCTAATGGAAAGGCAAATGTAAGTCACTTGGAAATAAAAATTATACGTATATATATACATATATTAGTTATAGACACTTATAGATCCATAAAAGATGGTACAGACCCTGAAAACATCACACTTCATACTTTGCCTCTTCACAAAGCGTTCTATTTTGTATGACTTCAAAAAGAAGAGAGCATTACACAAGAAAAACCTAAAATTGTCTGATCCAATTTTGGGAATCTTAGAGAAATCTTCTAGTATTCATCATTCAGGGAGACTTTTTTCTTGGACTAAGGTTTGTTTTAAAGACATATTATAGGCAATGGAAATTTTATTATTGACAAGGAAAAATTTATTGATACTGTATGAAAATTATTTTTGCGACAGTATAAGTTTTATTTCATAGAGTTAAGAAGAAATAAATATATTATAGTTCTTGTCAGTTTCCTTCTTCATTCATTCCTCCTAGTGACCTTGAAACGCATATTCTTCCAAGGACTTCTTGGATTTCTAATTCCTCTACCAACATGAAACTGTAAATCAAAGCCCTCAAAAGTTGCCTAAGGACATAAGGAAGGCATAGTTCTCTGAGAAGACGTGGGAGAGAATTCCTAACTTTTAAAGTCCCTTTTCTTGACTTCAAAAAGAAAAGGACAAAAAAAACCCAACAACTTTATGTATCATTGGCATTAATAAATGTCATTAAACGGTTTAAGACTATCATTAAAAAATTTAAGTTTCCAAAAAAAAGTGGGTCTGAAAATTATAGAAACATTTTCTATAATTTTTCACTAATTTTCTTCATTTTAAAGTAAAAATTGCAGGTCATGAACCTAAAGGTCAAAACCCACAAACTGAAAAGGTGGTGCTTTTTTTTTCAGCATAATAACTTGTGTTTCTTGTTCAAATGGCCTTGTGTAATACTTGCTGAAATCGCAGAGGGTTTTTTCATTGACTTCGCTGAAGAATGTTTGGGCCTTGAATTAGAATAAGAGGTAAATATGACAGTATATTGCAGGAAGAACCATTGTATGAAAAAAAAAAAGAAAAGAAAAGAAAAGATTTTTCTGTCAAGGTAGAGCACAGAAAATTGTAAAACATCTTTTAGAAAAAAACAGTGCTTAGTTTGCCTTTCTCTTTAATTGTCTTCTGTTCATACAAGCATATTTCTTATGTTCTTTAAGTCTGCATAGGTGTACTGCAAGACTAATTATGTCCTGGTATTAAATACCCTAAAAAGACATATTATGACCTTAAACATATAAATACCAATTCATATCTTATTATGAATACTATTTATGCCATATTTTGCCCTGAAGTGTGGACCTTCAGTCACACAGATTTCTAGGTCATTTAAATATGCTATTCCATCAATAATTATAAGTTCAGTGTCACTACCCTTGAGGCAGTGATTCCTTTCAATTCAACACCAGCTGGTTTTTTTCTGTTTTAAGGTAGTGAATTTATGTTAGAATTGTTAAAAGGGTTTAGAAAATTATTCAGAAGCATATATGGGACAGTATAATGTTTTTAAAACCCTCTACACAAAAGCGAACTAAAGCATGCAAAACTTTAAAGTTTGAGTGACAGTGCAGTAACGAATGTGGAATAGGTAACAGGTCTCTACCACAGGGAAAGGAGTGTTATGGTTTAACCCCAGCCAGAAATTAAGCACCACACAGCTATACCCTTAGTCTTCTCTGGTGGGTTGGAGGAGAGAATCAGAAGGATAAAAGTTAGAACACTAATGGGTTGAGATAAAACCAATGTAATAAATAATGCAAAAGCCACCCACACAAGCAAAGCAAGACAAGGAATTCATTCACCACTTCCCACAGGTAGACAGGTGTTTAGAGACGTCCAGGAAAGCCAGGCTCCATCAAAAGTAACAGTGACTTGGGAAGACAAACACCCTCACTTCTTCCTCCTTCTTCACCCAGCTTTTTATGTTGAGCATGATGCCATACGCTATGGGATATCCCCTGGGTCAGCTAGGGTCAGCTGTTCCTGCCATGTCCTCTCCCAAATAATTGTGCTCCCCCTGCTTCTTCACTGGTAGCATGGGATGAAAGGTAGAAAAGGGCTCGAGTCTGTGTAAGCACTTCTCAGCAATAACTAAAGCATTCCTGAATTATCAACACTGTTTACAACACAAATTCAAAACATATCCTCATACCAGCTACCGTGAAGATAATTAACTCTATACCAGTCAAAACTAGGACAGGGTTTTCCTAGGGAACTACTTTTTTCATCTTAAAGTAAAATGCCATTAGAGCTGCAGTGGCAGCTATGGATTCTTGAATCTACTTAAGTGCAAAACGAGCTCTACATGCTAAGAGTGGATTTACATGATTCATTTGAGTTGTTCAGGTAGTATCTTACAAAGATTAACATCACAAACAAAGTCTACTATAAACAGCTGTCATTGCACAACAAATCTAGACACAATAGGCTTTATGTAGTCAATTCATTAATTACTGTTCATTTGTAAGTGCATGAATACAGCATACAAAGTGCATGGTTACAGTATAGAAATTCTGTCAAATGTAATTTTAAATATAACTGTCTTTTTAATCATAAGTACCTATTATGGAGTCATCATAAGCTTTCTCCAAAATGTAGGACTGGCTGTGCCATCTAGTCACACATCTTGCCAGGAAGAATGAATATGGTCTTTGGCCTTCATATTTATTCCTCAAAGTACACCTATGACACCATAATGGATATACCCCTCACCATGCCCTGACTTCAAATGGAAAAATAATTAATTTGGAAAAAAAAAAGTCAATTAACACAAATGAAATTCAGACAAAACAGACTGTAGCCTATAGGTGGCAAATCACTGCAACTGTGAAGGAAATGAGAAAAGAAAAGTGATATACAGCTGTTCAAGACAGGTCATTTTGTAAACAGATAAGGCCAGAACTCAGCGTCTTCTCTCTATTGCAGCAGATGTTCTACTGTTAGAAAAAGGCATTTAAGTGAAACAAGCTGTATGCACTCACAATTGACTAGGGTTTGGGTTAGTTTTCAGACCTAAGCCTCTCATGACAGCTGAGAGACCATACAGTATACAAGATTTCTGTATGACTAACTGTAATGACACAAGACCTAAGGAAATCTGAGACTGCAAATTGGCAGCTAGGGGACACCCTGTAGCATCTACAGTTCATTAGATGCCTAAGCTTGAGTGACTGAATCACACTGTGGTATCCAGTCATCTCTGCGACAAGAGATGCTGTTTTTTCTAGTAGAGGATGATACAAGACAAGGTCTCTCCATGTGGACTAGACCAGGTTTCCTGACAGGAAAAGAAGAAACTGCACATAGTGTGTGATTATCCACTCTGTGAAACAGCTCTCCCTGCCTTATCTTACACTAAGAATTTGGAAAGCAAGAGGTTTGTTTCCCCAGGGTGTTACCAGGGCCTCTGGGTGTTGTATGCTGTGCTGAGGAAGAGAGAGAGACCAGGTACATAGGAAGTTCACACAGAGGGACACCAGAACATTGGCATGCTCTTTGTCATAGGCAAACTATACTGTGTACTTCATCACTCATAATATTAGTTGAAAGCTCTTTCATGGTACATAATGATTCTATGCAACAATATTCTTATTCCTCTGTGCTCAAGAAATTAGTTAAGCCAGCCTTGACAACTAGTCATTCCACTTGAAAGTAAATTGAGCATTCTAACATGGAGAAAAAGAACACAGTTGTTTTTTCATTTATGTACATATATATGTGTATATATAGGAGAATTTTCTTACTTTAAAAGCTTTTTTTCCTTTTCCAGTTCTAACATTTGAAATGTAAATAATTCTAAAATATTTTCCATTGAAGTAAGAGTCTGATGAAGAATGTCTGGCAGCAAAATGTTATTAACATCCATAGAAAAATGAAACACCCAAACCTACTCTATTTAAGATCATCAATATAATGTATTCATTTGCTTCCTCCTATCCTACTTCAAAATTATTTTGTTACTTTTTTCATATTATTCTGTCTGTATTTGAAATGCCTTCATTCCTATTCTGTGCATTTACCTTATTCTCCTTTTGTCATCTGTATACAGCTCTTCAATAGAAAACCAGGGTGATATCATGCCCGTACCATGTTGCTGCCAGCTGGCTCAGTAGGTTCAAAGGCCAGCTTCAAAGGACTAGTGAGGGTTTTTTTATTTTGAAGCACTTCCAGATCCTTTCATTGGAGCAGAAACACAGTAGGGTACCTCTACTTGCAAAACAGCCAGATACTGAATATACAAAATTGTGTCTGCAGACACAGTGGGCCTTATACAATTTTCGTATGTACGCAACTGTTGACTTCAGCAGAAATTTTCCTGAATTTGCGAAGTGTATGTGAAAGCACATTCCAGTCCAGTAAGCTTATGAAGCACTAAGGAAAGAAACGCAGGTGTCTAATATTCTTGCATCAGATTATTTCTTTCTTTTTGTTCGTTTTCTCTCTTTTCCCCTTTTGTTGTCTTCTCTCCCCTCTCCATGATCACTGTGGTTAAGCAAAATTTTATTTAGGTTTTTTGTAATTGCAGCTCACCAAGAGCTTCTCCTTTCAATAAGAAGTTTTGTCTAGATTCAGCCTTCACTCTCATACTACTGTGACAATAAGTATTATTAATGACATTTCTTCAGAAGTCTTGATCTAAGACTGCCATCTTGACCAATCAAACATGAAAGAAATATTTTTAAGGGAAATAAGCTCTGAATATACATTAATTTAGAAAGACTACTTTGATCAATACTCAATTCAGACATTTCACACTGAAGTTATATAATGGAAAAACAGATTTCGGTATTTTTCTCCCAGAGAACTTGCATAGATCTGATACTTTAATACAACGGGTTGTACACAACCAAATGACTTGAACTGCTCTCTGATCTCTGCTAATAGCTAGAATAGCTAGATGATGAGAAGAGCTTTAGTAATAGCATAGATGAAGCCATTATTTCCAGCATCCATCCGTAAGAGATGGTTTTCCAACTTCATTTAAACCATTCTACTTAACTACAGTCAATTTGTATTTTTTATATGAATTTCCTAATCACTTCCTAAACCAGCTTATACTTCTCAGGAACCAAAAACCTCCTGTGACCGTGAATTATGCAAATTAATTATGCATTGTGAGAAAGAAATTTTTGTGTTTGCTCATTCTCTTGTTTTAATATTTCCTTATTATTCCATTTGAAGTCATGCTCTTCCTGCACTATCAAAAATAACAGATAGTCATGCTTTATTCACCTTTTCCATATAAGCCCATATCTGATAAATATGTCTGTAGTATCTATGACTACTCACATCTCTTTTCAGGTAAATATGTTCTAAAGTAACAAAAAGTTGAGTCATGATTCATGATCTTGAGAAGAAACACAAAAGTGTTTGCCTCTATGATGGAAAAGTTGTAGAACCACTTCTGTGGCAAGGAGCAGATTCTGAATATAAATATACCTCAACAATCTTATATGATAATACTTAGAAACCATGCACAACATTGGGTGGGAGGGATTATTCATGTACCAAATCAAGCTTAAAACATCATTAAATGTAAGAATGGTGTAAGACAGGGGACAGACATGATCACTTAGAGAAAGATGAGAAAGATGTTTTCATTTCATGGTAAAGCTTAAAGGTAATATTAATACTATATTTCATATATCAGATATTTTTCTTACCTCTAATTTATGAAAATAAGCTTTGCACATATTTCATTAGTCTTTGTTTTGGGGACTAAGATCATCCAGTAAATTTCTTTAGTACTGAATAGTTACTAGTCTTGTGGATAGTCTGATTATGACAGTACCGTTATAGAGGCTCGGTGACTTTACTGCTGCGGTAAAGCATTAATGGTTTACTCCAGCACCATATTCCATATGTCTAGATTTCTGCAAAGTGTTGTTATTGGGGTTTGGATAGGCCAATTTTTTATTAGATTCAAAGATTCATGGATTTTTTTTCTTTAAAAACACAATTATTATGAAATGGGTAACATACAGTTCAGCCTGCCATTTCTCAGCAAGAATATGTTTTGAAAAAGAAAACTAAGCAGAACCAGTGCATTTTGAAGCTATTTTATTCATTCTGTATTTCTGCAGTAGTTGTGGTGAAAAGTAATATTCTAAGGTGTAAAGAGAAATATAGAGAACTGGTGAGTTGATTTTTCATATATCATATTTATTCCTATGTATTTTTATTCCTTCTGTAATGAAGTCTGGTTTCAATCATTTAAACTATGTAGCAACTCCAAAAATTTGGACATCACTTCAGAATTGCTCTATTCTGAGTTGATTGATTACAGGTCCAAAAGCCATACCATTAACAAGGTATGGCTAATCACGGCTCCACAATCACTTTTTCGGATACAAATAGGGTCGGATGAGTCAGCCTAATGTA
This sequence comes from Eulacestoma nigropectus, assembly GCA_013397775.1. Taxonomy (NCBI): domain Eukaryota; kingdom Metazoa; phylum Chordata; class Aves; order Passeriformes; genus Eulacestoma; species Eulacestoma nigropectus. Next base: position 764,846 of record VZTE01002841.1, read on the forward strand.
CGTAACTGAGGTCACATGGTTTCTTACAGACCCCTCTTCTGTGGAGCTTTACCAGCCGTGTGATCTGTTTTAAATACAATACAACAAAACACTTCAGGACCCACAACTGTGTTTCGAAGTGCTATTAGAGATTTACTGTTTCTCATCATTTACTTACAGAAGGAAAAAATGCCTTCTAGTTATATATCACTCCCTCTCCTCATGTACAAACTTGGCATTCAGACTGTATTGGCAGATTCACATAAATATGTCCATATTAAAAATTGGTGACAGTCAGCTTTGGTGAAAGTAAACGTATCGTGACATCAGCTACAGCAGTCGTAATTCACAGCTCAGTTGCATTCCAGAAGCTGTAGATAGATGATTTTTTAATGGCACTTCACTTAAACCAACCTGTTTCAGTGATTTTACTGTGACATGCACACACACACACACACACACACACACTCTCTCATACACACACACACAAGTAAAATTGGGTATCCATGGCAAGATTTTTTGCTGGCAGAGGGTCTTCAGGGGCGGCTTCTGTGAGAAGACACCAGAAGCCTCCCCCACATCAGGCAAAGCCTCCCCCACATCAGGCAAAGCCAGTTCAAGCTGCCTCCAGGACAGACCTGCTGCTGGTGAGAGCTGAGAAAATCGATGACCTTGGTAGCACCCATTTGGCAACATATTTCAGAAATGTAAAAAATGTTGTGCAACAGCACCTGGAGAAAAGAGTAACGTTATGTGAGAGGAGTAGCCCTGCAGACATGAAGGTCAGGTGTAGCAGGTTTGGTTCACTAACTGGACAGAAACACCAATTTAGTGTAGTGGTTTGATCACATCTATCTTAGACACCTCTATTTTTGCAGCCTGATCCAGGAGTGGAGTTCGAACCCACGCGGACATGCGTCCATTGAATCTTAAAAGCTTGTCAATCAACTCAGTTTCAACTCATTACATCAGGGAAGAAGGACAGGGAGAAGGTACTCCGGCACTGGAGCAGAGATTCCCCTGCAGCCCATGGTGAAGACCATGACAAAGCAGGCTGTCCCCCGCAGCCCATGGAGTTTCATGATGGAGCAAATATCTTCCGTGCAGCTCATGGATTATTCCACTCTAGAGCAGATGGGTGTGCCTGAAGAAGGCACGCTCATATAGAATGCGTCCTGCTCCTGGCAGGACCTGTTGTTCTGTGGAGAGGGGGTCATGCTGCTGCAGATTTTCTGTCAGGACTTGTGATCCTTGCTGGGGACCCGTGCTGGACCAGAGAATTCCTGAAGGACTAGTTTAGTCAAAATTTGACTCTTTTCTGGACTAAGAAAATATAAAATTAATAGAATCTTGGTATCCAAGGTCAATTTTGGGAAAGATAAAGCCTAGGAGAGTTACTAAATCTTATGTTGTTGCCTTCTTATGTCTTCTTGTAGGCTCTGTATCTTCTGATGGAACCAGCTCACTTTCAGTGTAACACCAATTTAAAAGACAAGCTGAAAACCAAACAATCCACAAGAAATTGTTGTTACAACTGATCTAAAAGATTTTCTTTTGAGCTGGTCAGGAAGAGACAAAATACTCTCACTTTGCTTCCCTGTGTTTTCACTGGGGTTTATACACTTTAAAATATTGAACATTGGCTGAATAGCATAGTTTCATTCCTCAGCAAGTCTCAAATTCAAACGATTGATTTCAAAAACATAGGTTTTTATCTCAAATGAAAATGTGTTTCATTGGTACTCCTCCAAAGATGCAAATAGCAAAATAATCAAGAAAACTGATTTTCTATAAATTGTCTATAAGATTCATTATCAAAATATTTCTGATTTTTTTCTCCATTGTTTGAAATCCAATTTAATTTCATTTCTTTTCTTTTTCTCACATTTTAGTCTTATTCTTTCATTTTTCTGTTCCTGCTTCAGACTTTAACAGAAATGAGAATGTCTTGGATTTATTTTTATTTTGTTGTAATTGCTGACAAATTTTCTTCAGCTTATTCTGCGTATTTTGTAAAACTTTAAAGGAGCAAAAATACAGTTCCATTGTTACTTTCATTTGCTTCTTGTCCTAAACTGAAGAGTTTTGAAAAGTCAGTGATAAATGAGGGGGAAAAAATAAGAGGAAAAAGCACAATCAAAAGACAATCAATTTTAGTTCTTTATGAAATCCTGTGAAATTTAAAACATTTTGCATGAAGGATTTTCAACAGGTAAAAAGCCCTAAAACATAAAAACTTGTTCATAGTATGTTTGAATATAAGAGATCATTAACTATATTACAAGAAATGTATTGAATTTATTAATATCAAACAGATTTGGGAAGGCAAAGTATGAGAAAATGAAAAATTCTTAATTATCATTCAAATTAATAATTTGCTTTTGACGTCTCATCACATTTTCTTTCAATGTTGCCTGTTCTCACAGTTTTATCACCTTGTAAATCTCCTTCCCAATAGACTCAGGGGGGTAGTAAAGTGCACCGTGTCCATACTTGGTCACTTTGCTCAAGGCAAATCCCTCTAATTCAGCATTTAATCTCTGAAGGTGACAATATACAGATGTCTGCAGTGGATACTTTGATGCTGAGAGACTGGGTTTCTACATCCTTAACAAGAAGGCTAAGGGAGATCTTATTGATGTCTTCATGGTATGGTACAAAGGGCACCTTTTCTGTAAGGCACACAATAACAGGACAAAAAGTAGTGAATACAATTTGGAACATGGAGAATTCCAATCAGATAGAAAGTAAAGGTTTCTTTGTTTCTTCACTCCTTTACTGAAGTTTTTTGTTTGGTTCTCTTCCTTTGGTTGGGTTTTTAATCATGAGGATGGTTAAGCAGCAGGTGTGAGCTTGCCTACAAAGACTGTGACAAAATCTTGGGTTATCTGGTCTGATAGGAACTGCTTCAAACGGGGGAATTGGACTAGAGAACCTCCAGGGGTTCCTTTCAACGTAAATTATTCTATGATTTATGGATCTATGTTTGTTCCAGAAGTTGTACAGATCTACAACTTAGTGATGAAGAGCCACTTAATTTAACTTCATCTTTTCACCTAACAGTGTCATCTCAAGCCCCTAGAGTTTTTGTTGTAATAAAAATCCATATTAACCTCTTCTGTAATTTCTAGTATCTTTCTAAGCTATCTTTTTTCTGAACATTGAACGATCCTGAATTGCTCAATTGTTCACCGCATGGAAGGAAGATCTCTCTGATCATTTTTTTGCTATTGACTGCTTTTTCCTTCTCATATGCCTTGTTTTTTAGTGGAAGGGTAGTACATGCAGACACAATTTGTAAGGTGTAGATACTACTCTGAGTCTACTCTTTGCAATAAATACGTCTCTTCATTGTCCAGTCTTTCTGGGAGAGATAACTTCACTGACTTTTTCTTTCCACTGTTCTTTATATTTTCTTTGCACTACTTAAAATGAAAATGATATTGAATAACGTATTTTTATGTGCAATTTGTTATTTTATTTTCCTGCATCCTTAATTTTAATTTTACTTAAAGCTGGTTTAAGTTATTTATAACTTTGTTTCATCTATCATTGTTTTTTCTGATGTTAATGTACTTTTATTTCCTTTCTTTCTACAAATTTTAGAATGCATTGTGTAAACTCATGCACCCAGAAAAAATGTGAGTACTGCTCTTGGCATTCAACTCTGAAGGAAAAAAAATTGCTTTTCATTCTTCTTTTACTTTCATGTTAACACCCACACAACATTGTGGCAGCAAATGTTAGGTACATCTTAAGTTCAATCTGTCTCTTTCTTTAATATATTTTTAAGTGTTTATTTTCAGCAGACTTCTATTATTCTGCCTTGACAGACAGCTTTTTCTTGAGCTTTTCTCTGTTAGTTTCATCAATGGAAATATCACCTTCAACCTTTTGAAATGTGTGTTACCTACTCACCTTTATAGATCAGGAGTTTTTTTTTTCCTTTCCTGAATGTTTTGTTATCTTTTGGTTCAAGTAAAGCTCTTTTCTAGGTCTAGTTAGGAGGCTGTTTAGATGTCTATATTCTATACATTAATAAACAAATAATAGAAAAATACAAATCTGACAAAAAATGCCTACCTTCTATATATTTTCAAGGTGAACTTGCCCTGAAGCAATGCTCCTGCCTTTACTTGGAACCCTTTTATGAACTATGAATACATTTGTGGAATATATCCCTCATTCTTTTTTACTTAGAATTTATTAGTGACATAGAACAATGTCCAACACTTTTTCTGTTACAACCAGTTAAGAGCAGGTTGGCTTTGCTTTCAGATTGGACCAAGAATCAGTATTATGTACAATTGCATTAAACTATTAAGAAGGAGTGCGCAGCAATGGAAATGTGTCTCAGTCAGACAGATAAGCCACTTAACAAAGGGAACTGTAGATCAATCAAATTATCCTGTCACTGATTATGTCCATTGCTGTCTCTTTTTTTATAGATTCTCAAAAAAATATAACCATAAAGAAAAAACAAATTCATAAATACTTTTTCAGAGCTTCCTAAAATAACATTCCCAAGAATCAGTTGTTTCATCCATTCCAAAATGAAATAAAAAAGTGTCGACAGACAAAGTTGTTGATTGTTATTCGGATGACAGAATCATCTGTTGTTATGAAGAAAGAGGATAAGACATCAGAGATATCAAGGATGACAGAGGATGAAGATATTTAGAGGTGAAAATTTAGTTCCCTTTCATTGTAAACCAGAAGAATATTCATGCAAAGCCTGTTGCTCCAAAATGTTTCAGTGTAAGTTGATAAAATAGGTCTAATAGAGATGATTAATCAGATCTGATTTATATGTGAACATAGACATCCAGTCAGCTGGGGTAAACCAGCACTTCATAAGATCAATCTGAATATTTTAGATTTTGACTCAGATGTCTATATGAATAAGGTACCTGTTTGCATCTGCTCAGATGAATCCCACCTAAAATGTTCATTATAATTTGACTTAATTTAGAATTGACAATGAATAGAATAGGATCCATTAAATATAGGAATAGTAGAATGGTTTGGATTGGAACGGACCTTAAAGATCAGCTAGTTCCAACCTCCTTGACTTGCATAGAAAAATATTTTAGTTTTATATCTTAATGTTCTGTAATTCTGTTGATTCTCTTATTAGTAACTACATATTATCAACTTGCTTAGTTCAAGGAAAAAAAAACTGCAAAAGTTTTTCCTCTAAGATTTTACAATCAGTCTGCGCTCTTTAGTCCTTGTACATCACCACCCATAAATAATGTTCCCACAGACAGGACTACAATTGCATTTCTTCGAATTATCCCCTAAGGCTACAATCCTCAAAACTGATTTTGCTGTGGACTGAAGTAATCTTGCAGGAAGCACAGAGAAATACAGCAGATTGACTCCAAATAAGAATCAGAGAATCTTAGAATGTTTTTTCCTGTCTGATTTTTGTTTGCAAATGAACTGATTTCTTTATGATTAAATATTCATTGAGTAATATTCCTGAGTGATTTTCTATACAAGGAATATTGAAAAAACCTTGCTTTATAAATCACTAGCTGAAGTTATGTGTATGTTACTGTTCCCTGTGACTATTTGACTGAAAATATTCAGAGAAGAAAATCGAATATTGAGTAGCAACAATTTTAGCCTGATTGTCCTTAATCTCCAATAAGAGTAAGATGGGTAACCACTCAGACAAATATTAAGGAACATAATTATGGGCAAATTGGTAAGGCAGAAGTCATATTATAAATGTAAACAAATAACATTTCACAGGATTCCATTAAAACCATGTAAAAAGATTTTTGAAAGAAGGGATTTTGCTAAATCTGCACAAGTCACAAAAATAGGCCTGTGCAAATGTAAAATTTCTATTCAAATACCACAGAACATAAAAACTACAGATTTGAGTATTTGAAATAGTCTAACATACAATATTATATAGAAGTAATAAGAGGTAGAACTTGTTCACTAGTGCAGCATCTGGCTGTGTACCCAGCTTAGATTGGATATATGTAAAACAAATCACCTGAGAGAAATGGCCTTATACCAAAACTTTCTCCGTGGGGCATGATTTGCAGAATAATCATTCACTCTACAAGACATCTAAACAGTTGTGCAAAGTCACAAAACCTCTGTAAATCTTTGTTACAAAGTTCATCTACTATTGAATGAAATACCCATGAGAACTATATTTTGTCTTTCTTTAAAAATTTTTTTGTTTTTCTTCTAGGCATAAACTTAATTCCTAACAGCTTACTGTTCCAGTATCTGCAAAATTAAGCTAATACACCACCTGGAAAATTATTGTGAAGTTTGTTTAGATAATTTTCATACTTTGAAATTACAATATGCTAATAAAATATTACCCCAGCTGGTGAAAACAATATTCTATACTATATAACATCAAGCTCAGTAAAAAAAAACGAAAACAAACCCCCCTCAAAAACCATGAAGAAAGAAGAAAGGTGGAATATTCGCAGTTATGGCATTTGTCCTCCCAAGTAACCATTAAACATGATGGATCCCTGCTTTCCTGGAGATGGCTGAACACTTATCCACTGATGGGAAGTAGTGATTGAATTTGTTCATTTCCTTTGCTTGCCTGTGCACGTTTTAGTTTGCCTATTACACTGTCTTTACCTCTTTACCTCTTTCCTCACTTTTATCTTTGCACTTCCCACTGGAAGGGAGTGAACAAGTGCCTATGTGGAGTCTAGCTGTAGTTAAGCCCCGACTATAAATGTCATTGTTGTTATTTTATTTACAGAGATCCTACTGGTACTACAATGAGCAGATGACATCCAAAGAAAACCATAAATGGAACAAAATACAATTCTTTTTAGGGCTCTAGCATAGTTTTCATGGATAGGAAACAGCCAGAATAATCTGATCTACTTTTCCCTAAGGATTTCAGTATTTAAGCTTTGCTATAAACACAATTTTAGCCTAAATGTAGCAAAATCCTGTTGTAAAGTCAGTAGAAAAATCTCCAATTTGTAAGTTGATCAAATGAACCCTTTCTGTTCAGAGATAAAAGTTGGAAAGTTTAGCTGGAGTAATTATTCTCAGAATACACCTGGAGTAATTGTTCTCAGAAATAGGTTTTGGAAGGGAATGGCTACAGAAATTTAAGCATTGAAAGTGAGAGAGGAAGTTATGGAGAGCCGTGGGAGTTGTGATAGAGGAGCTGTGTCTTGTGAGGTCAGTGAACAATGAAGTACGGAAAGACTGATGTCCTTTCAGGTCTCTCTTTTCCCCCTTTCTTCCTTGTCTGATTTCCCTTTCTCCTTTCCCAGGAATTTGCTTTTGTTCAGTGGTCTGTGCTGACTGCATTGAAAATAATTCAATCAAATTTGTGTTAAATTGAAGCACAACCCTCCAGACAATATTTTCATAAACCCATCACATTCTCCATTATTTGGGTGTTCAGATGGAATCCACTGATCTCAGTGAGAGCTGATGACAGGGTGTAATCAAAGCAGCATAATGTCATCTCTTCTCCAAAAGAAAAATACCATTGCTGTGAATTGAAGAATTGTGTATGCTCACTCCAATAACCACTATGCTTACTAAGTTTCACAGAATCATAACAATCTCTGTGTTGCAGCAGAACTTGGGCAAAGTGATGAAATTTTTATTACTGAAGGTGAGTTATACAGTCTCTTCTCCTTATTCCTTTGGGGAATTTAGCATTTGAGAAAATACAGCTGCTTACAGACTGCCACACAATGAATTTCACAATATACAACTGGCTGCACTGCTGAGCTTATAATGCTTTGCATCCTATTTGCTTGAACTGCAAGTGTGGTTCAGAACTATTGAGGCATCTGTGTACACGTCAGCACACACACATTTATATTGTGCTCATTGCAACCCATTTCCACCCTGATGCTCCTGCAATGCTCAAATCTGATCGTCCTTTGCAGTCAGCTGAACTTCAACACATTACTATTTTTTAAGGAATCCTCAGGTTTAGGGTTGAGGCATCACTATAGCCAAATTGATGGCAGCTAAAATTATGGGATCACTTTAAAATGTCACAGTCAACATATATTTTGAATGTATTTATAATTTGTTATGATGATTCAAAACTGAATTTTTGTTCTTCATCATAGGAAAAGGAAAATTTCGTGTATTAAAATTGGTTTATAATAGCAACATAAACTATAGTGCAAGGGTTTTTTAGTGCAGCAATTGGGGATTGTGTGCTGGGCATTTTAACGAAAGACACATTTTTTTGTTTGTAAAATCATACTGTAGATAATTTTTAGGTTTACATAACATGAGAATTTGATTGTACTATTATCTGCATTTAAAAATAATTCTAAAGCTATAAAAGTAGAGAGAGTTAATGTATGCAACCAAGCAATGTCTTATCCAGCTGATACGTAAAAGATAGGAACAACTTCAAGTACAGCAAAGCAAACTGGTTGAAAGTGATTGCCAGTTTGGGTTTGGTAAAATATTTTCAGAAACATTTTTATTGCAACTCTTTAGCTTCTTCTAATACCAGTTTCCTGTTCTTATTGGGCTTTCATACATAACTCCAAATGCCGAAAATACGTGCCTTAATTTTTTACATTCAAAGAAAAATTTAGGATCTAAAGTACATGATGGATTTTATACTAACACATCTATATGCATATCACACAGTTTGTCTGGCAAATAAATCTCTCTGGTACTTCAAAAACATTTTGGAAAGCCTTCAGGTGAGAACTGGTTTTGAATGGGATAATTAACCTTGACAGTAATTTCTTCATATCAAAGCCAAATAGCGGTTGGAAAGATGTATTCACTTTTCACAGAGTGCCAGGTACTTATGGCCTGGAAAGAGGCTATAATGTGTTCAAAAAATGTGTATTTCAAGCAGGCATGGAAAAGGGTTCCAACAGAGACTCATCCATCAAATTCCTGGAGAAGGACATGATTTACACAGGAGGTAATAGAGGCCCTGGCTGGATATTTGTAGTAGGTTATTTTCAGTCCTAAACCAGTGTAAGTGATTGTTTCTGGAAATAATACAATCAAACAATATAATTAAATTATCCTAAACACTTTACATATTATTAGAGATTTAATCTTAATTTCTTTCCTTCTGAAAGAAAATTATGAATATTAAAGTTTTATCAGCTCTGTATCGTAATTGCATAGGTAAATCTGCTGGCAATGCAATCTGACAGACACATTTTTATGGTTTTAGCAAGTCAAAAACAGGTCTAAAAGGCTCTTTCCATATTATCCATTGTTCATTTTTCATTGAATAAGTAGTATTCACTGCTTATATTAGTATTTATCTGGTGTGCATATAGTTTAACTGCTTAAGTTTCCAATATTCAAATTCAAACTGTGTTTGTACTTTGCGCTGAAAACAGTTGTCTCACATGAACTGAGACTTAAAAATTACTAATAAAAATGCCAAAGGACACATTTTAAGTTTTCCATAAGGTGCTGATGCCTAGAAATTTTTTTCTGAGGCAACATGCAAATACGTAAAACAGAATTTGAAAGGAGCAGAGCTAGACCCATGGCTAAGTGTCTGAAAATCTTACCCATTATTTGAATTATGATGTTTCTAAAAGTTTTCCACTTTTCTATAAGTTTTCCTACTAACTGGCTTTTCAGGCAAACAATGAATAAGATTTCTTAAGATTGCTAAGAAAGGTGATGATATAAATTAGTTTTTCATCTACTTGCAAATCCTAGCTAAGTAGAAAAAATTGCACAGGGGGTGTAAATGTAAATTTCAAGTCTATTTTGGAAAAGATATATCTTCCAGTTGACCTAAGCAGCTTTGTATTTCTTGTTTGCCTACTGAATCCCAGTTGCTGAAGTCTTGAGAGCTACAGTGCCAGGAAAAGTCTTTGCACTTCACATACAGCTGACTAGTTCTCTAAATTCTGACAACTGCATTTGTTTGATCTTTATAAAACCATGAGGAGAGTTAGACAGTGCTTAGACAACAGTGTTTTAGATTCCTACTCTGTAGGAACTGAATATTAGCCTAAAAGTTTCAGTGGAATAGAGCAAATATTGGTTGGTAAATTGTGCCAATTAACTACAGTAGTAATTTTGGTTGTATCAATGGGAGAAAGAACAAGTTCTGTTTTAAAAATTTTTCATGGATAAATGTAGTAGTCTTAAACAGCTTCTACAGACTATAAACTGTCCTACTGATTTATTGTAATGCATGATTTGTCCTTGGAAACTAATGGAAAATTCATGACAGTCTGTTGCTTGCAGTATGACATTTAACGGAATACACTCTTCCATATTTCTTTCAACAATTCAGGGACGTATCTCACAATTGTACAATTCAGGCACTTGAAAGAACTTGTGTTTATAGATATGCTTTTGTTGCAAGGAAAGAAAGATACTACTGCTCCTCAACTGGCCTGTTAGGAACCCTTTTGCCTCGGTGTTTCCTTATATATGTCAATAGCTAAGGAGATATGTTGTAAAGTATGTTCCTGTAAAGGAACAACCTAAACAAGTTTAATTTTCAACTAATTAAATTTATTAGATATTGTGAGGGACAACTTTTTTCACTGTGAAGAAGGAACACAACACTAGGGAATAAAAGAGAAAAGTAGTCAGTAATATGTGAAAACTAAGTAACAAAATGAAGATTGTGATTAGTATGCAAAACAGAAGATTCCCTGTTCCAATGCTGGCAATTTCAGCGTAAGAATGTTAAGCACGGTCTCAAGACACTGCAGAACATACTGTGTGTCTTAATAAGAAAGACCGTGTGGGAAAGGTAGATTTTTTGGACTTCTTAAACAGTGCCCTCTTCCTCATAGGATTGAGGTTTTCTGGTAGAGTGCATAGGGCCTTTGTTAAGAAAATACCGAATGTCCTCAAGGACTGATAGCATTTAAACTAGAGGGAGAAAAAAGACAAAGATTAAACTAAAAAAAAAAAAAAAAAAAGAAAACAAA